>VZRX01013565.1:27409-73872 GCA_013398075.1 Notiomystis cincta | reverse complement strand
TAAAAACTTTTTTTTTTTTTTTTTTTTTTTTTTTACTATTGCCTTGTTCTTTCTTCTATGCCAGCCGTCAGCTTTCCACTTAAGCATGTATTTTAAGATAAAGAACAATTTGTCTATGAATGACACCATTTTTGGAATAAGTTGAACTAAAAGGTAGAATTTCAGGAATGCTTTTAAATGTAAAAGCTGCATCAAGCCTGCAAGTTTCTTCCCTGGAACAAGACAAAAATTGTCAGCATTCATGTCATTCTGGAGAATCACTGGCAGAACATCACCCCAGCCCAAGGATGTTGCATAACCCTCTTCAGAATAAACTTTTTTTTTTCCAAAAAACTTTTTGGCTGACTTGTGATGATTTCTATTCTAAAGATATGCAAATCTTTTACATAGTCATGAAACAGAGGAAGGATCCCTCTATCCATTACATTTCAGAGAGCAGTTGATGTCTGCTTCAGCTCCATCTTTATGCAAAGAAAGTTTTCTCCTCTTGTTGATCCATGAAGTAAATTTTACATTTCAAAAAGGGAGCAGCACAAAGGCTGCCTACAAGAAAGAGGCCTGATAATTGCAGAAGTCAGGGATTTGTTTTCTTTTTTCTTTTCTAAAAGCTTTAAATATGGTTGATTTTTTTAAAGTAAATGTGGAGAGACTAGCGCAATGAAACAGAGATAACTTTTAATATTGGAAGAAAAGAATGAGGGAAAACATTTTCAGACAAGGAGCTTTTCACATGCTGATGAAGTAAAAACACATTTTGTAAATTTAAAAATAAGTCAAGCTATTCTGTCAAGTTGCAAAAAAGAATAAGATGACTCAGATAAAAATTAATATAAAGTGAGCTGGATGCCACAATATGTAGGATACAGAAAATTGTACTTCCTCAGACATGTCTTCCAGTAGCAAAATGTTATTGAGATTGGCTTTGAGTCCCTGTCAGCCATGTCTTAGAAAAGAAATACAAAGGCTATCAAAGTACTCTCACATGCCCATGAAAATAGACATTCTAAACAGAAATATTAATATGATATAAGATTATGCAACTAGATTTAATTTGGTACATTTTAATGCTAAAAATTATTTTCAATCAAATTTGTAAACCAGAGAAGTTTTCAGAAAATAAAAAAACTCTTTGCATTAATGAAACAGGAATAGTATTCCTCTTTAACTGAGTATTTTCCTAACGAATTGTGTCTTGTATACATTCCTGTTGTTCACACTTAAAAACACATTTAAAATACCTTAATATAGGAAATTAATATATTTTGTAAAGTAAATTATGATTCTATCATTAATGTATGGATACTTTATTGTAAAAGCAGCACTGGTTTTACACATTTCCTTGGCTACATGGTCTTTATTTCTGCTGCCTAGTGATACCTATGGCTTTAAACATGTGAAAGGCTCTGTGTGGATTGTAAAAGCACCATAGGCATTTTGGATTTCATTCTTGAAAGATAAGGCATTCTTTCTTCATGACAATATGACCCTCTAAGGATTAGCAAAAATTCTGTCGTTTACATTATATCTCAAATATTCAAGCTTTCTTCTTCTTTTCTTAGATGCCTTTGAAAGGAGAAAGTAGAAAACTGAATGTTATTTTCTTTTACTCATGTATCAAGCAGATCACAAGTGCTCCAGTGTGAAAATTTAAACTCAAATTGTCTTATCTATTTTTCCGTTGACAGCCCTTGGCATTTTCTAAATGTTATATATTTATTAAATATGTAATAATACCATACGAATTTATTTGTTTCATGCCATTTCTTAGGTAGAAACTTGCCATACAAAAAAAACTCCAACATGTAGGATTTTCTGTTCTAATACAAAATCACTTTTTGAGTAGCATACATGAAGAGACCTTATTTTTCACACTCCATTATACAACAGCCTCAGTTTGAAGGGAACACTCTGTTCCTCTGATAATAATTTCTCAAACAACTCAGCATGTTTACATGCTTAAAGGGAAATTACTTAAATATGCTATCTTTAGAAATACTGCATTTTTTTTACTGGAAGAATGAAAAAATTGAATTCTGAATCAATAAAATGAAAACCAATAGATGTAAATAATATCACATACTGCAAGCTTTAATCTGACAAATGTCAGGACAGCAATTTTGATGATCATATTTATTCAGAGAATGGAAACCTACTGCATATGGCCTCATTTTTCCAGAAAACTTATTCATGTATTTATCTGTAAGTTACCCCTCTGGGTTTATCAAATCCCATCTGTGTACACAGCAAACATTTATCTTATTGAAAGGCAGGGTTATGCTTTTATGCTGTTAGTTTTTCAAGGCAAAAGGACTTGGAAAGAGCAAAACATAACCGGGTTGACTTTTTCCACATTGAACTTCATCTGCATGGCCTCTGTTTCTCAAACTCTCAGAATTTATTTCAATTCAAGTGTTGCATTCCTACAGAAATATTTATATTTTGGAAGTTTGACTACATGATGACAAGTGGAACAGCATCAGCAGGAGACATCTGAGTTATGTATACATCAGCAAATGATGTGGTTGAGTTGGAATGGATTTATGCACTGGAATGTTTGGTGCTGAGAATCTCATGTCCATGTAATTTCTGAGAGTGTACTTCAGGCTGGCTTCAACACACACTCGTGGGCTGACTGATTTATAATCCTGGATTGATTGCATTTTCCAATTTAATTTAATTTGAAAGAAATTCAGCTGATGTAGTCTAAGAAGGGTCCACAATGTAAACTGAACAGTATATAAGAGGATTCATCTTCAAGATTCATTTTTGAAGAAAACTTTTTATTTGAACTAGGAAAAATTAGTAACACAGAAGCAAAGAGTCTTGAATTCGGAACATGATGGCATTCCTAAGTTGTAGGACACCAGTTAAAAATCACGGTCCCGAATCACAGAATAAAGAGTGTTTAAAATCTGGATACAACTTTTAGATGAACTATTGTTCATTCTGAGATAGGGCTATGTGGGACATAGCTTGTCAACAAGACAAATAACAAAACAGATATACTAGAAATAGCAATTTTATCATGCTTGTTTCTGACTTGCATGGGGAAACTTATGAATGCCTAGGAAAAATATGTTCCTTGAAAGCTCATGTCCTTGTGATGATTTGTTTTGTTATGTGGTTTATCTTGTGGGTTTTGTTGGTGGTGGTGGTGTTTTTTGTTTTTTTTTTTTTTTTTTTTTTTTTTGTTGTTGTTGTTTGTTTGTTTTTGTTGTTTTGTTTTTATTGGTTTGGTATTGTTTGTTTGCTTGTTTTTGAATATATTAAAATAAATTTCCAAATTCTACTTGACACACTGAACTTTCAATTCTTAAATCTGAGACCAAATAAATGTGGGAAACTGGCAGCATTATTAGAATTCTCTTGTGAGCAGCACCACGTTCTGTTCATCAATCTGCTGTACCCATTTTCTTAGCCCTCACTGGGAAATTAAATAATCCTGACTGACAACTGACACATTAATTGCCTTTGAGGGAGCACACCTTTAAAAAGCAGTAATTTAAAGTCTTCTGCTTTGGTGGAAGAACCAATTTGCAGCATCATCAGTCAGGGTTTTGACATGTAACTTTGCACTTGCCATTTTGTTAATAAAGAATCACACTTGAATCCTGAGAGAGTGTTTCCCTAAAGAGAAACTTAGATGTCTTTGTGAAATTAAGATGACTTTGATAGGGACATGTAATGAATGTTTAAATGAGTTATTAACCTTTCATGACTTCCATGAGTGTTACTGCAAGACAATTCATCATTATATTGTCATAAACTGCAAAAAGGTGAATATCACAGTAAGATCCATTTCTTTAAAAGTTTATTTCTTGTTAGTTTAGTGCATAACAAAACCAAGTTCTCATGTTTTTCATGTTTAGCAAACTACATGAAGGAAAGAATATCTTGTCAATAACTTTTACTATATATAAGTAAATAAATAGGAAATTTAAAAAAAAGTCATCCAAAAATTAATATTTACAAATATTTAATTCAAGTCAATTTTTTCCATGCATGTTTAAGTCAAGAATAGTTAGATCATATTACTTTCTATCAAAGATAGTCTCTGTATGTGAAACAATTTATCAAAAAACAAATTCATTTTTTCTTATTCTATGCAAAATATCAATGAAATGGAAAATTTTAAGAATTTTAAAATTTAAAATTGTCAGATTCAAACACATGTTCACTTCTGAGGGCAGAACATTTTTAATGCTGTAAGGTTCTCTTTTTTTTAGATGAGTTGAGTGGGTTCCAAATTTGCTTTTAAGGAATGAACCAACTTGTTTGATCTGTTTTGTTTTGTTCTCATAAGCCTCAGTACAAGGCAGTTTCAATAAATTTTCTTTTAAACCTATTTTAAAATGGTTTGATTACTGTATGACTTGGAAAATGGGAAAAAAAATCATGTCAATTCTTTTCAGGAAGTACAGTCTTCTATGAAGAAAAAAACCAACACTTACCAATAAACTTATACAGCTTTAAAGTGTATTTAGAATAAGAGTTAATAGCAGGCAAAGAATTGCTTTTCAATAGTTTATAAAGCATGTCATGTCATACCTGCAGTTCTATGAAATCAGATATGTTCTTTGTAAAGGCAAAATTATATCTCACAACAGTAAGAATACCTATTTCTGGGGCAAGCTGCACACATTCTTTAATTGCTATTATATTGGTGGAAAAATGTCTTAAGTCAATAGTTTATTTTACTGACTAAAACCAATTAATACTAAGATATCCTTATATGAGATTATAATAAATAACTAGATATTATAGAACTTTTTATTAATTTTCAAAATACTACTTTAAAAGAATTTGAGAAATTGCTAATACTTTGAGGACATAAAAGACTGTTTCATTTAGAAATACACTGTAATTATAAAGAGAAAAAAAAAATTGGGAAAAACAAGCAACGTGCAAAACACAATATTGAGAATGAAGATTTCAAGCAACAACACAAAGAAGCTTTTAAGATTTTAAGATTGGAAATGCACTGTTTTGGGAGGTGACACTTGCTCCCCAAGAGCTGTAAATTATTATACTCAGTATGAAACTGGAATCGAACAAAGATACAAGATTATTTTCCACAACAGGAGCTATATGTCCATTTGACACAATTCTGTGCCAATTGCCAAAAAAAATTGTGCCCTTTCCTGTAATGCATTTGCTCTCATTATTTGTCTTTTGTGTCATCATGTCAGCAATTTCAAATTTGAAAGTTAAATCATGGAAAATTGTCACAGTGGTAGTTCATGCAGTGTTAGAAGTACATTTATGTGATTGTTTTAGTAAATGGCTCATTGAAAAAATATTTTCTGCTCAGTTGAAAGTTTTGCTGCAGGGATTAAAGCATATGAATCTGAAATACAAATTCAAGTTATTCGTGTGTAAAAATTGACCTTTCCCTGATATATTCTTAATAAAAATATTCACTAAGTTGAATATGAACTGGAATTTTGTGTTGATTTCATTTTACCATTGGCAGTAGAATTAATGCAACTTTATGTCATTTAAATATTTTAAATTTAGCTAAAGCAGAAAATGTATGTAAGTAAAAATCCCTACTACTTACATATAATAGAAATTATTTTCTTTAAAGATTGTTCTCTAAATTTCTTATGTACATTGTTATCATATAAGTTATGTTTTGTTTAGTCTAAATCAAAACATAAAACCAATTTAAAATCAATTTTTTTGCCTGAGTTTTAATAGGATTAATTTCTTTTACAAAGTAATTGTGAATGCATAAAATGCTACCTTAGAAATATTGAAGATTTTTTAGTTCAGAATCGGAAATGTCTGGGATCATCATCAGAGACATGAAAATTACAGGGAATTGTTTTATCTCTACTGTTTGCACCTGTAACACAAAGCAAATAAAAAGTTTTGTCACAGATATACACATTTGCATATGCAAGATAGTTTTGATATTGCTATAATCTAGCTGCACTCAGAACTCAAAGGCTACTGCAAATCATCATATGCAAAAAGCCTGTCACAACACTGTCACAAGTAATCCAATTTTCTTCTCTTTTTTTCCTAGCTGTTCCAAACTGTAATTAACTTTCATATGAAATGGAGATTCAGTCTTTTAAGATATCTTCATAGTTGATAATGTGCAAAAAGGTTAAGCCATTGCATTAGTACAGAAGAAATAATAGGTTACAAAATATATAGTGAACTCTGAACCATTAAGCTCGTTTTGCCAATAGACACAGAATCATCTCCTACTCATGGCTGTGACTAAAAAAAAGGGCAACACTGCTTCGTTTGGGTTTTTTGTAAAGCCAGTATCTAGTTATTTCAACATGATATCTGAAACTGGGTAGGATCTAATATCTCTAGGGTAGAGCTTCAGTGAAAGGCTCTTAAAAATCACAATTATTTGTGATTTTTGCCTTGATAATTGGCCAAGACACTAGTAAAACACTGCTTTCTTACCCAATCTACAAGGAGTTGTCAGAGTCAGGGCACACTGACTGCTGCCTCACCCTGAGTGTTGGGGTTTGTGTGTGAGAAGTGCTGCACACAAGGAGCCTGGGAAAGGAGGGAGCAGTGTGCATGTGTGTTTAGATATGCACAAGATCTGCAGTTCCAGAGCCATCGCTTTCCCTCAAGCGCATTCTTGATTACACAAGGGGATACTGCTTCCGTAAAGGGGTTCTTTTTCTCACTCTGTGGGAAGAAATGTGCTAGAAGCTCGAATTTAATTTCTACAGGGAGTAGGAATCTTCTGGTTCTTAGGACTTAAACACTTGTTTTTGCAGTTTTAATAATGTATTTTCAAGATAGCTTTTTCTGATGGACTTTCATATAGGTAAGTAATAACATTTTTAGGACCCCAGCTCAACTCATTGGGTTGAAAAAAACTGATCTGCTTATTTGGTTTTGGTGGAGGGAATAGACAAAGAGCATAGCCTGACTTATTTTCTTCCTTGGAGGTCACGTTCACTAGACAGATGAGAAGAAATTCTCATTTATAGTTTGCTGCCAATTGTCTTCCTGCTGGAGGATGGAGGACTGTTCTTATTGCAAATGAAAGCACATGCTGCTGCATGGATGCATCAAACAAAATTTTCTTGTTTGTAGAGATGCTGTGAATTTTCATTCTGTTGCTCATAGAGCTCAGACAAATGAAAGGTAGTGACTCTTGCTAAAATATTAAAGCTGGAGTAGCCAACTGGGGTAGCTTGATGGCATCATGGAGGTGTAATTCACAGGTTAAATTCTTTACTCACAGTAATTTACTGCACAAGACAATTGTTAAGACATCCTATCTCCAGGACATCTCTAGGATATCTCTGCAGAGAACGAGCTCTGTTCTCATCTGCTGAAGTAGACAGGAAGAAAAAGATAGCATAAATAATCTCAGCAGATTTTGATTTGAGAAGAAAGCTACACTAATTCTTTGCTGCTCTATGAGACATTTTCATCTGCTTTATTTCTCTCATGCTCTTCATTTTCCTGTAGTTAGTATTTTCATTAGAAATCAAATAGAGACAGAATATTACTTCATTGGTATTGGTGCATCTTCAGCAAAATTTTACAAGAAAAACTTGGTCCAATGACTCTGGAAAACTTTCATTAAATGGGAGTTTGCCCTGTAGCAGATTTGCAAGCTGTTCAAATTTCTGCTAAGTTAAGTCAATCAATCTCCATAACAACAAGATAGTTTTATGGAATGCCTGAGGCCCTCTGATTCCCTGTTGGTTTCTACAGGGCAAAAATCTTAGGTTTGGTCAACTTGTTCAGAGGAAATATCTTGTTTGTTAAGAATGCTCCACCACAATATAAACATAATTCCTGTCATCTTTGTACGCAGTAAAAACACAACTTCCTGTTACTTGAAGTAAATTTTTTTCTTAATTCTTTCTCTTTACCACAGTCTGTTTCCAAGGCACCCCAAGTAATTTCAACAATGCATCCTGTTCACCTGGAAATTTGCAACTGCCTCATTTTGATAAATAGTATTTCAAAGGAGATTTTCATAAAAGGTGTTCTGAATGTAAGTGGAATATAGAAGCACATACAGGCTTTCTGTACAAAAGAGAATATGAAGACCACAGAAACATAGAAATAAAACCCAAATGGGGTAGGGGAATTCTGACTGGTTTGTCCAGATTAAAGTGAAATGTATTTGCCAGAGGTCTTTGTTATTGTTCTTTGTGAGACTGAAGGCAAAAGTAAAGAAAGCCTAAAAATACTGAAGTATTTAAGAATTTGCACCCTTGATGTACAGGAAGCTTAATTTCTGGTACAAAATCAGAGAAATTCTAGCCATACTGCTGAATAAAATGAACATAATGTTTTATTAGGAATTTGGCTGTTCAAAACAAGGAAACTTCAGGTATAACTTGTCTTTCCAAACTGAAAGACATTGTAGCTTGATCTCGGCTCAGTGCCAGGTGCCTACCAAGCGCTCTATCACTCCTCTTCACAGCAGGACAGGGGAGAGAAAATAAGGTGGAAAACAACATGTAGCTAAAAATAAGGTCGTTTACTAAAGCAAAAAATCCAAAAAGTTTGCACTAGCATTAAAAAAAAAAAAGAAAAAAAGTTTATTTTCTACTTCCCATCAGTGAGTGGTGTCCATCCACTTCCCAGGCAGCAGGGCTTCAGCACACACAGCAGTTGCTCCAGCAGACAAACACTGCAGATGACAAATGTCCCTCCACTCCTCCTCCCTCCCTTAGCTTTTGCCCTGAGCTGCCCAGGGTATGGAATGGCCCTTTGGTTAATTTGGGCCTGGTCCTGTCCCCTCCCAGGCCCTTTCCCAGCCCCTGCTGGGCCCGGGCTGTGGGGAGACAGCGCTGGTGCTGTGCCAGCCCTGCCCGGCAGCAGCCGAAACAGCGGAGCGTTATCAGCTCCTTTCCAGGCCCCAGAGCAAAGCACAGCCCTGTCAGGGGCTGCGGCAAAATCAACTCGGCTCGGCCAATACAAAAATCCTAGCCTTGAAGGAGGAAAGAGTGTATNTATCACCTTATTCACAAAAAAATGAAATAGAGATATATTGCTCTTTTTATTTTTTTTAAAGAAAGAAGGAATACAAGTAAAAAATTGTCTCTAGAAGAGTTGCAAAGCTGTTACTACAAAATCGCATTATATTCTATAGTAGTCATTTGAATATTTCAGAACATTAACTAGGAATTATTTAATACTATTTGTTTTCTCCAGAATTTTAACTGAGATTACATGAAGAAGTGATGACTAAATATCAAATTTTCATCAGTGTTGAAGAGGAGCGTAATTTTATTAGTACTTGACTTTTTAAAGTTTGATTCTCTCCATCATTATTCTTTTAATTATTTTTAATTTTGGACAGAATATTAAGAAATACCTCCAAATAACATTTCTTAGGCAGATATACAAACTCTTTTTTAAAATCCTAATTATTTTTACATATGTACATTATAAATAGTTTCACAAGAAATTTATTAGCACAAGGATAAGAATAAATTAACATAAAACAATTTTAGAATTATAGAATGATAGAATGGTTTGGCTTGCAAGGAACCTTAAAGATCTTCTTGTTCCAATCATGGGCAAGGACACCTTCCACTAGATCAGGTTGCTCAAAGCCCATTCAACATGACCTGGAACAGTACCAGGGAACAGACATCCACAGCTTCTCTGAGAAAACTGTTCCAGGGTCTCACCACCCTCATAATAAAAAATTTCTTCCTAATATCTAATGTAAACCTACCCCCATCCAGTTTAAAGATACTCTTGTTTCACCACATGCCCTTGTGAAAAGGATCCACTTTTCTACTCCAAATTTTGAATTTCTTCATATGATAATGATCTAGATGTTTTAATCCTGATATGATAAAATGTCTCCTGGCATGTTGTATTGGGTTTGCAATTCCAAGCTTTGGTAGCAGAGGGGTTACTGGGGTGGCTTTTGTGAGAAGCTTCTGGAAGCTTTTTCCATGTCTGGCAGAGGTAATCCTTGGCAGCTGGAAAGATGCACAAGCCTCTGGTCAAGGCTGGGCCAATTAGAAATGGTGGTAATACCTCTGTGATAACATATTTTAGAAAAAGGAAAAAAGCACAAATGTACATTTGTGTGTACATAAGTAAAGCAGAAAAAGTTTATTTTCTACTTCCCATCAGTGAGTGGTGTCCATCCACTTCCCAGGCAGCAGGGCTTCAGCACACACAGCAGTTGCTCCAGCAGACAAACACTGCAGATGACAAATGTCCCTCCACTCCTCCTCCCTCCCTTAGCTTTTGCCCTGAGCTGCCCAGGGTATGGAATGGCCCTTTGGTTAATTTGGGCCTGGTCCTGTCCCCTCCCAGGCCCTTTCCCAGCCCCTGCTGGGCCCGGGCTGTGGGGAGACAGCGCTGGTGCTGTGCCAGCCCTGCCCGGCAGCAGCCGAAACAGCGGAGCGTTATCAGCTCCTTTCCAGGCCCCAGAGCAAAGCACAGCCCTGTCAGGGGCTGCGGCAAAATCAACTCGGCTCGGCCAATACAAAAATCCTAGCCTTGAAGGAGGAAAGAGTGTATTGATGCAAAATAACATGCTCTATTTGATATATTATGGGAGTTTGATAATAGAACTGAAGTCAATCTAACAGCTGTTATTAACGCCTGATTTTTCTAGTCGTTGATGAGCGTATGTCATGTTTGAAGAAGGTATCACTAAGGTGTTTTTGTTTCTGCATATGAAGACTTGTTCTCAGTGCTAGATGAACACTTTTACTTGACTTCTGTATGAGGTCCCTGATATCTTTATTTTCTCAAGTCTCTTCTGCTTTTATTAATGCAGAAATCACTGGTTTTTAATTTTCTTTGTTCTGTTTTTTCTTTTTTCTTTTTCTTCCCTCTCTCTTCTTCATTTTTCCTTTTTGTCTCTGTCCCTGTCAAAGGGACAAAGACAAGACAGTTGGGTTTTTTGTTTGGTTTGGTTTGGTTTGGTTTGGTTTGGTTTGGTTTGGTTTGGTTTGGTTTGGTTTGGTTTGGTTTGGTTTGGTTTGGGGGTTTTCTGGGTTTTTTTGTTTGTTTGTTTGGTTGGTTGTTTTTTTTTTTGTTATGTCCCCTTCCCAGTATGTCTTTAAACAGTTTTAAGACATCTTCAGAGCGTACCTACAAAGTCCATAGTAGGAAGTTAAATGTTCATGCAGTCTTTTTTAATCTTTATGACTTAATTATTTTTCTCCTCTAATTAAAGCAAATTTTATGAAAATAGAACTATTAATTTCAGGTTCTTACAGGAAGATATACAGAAATTAGGATCTACCTAGAAGTGGATGAATTTGTCTTCCCTAAGAGTTCTCAAAAAAACCTCCACTGACCATGTGAATAGACCAGATTGAATTTCATTTCTGGGAAGTCTGCATGTCCTATGGTTGTAGATAAGGCTTTTTTTTTTTTTTTTTTTCTTTTTTTTAAGTTAATACAAGAATTTTGGCAATCCAAAGAGCAAAAAAAGTCTTCTCTATTTCTCAGATCATTGAAGTGACATATTTGGGGACCTCAAAGTATAGATAAGGATACATGAATTTCTCTTCTAGCAACTTTGTTACTTGAAATTTTTACAGTTTGTGTGGTAGAAAACCCTTCTGTTATTTTGCAGGGATGATATTTCAGCTGGTTATGTTCTTGACTATGTATGTTTAGCATGCATTTTATTCTTCAGTGTAATTTCTTTTTTTTTTTTTTACCTGTGAGTTTAAGAAATCTTTAGGTTCAAATCTTACCACAAAGAGGAGAATTAATTTAGATTTCCCATTTTAACCACTCAGGAAAAATGGACTAGTAGTATGTTTTCTTTTCCCTACTGTGAAAGTAATATGGATGATGAATGCCTGACTTGTGAAGCTGGGGAAGGTTGCTGAGAGCCACAGAGCCAGTCATTCCAGAGTTTCAATAGGCAGATGTTATAACATGTCTATGAACACAAAAAAGACATAAGCCCTTATTGAAATGCCAAATAGATGCTTAAGTGTTTTATGAGGGGAGAAATGCTTAAAAATATTTTTTAGGGGATATAATTTTTGATTGAGGTCCCTGCAGAGGCAAGTTTTATGATAAAAGACTCTGATCTACATGTACAGAGTCACATATATAGAAACACAAGGACAGGTGGAGGAAACTCAACAAACCAGTCAGAGAAAATTTCCGTTTCTGGGTGCTCCAGGTGTGTCCCAGGAGTGTTTCCTTCCCATGGACCAGGTTATGCCCACCACCACAAGACAGTGGGAGCTTCTCTCCAGGTCACCTTTAGCACTCAGTATGGTGACTACCTGGGTACATGGGACACAGTATGGAATCCAGAGGAAGAATATTTTGGGAATGTATAAGAATTTTTATGGTACACTTTGGGAGAGCATGGTGGGTTGACTCTGACTGGATGCCAGGTGCCTACCAAAGCTGCTCTATCACTCCCCTCCTCAACTGGAAACAGGCTCATAGGTTGAGATAAGCACAGGGATAGATCACTCAGTGATTACTGCTATGGGCAAAACAGATTCAAGGAATTTACTTTAATTTATTACCAATCAAATGAGAGTAAAAAAATGACAAAAAAATAAATCTTAAAAACACCTTCCCTCACCACTCCCTTCTTCTTGGGCTCAACGTCACTCCAAATTTTGTCTACCTGCACTGCCTTCCCAGCAGCACAGGGGGATGAGGAATGGATGTTGTAATCAATTCATCATACATTGTCTCTGTCGCCCCTTCCTCTTCAGGGGGAGGACTCCTCACACTGTTCATTCCAACATGGAGTTCATCCCAGAGGAGACCATCAGAAACTTCTACAACATGAGTCCTTTCCACAGTCCCTGCTCTTCATTAACTGCTCCAGCTTGGGTCTCTTCCACAGGGTGCTGTCCTTCAGGAACAAACTGCTCCAGCATGGGAATCCCACGAGGTCACAAGTCCTGCCAGCAAACCTGCCCCAGCCTGGGCCCGTCAATCCAGAGGGGCACAGGTCCTGCCAGATGCCTACTCCAGTGCAGGCTTACACATGTGTGTGTCTGTGTGCCCCGGGGCTTTGAGTGCAGCTGGGAGAATGAGGACATAAGGGCTCCAATTAGCATACAGACTGTAAAGCCAGCTGCTGGGCAAACATGTATCATACAGATACAGACACAATATCTAAAGAGATATACATAGACATCTTTCTCACTAAGGCATCTTCAGCCTGCTCAGACTGTGAGAGGGACAGGATAAGACCACTGATGCTGTGCCACTTGTATGAATGCTGTGTTTTCTGTCTGTGCTGATCTGTGTGTCTTGCCAGGGAGATACATATGTGTATAAAACATATGCATTTTTCTGTGTGCATATTGAGAAAACGTGCCCAGTCTTGCTGCTGGAGTAGAATCAGCCTAGGTTTTCTTGGGCTGCTCAATTCAGCAATCTTAGCAACAATATGACTATAGACAGAAGGTGTCAGAACTAGAAACATTTCCAGCATAACCCTTCACTAAAACTGGAGATGAAGAAAACCTATAGGATTCTTTTTTACTCCCTTCAAGTATGGGCTCCTTACTGTGTAACAAAATTTACAGGGCTCTCTTGTAGGCTCTTTTTCCTCTGATACCTACACCTTTAAAACTGAAAGTACAAAGCAAAAAGGACTATTTTTTAAACAGTTTTTTGAATACACTTTCAGCTGGATGGCTGTATTTAAAATCAGAAATTGACAGTTTATGTTGGCTAAAAGCATTTCCAGTGCAGAATAAAAAGTCTTCAAAGACAGGAGAATGTTACAGACTTTCTCTTATGATTCATTCTCAGCTGTCTGTGAGAACTTCTTTTAACTATCAGGGATTTCACAACACAGTTGCTAAATGTAGATGCAGCCAGGCTTTTTTATAAGTTATATACTTATTTCTGAAATGAATATGGGTTTATATCCATTTATCAATACATGATATACAGAGATATGAGACTAGGGTGCAGTCTCATCCTACTGTGTCTTATAGAATCTTGCAATCTTGAAAGTGCTGTTTTTAAAATAATTTTAGGTTAGTATTAAGTGCCTTCCCTTCTCTTGGTCGTGGTTGAATCCTGTGTGGCAATTAAGCCCTACTGCAGCTGCTTGATCACTCCCCACTGGTAGGGTGGGGGAGAGAACACAAAGAGTAAAAATGAGGAACACATAAAGGTTGAGATGAAGACCGTTTAACAGGTAAAGCAAAATCTTGGTGTGTAAGTAAATCAAAACAAGAAATTAATTCACCAGTTCCCCATGGCAGACAGGTATTTAGCCCTCACCAGGAAAGCAGAACTCCTTCACACCTGATGTTTACTGGGGAAGACAAACACCCTTTCTTCCTCTTTTGTCTTCTTCCCCCAGCTTTATATGCAGAGATTTCAAAAGCTCTGGAATATCCCAAGTCAGTTGGGGTCATCTGGCCTGGCTGTGTTCCCTCCCAACTCCTTGTGCAACCCTGGTTTCTGTGGGTGAGGAGCAGAAAAGGCCTTGTAAGAGGTTAGAGGTAACTTGCAGTGAATTAGTAGAGCAAATATACACTTATGTTGGAGAACATTGATCACGTATATATTCCCAGTCCCATGAACATGAATGCCCAGAAGTTGTATGTAGATAGTTTAAAAGTCTGCAGTTCATTAAGGAGTTAGTTTAACACTTCTGAACTGTGCAAGGACTTTTTTCAAAATCTCGATTTTACATTGACTTGCATAATTTTAAATCCATCTTTGGAAACGTAATTTTTACTTTTTTTTGGTTTATTTTGGTTTTGTTTTGGTTTTTGTTTGGTTGGTTTTGTTTGGTTGGTTGGGTTTTTTTACCTCTGTGTGTAAAGTTAGAGGAAACTGAGAAACTATATTCACTTCCCAACAGAAATTATGATACAGAAATTATAGGGAAAAACGCAGCTGCTACTCCCTGGATGGATTGCAGTTGGCACACTTGACACCTAATCTACAGTGATTCCCCACACCTACAATGTGCACAGGTAAGCACCTGCTAACGGGGATGGAATGGAGGGTGGAGTGGAGTGGAGACATCAAGGCTAGGCTCTGAAGAAACCCTTGCAGGGAGGGGATCTCAGTGGTACTTTGCAGCTGATAAGCTGCACAGCACCTGTCATCCAGGGAAGAGAGGAGGAGATGTCTTGCTACTGAGCCAACAACTGTGGTGAAATCATTCTCCTTGGATGAACTCGGTTCATTCTAATCTCATTGTAATATTAATTCACACCTCCATCCCAAAGTTACTGCCCTCAAGGTACAACCCACCTCTCCCTGAGCATGCACTCTAGATTTCATGAACTATGTCTTTAAGAGAGAACATAGAGAGCTTTATACCAGTCAGTAACAAAGGTATGCATGACTGGAGTCACTCAAACTCCACCTAAATATGAAGAAATAGTATAAAAGTAAGTTGAAAATGAGGATAAGTTAGGGAAAACTCTATCATAACTGCTGTAAACAGTCAATGGGCTGAACCTCTCTTCCCTCCTACAGGGATGCCTACTGGGTGAGAACCACACTCTGTGTCCTGAATATTTTTATTAGGGGTTAGAGCTGGTCTATGTATTGCTTTGAATATGTTTTCGCAGTCAGATACTACCACCAGCAATGTCCAAACCTTAACCTCTCATAGTTTTGTATTAACAAAGTGTATTTCATAAACTGTTTGTGTGAGCCCCTCACAGGTGCTCGCAGCCACCAGCAGCAGGTAACATAAATAAAGTGTAAGACCCACGGAGGGTTCTTTAAGTGAGAGGACTCATGGAGAGATCTCCTAGATGCTGGTGGTGTCTGTCTGACTAAGCCAGTCAAACCACCCTGCAATCCAGCAGTACTGCTCAGTAAAGTGTCCCATAACAGGACACTGACAGACTGGTCAGACACAAGAGTCTCACCTTTCCTGGGATAGTGACAGACAAAATAAACTCTAAGGGTTGAAGAAATCTCCTCACACTAAGGGTCAAAGACTCTTTTTAAGTGCCAAAAAGGGAAAAAAGTTTTGGTGAAAGGTCTTTAACAACATGAAAATTACTTAGAATTTTGCATTTGTGTATATAAAAATTGGGATACAATGTAGCAGAAACTTTCTGATCTTTGCCAAACATGAGAGAAGGATTTTTGTTGCTTATACATCATATAGGATTCATCCTTGAGATAACTCTTTAACGTTTTAGTTTGTGTTTTTGTTTATACACAACTAAAAAATCTATAATCTATAGTGCTGCCAAATAGTATTTGTCAGTGCATTTTGGTAGGATAAACCTCCCAGACATACTAAAACCTCTGAGCACTGATTGAAGTTGCACTTGAACCACACACTATGAGTCATAAGGAAACAAAACCCAAGAGAAAACTCTGCCCCCCAAACTTAATAAGGCGAATATATTTTTATGTTAACCTTTCAACATGTGAAGTATATAGTTTACATTTTCCATTTCAGTAATATTTGAGTTTCTCTGTATGTCTTTCATATATATGTGGCAATTTGAACCATTAAAGCAACAGCTCGTTTTGAAAGTACTGAATAAAGTTCTTTGTGTAATAGTATCTCATTTTTCAGTCTGTTAGCGTAAACACATTTGGAACAGTAGGATTGTTGACATTAAGTAGAAAGTAACCTTTATTTTTAAAAACAATATTTCTTATACAAATGCACAATTTATATTTGATTTCAGATATTTTCTTTATCCCACTTTTAGTATTTTTTGTCTTTCAAATCCTAAATCTAGAGTTGGTTTCCTGCAGGAATTAATGAATTGTGAGTTTTCCCCCCGTTTTTAATCTCAGGACCAAAATTAAATTGTGTGATTAGAATTGGCTTCCCATTGAGTTTTATTAGAATGAGTTCTGATTTCTGTGTGAAACCCTGATGTTCTCCCACATTCAATTGAAAGGATGTATATTTTGGTGGCATTCTGTTATCACACAAACTTGTTTTAAACTAATTATAAAGACATGTAAGTTTAGATTTATTTTAAGCAAAACCTCAGAACTACATCAAGTGCCCTCTGAAAGTGCATTGAAATTGCTGGATATTGGCTGGGGCTGACTGTGGGTATCAGATCTTCTCTGTGGCCATTGCTCCAGGCTGCAGTTTTTTCCATGACTATGGAGCATGGATAGTGAAGAAGTGGATGAACACTTTGTCAAAGCATCTACCAGTAGGTGACAAACTGCCTTCCCAAACTGCTACTGATTGCCCCTAGGTTGTCCCAGTGCCTTGCCAAACTGTCCTCCAGTACAAACAACATGTTGGCTGAAATATTCTTGAGACTTGATACACAGTAGCTCAGAAAATACTATATATAAATCATATTTTACCTGAGCATTTCCTGATTTCTGATTCATGGTCAAAAATTCATGTTGTTCTTTAGTGGAAAAGAACTTGTGTATCTCTTCCTCCCTTTTCTTTCCCTCTCTGCTTTTTCTATCTCCTTAATTTTTTTCTCATTTAAGTCAGCAACAGGAAGGATCACTAAATACATGATTATGCACAATTTTTTTCTTTTGCCGTTAGTATTTAAAAAAAAAAGACATTCTGGTGAACTGCATGACTAGTACTTGAGAAAGTGCAGTACTTAAACACATTTAAAATAAGGACATCAACAAGGTAAAGCACAAGAAAACAAGAGGCAGTAGTTTAATCCTACTTCAAGGAGATAAATACCTCATCTTAATAATATTTGTTAAGTTGTTTACAACCCTAGAGGTCCAAAGATAATTCCCTTAACAAAGCATGAAAAACAAGAACTGCCATTGTACATGGCTGTTGAAAACTCTTCTTTTAATATGAAAGATTGTTTGAACTTAAGTCTCTAGAGTGTCTTTCTCAGAAATATGTAATGAAGTCACAAAAGAAAGACTTTCAGAAGGAATTATCAAACTTAGAGGAACTTGAAAAGGAGACTGAAAGAGGTGGTTTCAGAAAGTAAATAAAGCAATCAAAGGGTGAAAATTGTGGCACAAGAGAATCCTGGTAGGAGTAGATGCAAGGATTGTGCTTTAGATCTCAAACTGCAAATGTTGTTGCTTCCAGATAAGCTTTGCAGCAGTCCTTAAGAAGTGAAGATGGCCCAAAAAATTCCAATGCTAAGAGTTATCCAAGTGATACTTTTACTTTCTCCATAAATACACCCTGAAACATATAGCCAGAAGTTTTACACACCTATTGAGACATCATATTTCAAACACACTTTCCAGACACTGAAAATAATTTTGGAGATATTACAATGTCGTAGACACTCACCATGAAAAGTAAATTTCTAACTTTCAGTTTCAGCAATTTGTGTACTTCAATACCTAAACTCGCAGTTAGCCACACAGCATATATCAAGCAGTGAAATAGGATAATTACAGAGTTTAAAGTCTCTTATGTCTTTGCTGTGCCCAGTAAGTTTTTAAAATATTAATTAAGGCTCCAGGAGATTACTGAAGGAATAATTCATAAAATATAGTTCTTCTAAGGAGCAATCAAAAGCCATATGATATTATCAATTCAGCAGACAAACACAACAAAAAGAAAAAGGAAAAAAAAGAAAACACTGATATAGCAAAATTATAGCTGTAAAATAACAAAAAGGTACGGAAAAGTAATGTGAAGAAAAAAATAATTAAATGCAGGGAGAAGCAAATATTGTAATCTCATCCAAATTAAAATGTCTTTACATGAAATTAAAAGACCGTACTCTTCTACAAACTGTAATACAGAATTTTTACTGGAACATAGATTTAAGTACTTGTGTCAGTAATAAGGCCATCTACATTGAAATAGAATAAGATGTATAGCTTACTAAGTTCCAGTCAATTAAAAAATATTTCAAAATATATTAAATCGATGTAAACTTTAAACCTTATATTTTGAAGGCTATTTACATTAAATAACATTAATGTCTATGCTGCTTACTGAGTACTAACTAGATTAATCTTTTTTAGCTCATTGCATTTTCTGTATCTGTGTACTGACTACACAAGGCAGAATTATATTAATTTTGCTAAAAATCATACAGAGATAAAGAAGAAAGAGATTCGTGAACCTCACTTTGTTTTAAGCAATTTTTTCCTATTCTTGAAGCAAATAAGCTTTTTTCTTGACTATGGCAGAACATTTTAAAATTGTTTCCTATGGATTATACTGTGTATGCCTGTCCATGAATAAAATTAGGCTGGAAATTAGAAGAAAGTGTTTCACAAATGTGTTTAGGAAGTTCTAGAATAGTAATCCAGTAAGTGGCTGCTTGGATTGTAATCCAGCTACTTTTAAGGTGCTTCCATATTAAGTCATTATGCTGAACTTATGTGACATTATTTTGGTAGTGAGGCGCTACCAGAGGTGGTTTCTGTAAATCCATGCCAGAAGTTCTCCCCGTGCCAGAGCAAATGCCAGCTGGCTCCAAGAGGGACTTTCCACTGAACAAGCTCAAATTCCTTGGGGACAGTGGTAGCACCTCTTTGAAGTAAAGAGGAGGGGAAAGTTACTGTGCAAGAACAGCTGCAGCTGTAGGGAGGAGTGAGAATATGTGAGAGAAACACCTCTGTAGAGACCGAGGTCAGTGGAGAAGGAGGCATTGATGCAAATCTAACCATGGGAAAGACTTAGGCTGGAGAAGTCCATGCAGAGCTGTCTCCCCTGAGAGGAATCCCAGGCTGGAGAAGGGGAAGGGTTTGAGGAGTTCTTCCCCTGAGGAGTAAGGAGCAGTGGAGACAGAATGCCAACAGGTGACTGCAAGCCCCATTTCCTGTCCCTTCCCCCTGCTGGGGGAGGAGGTGCACAAATATGGAGCCAAGGTGAGCCTGGGAAGACGGGGAGGGGTAAGGGAAAGTGTTTTGGGTTTTAGTTCATATCTCTTTCTAACTTATTCTGATTTGATTGATAATAAATTCAAACTATTTCCCCAAGTCAAGGCTGTTTTGCCAGTGATCACAACTGCTCCATGTTCTTTCCCTGTCCTTCTCTCAATCCAGAAGCCTTTTATTGTATTTTCTCTCTCCAGTCCAGCTGAGAAAGGGAGTGATAGAACATCTTTGGTGGGCACTTTGTGTCCAGCTAGGGTCCGCCCACCAGTGGCAAACTGTTTTTTAGGGATGCTGAATTAGGTCTCATGCTACTTTTGATGCTCTTTAGCCAGCTTCTGTATTTCTTCTTTCTCTCCTGTAGAGTTTTGATATGGTACTACAAAAGAGTACCTGCATCTGCAATGATAGCCTCAATTAAGTAAACCCAAAGTTGATACAGAGTCATTAGGCTTTTTGTCTTAGGAGTCATCTCCTGATGGATTCAAAGCCATCACCTTCAAATTTTAGAACTGCTTCTCATATCCTTGATTTTTGTTAAATGTCTTTTCTTTATCCACTAAATAGCAAGGGCCTTCTGAGCTTGAGGAATCTATTTTCTCAGAATTTATGTTATTAAAAGGAGGAAATGGGTATGTGCTAAAGGTCTATAATTTGACAATTTCATAACATGCTATATTCCTATTTCACACCTCTATTTCTTTGTTGGAAGAGTTGGATTTATTTTTATTGATTTTAGTTTTTTGCTTTGGCTTATTTGTTCATGGTTTGGGGGTTTCTTTTGTTTGCTTTTTTTTTTTTTAATATTTGGGTTTGCGTTGGTCTTTTTCCCTAGTACTGTTATTTCTGTTTTCCCAAGGCTTATTTCAGAGTTTATATAAATTATGCTGTTGCCAAGAGAAGATTTTAACTTTCTGCTCTCCATTAAATCTGCACAACAAAGGATTGAATCTTATTTTAGTCCTTGTGCAATGAAATTTCTGTTTGATTACAAGAAAAGTCCCTGCTGGCACATCTCTCAGGATCATTGTAACAGGCTTCCAACTATGTCCTCTTTGTCTTGAAGGGATTCCAGTCATTCAAATCTGCAGACCTATCCACTGGCTCAGGATCTCCCAGACAGGGCATTTTCTAATTGGAAGCTGGATTCTTTTTTTGAAGTGATTTGTTTTTCTTCTCATTATTTCATCAAGAATTGCCTCTGAAGTATCTGCTATATTGATATATATTTCCAGTTTCCAACTACTGGATCTGAAGAGGTGCAGAATCAGCTGTACCTCTTAGTGATGTAGGAGGATTTAGTGTGAGCCATACATCATCAATGCTAACAGGATGATGATTGCTGTTAGCAATATTTTGTTTAATTCTTTACTCAAATTCAGGACTGTCTTCAAGAATATCTCACTCAATTGGTTGAATAAAAGAAAATACAAACATTTTATAAGCTTAGCTGTTTAGGTTCTTCTTCTAGGACATGCCACAGAATTTTAAATATTTCAGAAATCTTTAAAAAATAATGCTATCTTTCTTCAGGAAAGTCAAATAGACTGATAAAAAGAGAAACAAATGTCTTAACATCTCCATCATTTCATTCCTAAAGGGAAAGTTAAAGAATTTGTGAAAGCTGAAAGTACCCTCCAGAGCCTCAGTTTTACATCAGAAAACAGCATTTTTTAAAAAACTGCACTTAACATATTTTGAAGTCTCTCCCACTCTATGACTTAGGTTGCTTGGTGAATGAAACATTAGGTTGCTTGGTGAATGAAACATTAGGTTGCTTGGTGAATGAAACATTAGGTTGCTTGGTGAATGAAACATTAGGTTGCTTGGTGAATGAAACATTAGGTTGCTTGGTGAATGAAACATTAGGTTGCTTGGTGAATGAAACATTAGGTTGCTTGGTGAATGAAACATTAGGTTGCTTGGTGAATGAAACATTAGGTTGCTTGGTGAATGAAACAGTTTTAGTCTCTATATGACATATGCTACATGATTTATTGCATTCTATGGTTTCTTTTCTACCTAAAAGGGAAAACTTTCGCAGAAACAGAGTAGGCAAGTTTGGAAGCGACCACAGTGGGTCATCTTGTCCAATCTCCCTGCTCAAGCATGGTCATCTTAAGCACATGGCACAGGATTGTGGCTCTTGAATGTCTCCTGTGAGGGACACCCTGCAACCTCTCTGGACCACCTGTTCCAGTGCTCAGTCACTCACACAACAAAGAAATTTTCTCTCATATTCAGGTGGAATTTTTATATCCATTGTCTCTTGCCCTATTGCTTGGCACTATCAAGAAGAGCCTGGCTCCACCCTCTTGATACCCATCCTTGAGACATTTATACACATTAATGATGTCCCTCTCAGTCACCTCTTCTTGAGACTGAACAGGCTCAACTCCTTCAGCCTTTCCTTGTAAAAGATTCTTCAGACCCTTGACCATCTCAGTATCTCTGCACTGGACCTGCTCCAGAAGCTCCATGTTTCTATGTACTGAAGGAGCTCAGAATTAGAGCAGTTCTTCAAATATGGCCTTACCAGGGCTGAGCAGAGGGCTCCCTTGACGTGCTGGCAATGTAGGTCTCTTCCTAATGCATCCCAGGATTCCCTTGGCCTCCCTAGCTACAAGGACACACTCATGGGCACTGGCTCATGGACAGCTTGTTGTCCACCAGGATCCCCAGGTCCTTCTCCACAGAGCTGCTTTCCCTATTTCTTATGCTGTATCTTGTTCATTCCTATTCATACCCCATTTCCTCAGTAACATTTTCTCCCTCTCTTCTCATTTACTACCAATATTGAATCAGAGACCAAAATCCAAGTAGCATTTTTTTATATTTTTCAATCTTATGTACGTAAGAAAAAAGAAAGACCTCTCTCTGCTTATAAATTGAATCACAGTGTAATAAAATACCACACTTTGTTGTTATTTACAGTTTTCTCTTTCAATAGGAGTAAGACAGAAATGGATCTCACAACTTTTCATTGTGAATTTCAGAGGATTAAAATCTGTGAAATAAACTAGTGCTTCAAAATAACAAAATCTTTGTTGCCTATAATCTAAACAGGTACCCTGAGAATGATTAAATAGGAAAAATATCTCATGTGAGACAAGACAATGATGGCCAGAGGATTAAAATCATAGAATTATTTAGGTTGGAAAAGACCTTTGAGATCATTGACTCTGACCATGAACCCAGCATTGCCAAATTCACCATGAAACCATTTCCCTAAGTCCTCTCTACATATCTTTTAAATACCTCTAGAACGGTGACTCGATCATTTCTCTGATTAGCCTGTTCCAGTGCTTGACAACCCTTTCACTGGAGGTTTTTATTCCTAATATCCAATTTAAACTCCATCTTGTTCAGCTTGAATATGGTTTCTCTTTTCCTGTCACTTGTTATTTGGGAGAAGAGACCAACATCCACCTGGCTACAGGCTCCTTTCACGTAGTTGTAGAGAGGGATAATGTAACCACCCAGTCTCCTTTCCTCTTGTTGGAAGGTGTCAATGGTCAGATGACAAAAGCTGAGCCATCCCTCACATTATAAATAGAGAGTGAGGTAGTAATTACTAGATGAAGGTCATTATAAGTTCTTCCATACCTCAATCCTGATCTGTAGGCATTGTGGTGTCTCTACCCGAAACCTTTGGATAGCATTTTCATTTGTACCTCTCTTCCACTAAGGGTACAAAATGAAACTGCTGAATGTAACTCAGCAAGAGGCCTGGTTACATTGCAGATAAGAGTAGGAAAGCAGGAGTACACAGCTGTGTTATGGTTCCATAATAGAAACACTGTTTTGTACACCATACTTTTAAAGCAGCTTAGAATGCTGTAAGGTATTTTTTATTAGACTGTACATGATAATCTAAGGAGATGGAAAGAATGAATGTCTCTAGGGAAGACTTTAAAATGACAAAATGCAGTGCATTTCTGTAAGGGTCAGCTCTCTTAGTTTTAATCATTTAATAGCATCTACTCTTATGAAATGGAACTACAAACATGGAAAACAGATTTGAAGAATTCTCTAGGAGAGAAATGTAAATGTGTACATATCAGGTTATTGAAAGTATATTCTGGTTCTCTCTTGATATTCAAATGGGATTTCAGTTTCAGTGTAGAGTTTTTTCTAGTCATTAGATGGATAAGAACGAAGCTGATGGTATTCCATGTTGTTTCAAAGTATAAGAAAAAACCTCAGTGGCAAAAATGGTGCAGAACTGAGCAGTATCATCCCCAATAAATATTACTGGAACATATCTACATAAAGATGCATTTTTAATTTCAAACTCTCAATCATATTTAGCTTTTGAATGTACCAAACTTAAATCATAAGCACAGTATTGCTAAATGTTAAACCTAGATTAGCATGATTCATTCTGATTAAAATCATAGAATTATATAGGTTGGAAAAGACCTTTAAGATCATTGACTCTAACCATTAGCCCAGCACTACCAAATTCACCATGAAATCATTTCTCTAAGTCCTCATCTACACATCTTTTAAATACTCCCAGAATGGCAACTCTATCATTTCTCTGATTAGCGTGTTCCAATGCTTGACAACCCTTTCACCGAAGAATTTGTTTCCTAATATCCAATTTAAACTCCACCTTGTTCAAGAAAGCAAAGGCTTTCTTCCATTCCACGTGGTTTTTCATGAGGTCTAACATAACCAATCTCTGTACCTATTATCAACTAAAAACTATCATAACTATCCACACAGTCCAGTATATAATTAACAGGAAAAACATAGGAATTAATATTCCCTGATATTACTTAAAAATAATGCTATTTCTGATACGGGCAACTCCAAGCAACCAACAGGCAATACACAACATTTTTATACATCGAGTTTTTCCTTCTCACTTATTTCAAGACAATGATCTTTTAACTATAGTTTAACTTTAAACACTAGTTATGTGTCAATAATTTGCAAAGGGCTTGTGCACTCATTTTGAGACTACTTAACTATGGAATCATGTGATAATTTAAGTTATATTTATTTTGGAAAAGATCTCCGGATGCCGACTGGTAACAGCATTCTTCCCTCTGCCTTACCCTCTAAAACAAGGGCCAACACTATTGCATTTGGATAGTTCACCAGAAGTCATGCAGCCTACTTCATACAGACAGTTTGCTTCTTAAAGAATTCATTATTTGCATCTCTTCTCAGCTGGAGACCTGTGAAATCAGATCTTCCTTGAGGATATAGAATGTCAAGAAAATTGTAATATCTTCCATATCTAAAGTTTTCTGAAGCTGAGCAACAATATAATCAAGTTTAGAAGATTCTTGAATTTAGAGAAAGAGAAAACATAGACTCATGTGACCAAATCCACTGGACAAAGATCTTGTGTTCTAGTTTCACTTCTCAAACTCGTTATTCTAGGAGAATAAAACAATCAGAAGTAATGCTCAGAACACAGCTGAACGCCAAGATTGCATCTTTTCCTCTAAATGCCATATCAACTTACTTTCTTGATTTCTGCCATATACTCAATGAATGTCTTCAGTGAAATGATTATGGTTTGAAATTTCTCCTGAATAATTTGCTGTATTTATTTATTTATAAAATCTAACATGATGATGAGCCATGATGATAGCTTCTGCTTCCTAAAGACACTAGTTACAAAAAAAAGAGGCAGGCAAAAATAAAAAAAAGGAAAACAATGTTGGCTACTTCAAAATATTCCAAGGTGGACCTTATTTAAGAACGCTCTATGTGACTCCCAGGCTTTCAATGCTAATAACACAAGTCCTTTTCTGAGGTAACTGACACAGCAACAAGCTATGTGACTACTTTAGAAAGTCAGGATGGATTGTTTCTAGTCAATTCCCAAAAGCTGTCAAACATATAAAAGAAAAAAAAAAAAGACTTCTATAGCATAATCCATAAGTATCAGGGATAGGAATAAAGTTTGATTCATATTTTTCATTCTGTGATCTTTAATTAGAACTATTTGTGCATTAATGATGCATAGTAGTAAAGCAAACAGAATGTGTATACTTCTATGATAATTGTGCATTACTCAAAAATTAAAGATAAAAGAAAGGCAAATATCAAGCCCACAAACAGAATAAAACTATCTCAAAACCCAAAAAGCTTTGTATCAACATGAGAAGCAGTTTCATATTCCACAGTGTAATTAGAACAAATAGGTATAAGTTGTCACTGTGTAGAAAATAAAACCATTTGATTTGGTATTTGATGATTCTTCCTAGTTACATTCAGAGAGAAGACCCTGTTCTACTGAAGTACATAGGAGACTGGAAATACTTTGAAGAAATGGAGGAAAAAGAAAAAAAGAGAGAGAAAGAAGCAAAAACCCCAACAGGCATCAGAACTGTATCTTGAGTCAAATTTCACAAATGTATTCATACACCATTTTGCCCTCTGTGGGATTTGTTTGTGGTGTGTTGGTATCTTCTTCTTCTGTGGCAATTCTTACATTCTCATGTGGAACAGTGAAAGGAATTTTGTAAGACTGACATCTTATACAGGAAGTTAAATTATGCACTAACCTTACATTACAGTGTTGTATGCTGATAATGTGAATGTTACGGAATGTTATTTATTCCAGTACTACCCTTCCTAAAATATTTTGTACATGGTACCTGCTGCATATCAAATTTGCTTCTTTTGGCAGGGCAGGTTGTGAATAACTAATTGCCTTGCAAAAAATTATGTTTTCTTGCCAGCATTGATTCAGGGGAATGTTGCACACTTCTGCATTTCAGGCCTGATTCTATTCAGAGAGTTTTCATAACAGCAAAAATCTTTGGGCTTTAATGAAATTCCTTCTCAGCCCACACTTTCTCATAGAGGGAAGAATTAAGCTTTTCTAACAGTTTCCTGAACGTCATCTGCTCAATAAGATATATGGTCTTCGATAAATATTCTAGATGAAGACTGAGGGGTTGTCAAGACTTTGAAATCTTTAATGCAAATTTGTTGAATGGGAGTGAATCCTGTAGAATTTCTGGTGACTAATTAGAGGATGGAAATTTTTAATTCACAGCACTGCTTTTAAAATTTATTGCGATAGCTTCAAATGAAAATATATTTATAGTTGTAACTAAAGAAATCAAAATAAGTATTTTAATTATTGTTGATATACATAGTATGGACAATACAAAAAGGTAAGGAAAATAACAACCAACCAAACAATCCCAAAACTAACAGCAAGAACAAATCTGAAAATTTTATTTCAAGGTATTATCCTTTGACTTGACTGACTTTGGCTGTTTTGTGTTACAGAAAAAAAGAAAATGATCCAGCCTCAATTTGTTCTTTAATATCCTTGGAAGGAAATTCCAGTTTTCTGAGATTGCATTTCTAACCTATGAAGGGCATAAAAATACTGAGTACTTCACACTGTGTTAGTGATAAGGCCAACAATTAGAGTTGGGAATGAGATGGACTTTGTAGAATTGACCTAATGCAGACACCCTGCTCTTGCTTTCAAAGCAGTCCTGCATGCCCCAGTTCTGTCACTGATCACAAAACTTTCCTTCATGTCTGAATCTGCTGTTGATAACATCTTTGGGACCTTCTTCGTGTCTCTTTCACTGCTGTACCTATGGTTCTTTCAGGTTGTCCATGTCATGTCCAAATCTACATGTGGATTATATGTGTCGTGAAGTTTTCGGATCCCTGTAGAACAATTACAGCTGCCATGCTGTCTGCCAGAAACATGGTGCCTACTCTGTGATTATTTTAGGTTTTAGAGCAGGGTCCTTTCTAGATATTCCTTATATCACCTCTATCCTTCATTGTCTACCTTATCAATCATTTTGTAAGAATTTTGAAACAAGGTGTTGCTTTATATTACTTACATAGCACCTGCTAGACTTAAAGATTTGCTAAAATAATCAATTTTCTGTTTCTCAATGCAAACAATTTCTGCTGGCCTGAAATTCCAGGGTTGTTAACCTGAAATTGTACATCTTTTTAAGAAATCTTAGTCATGTTAAAAAGGAAGAGACATAGCAACCATTGTCTGCAGAAAATAGATTTCTGACTAATTAGAAGAAGCTACAGCAAGTGGAAATTCTTCTTTTTGGCCATTTCAAAGGTTAAATCAAGACAGAAATAGACATGGAGTAAAATGAGACCAGTGAAACAATGCAGACACTGCTTCCCATTTCTGTTAAAGACCAGCTGTTGATTTTGGGGCTACATTTTGAACACGATTAGTTTTTTTCCTTTGTAAAGTCTTTTATTAGTCTTGAGAACGCATATCAGGAAATAATTCAGTTTGATTTAATATACAGAGCTAGTTGGATTCTGAAGCACAGCAGTTGATAAATAGATCAATATGTTATCCATAAACTAAGCTAAGCTAGGCAGATTTGTTGTGGGATCAGTGAGATGCAATAAACACTAAACCCCACAGAACCATTTCATAGTTACTTCATTGTAAAACTATATTTTAATTTCTCATTCTGTCTGCTACTGCACCCCCATAAAGTGCTTTGAGATGCAGTTTGGATGAACAGCGTTAAAGAAAATTAAACTCTGTTGTATTACAGCTGTAGGAGCTGCAGATGTCTATCCACAAAAGAATGGAAGCCTTTTAGAAGTAGTTTTTTAATGGATCCCATGCAACAAAATGATAATCTGAAAATATTTAGTTATAATTTAGTTATAGATATGTTTGGTATGCACATTTAGTTATATATATGTTTGGCATGCTCCTTAAAATTTTTCCGTATTTTCAAACATCCACATATTTTTGATTTATCATCATTCCTTACCTAGCATTTGATGTAAGCCTAAATATTAGATACTCAGTTGTCCTGCAGTTACTTAAAATTAATAAGTGGTGAAGGACAGATTACACAAATAAAAATAATAAATTTTTATTGTAGCTATAGATCTACGTAAAATAGGGTTTACAGTGTGCCTGTGTGTGCATATACACATTTTAACAAGTGAAATTAACTGTGAGAAAAATTAATTTTTCTAGTATTCAGAGAATAAACTGATCAGATTTCCAAACTGAGGGCTACTTTTCTCTTTCCTCTGTGAGGACAGAAATTTATTATTTAGAACTTCTGAAAGATACATATGGAGTCTGTGGTAGATTCTCCTTTCCTATTACTGAGGTTGCAGACCCTGTCTGGATGTGAAAAGAAGCTGATCATTGCAAGATGGAATATTTTAAATGTGCTATAACCTGTGCACTTTCATTTTTGTATATGTTTACTAGGAAATTTCTTAGTTTGAGGTACTTTAAGAGGTTGTGCATGGCTTCAACAGTAGGACAAAGACACCCTCTGTGGTAGATACCAAGTACCTACCCTGGAACACAGCCTGCAGCTGTCAGAGTGATTTGCTGGAAGCTGATGAGTGCTGAATCCTAAAGCAAATCCTCTCCTCTTTTACTCATTTTCACTGATTCATAACCTCATCTATATGAACAGAGCTATATATATATATCCGTGTGTGTAAATGTAAATATACATATATAAAAACATATAAAATTAAAATGCAGTAATTAATGTAATGTCTTCATCTGCCTACTGAATGGTTTGGTAAAGCAGAACTATTTGTTTGCAGTTGTGTAAAAGATCCTTTGCTGAGAGGAATTTCTTGTCCCTGAGGAGTTTAAAACCAGAACACACGGAAGAGCAGGAACTTGACTGAACTTTTGACTACACAAAGACATTATTCTGATAATTACAGACTAAAATTCTCTAAAAAAACCATGGAAAAAGATTGGTGGATTGTGCACAGACTTCCACAGTTTGCTGAGAGACTGGTATCATGGCAGCAATTTCCTTATCTTCTACAACCACGTATCAGGATTTTTCATTACAGGCCCTTCAGTTTTTCACTGTCTACAGCATCCAAGTGAGGACTCTGTAGAGTCTTTACATTCTTTGTGAACTCCTTAGTTGGGTGTGAGTCTAAATATAAAATGAGCATGCTATTTGTAAGTCATGCAAAACCACAATGTTACAGAAGATTGATGTTTGAAGTTTCGTAAGCACCTGAGAAATATCAAGGTTTAATTAACAAGTCATGCAATGGTGTACAGAGTCTTTGAATATTTATGATGACATTATAATTTTTGGAAGAGACCAAGACAAGCATGACAAGAAACTAGGAAATATTTCAAAATCTTTTAAACAAAAACATTTGCTAGAGGATGCAAAACAAAAGGAACTGGGACATTGATTTAAAAATTTTAGAAAACTGGAATGACCAATGAACTTTTAGCGATTGAAGTTCATTTTCCTAGTGAACATTTCTAGGATTTATTTGGTTTATGTTATCAGATATATAGCCCATGCAAATCAACATTCCTAGGATTTGATTTTTGTAATTAAGTATGCAAAATGAGGAAATACACTGAGTAAGACTGTAAATGTATCCCTAATTCCACCTCCAAGTGTATATTATTGCAGGGTAGATAGTCCCTGTAGCTTGTGACAATCTGTGCACATACTAGAAAAACAAATGAAAACTTTCACTCCCAAGTCTTTTTTATTCCATAGAAAAATTTCAGCTTTATCCAACCACAATAGATATTTCTCTACATGAATTGTGGCTTGTTTGCTGGTTTAAAAATTCTTTTTGTATCCTGTAGAGACCTGATTGTCTGACATATCTTGATCCCTTGATGTTAAAATTGTAATCTTATTTTACATGAGAAAAAGGAAAATAATCTTTGGGCACAAGGGGAAGAACAGTTTGAATAGGAAGCAAAAAAGGAATTTCCTAGATTACTTAATTTTTCAGCCAAAAAGAGCAGATAATTTTATTCTTGAATTCTACCCTTCCATACATCCTTGCTGTGGAAAAAGACTAACAATCGAATTTTACGGTATAGAAGTTTTGAAGTTTTTGATTTTATTTTGCCTTCCTAGCTGTAGGTTAGGGACACTGTTATAGAAGGTGAACCCTTTTACTTGGCAAAGTTGAGTGTTTTATAGAGAGAAATTAAAAAATCAAGAGGTAAACTATAGAATTAGTAAAAAGTTGTGTAGAGGAAAGAAAATGTATTAAGGAAAGACAAACAGTATGAAGTTTTTGTCTATAGCCAAAGTGTTACTCAGTGGGGTCGTGGCACAAGTGGTCATGTAATTGAAAAGAATATAGTGATGTAATTCTGTCTCCTGTCAGACTGCTCCTGTATGTTTGGACTTCTTTTCCCCCTAACGATTCTATACTGCAAAGTTAATTGCTCTTTTGCTTTTCTCATTCACTTTGGACAACTTAGGATCCAGGGCAACCTTGATAAAATTCCACAATTCCCATTTTAATCATGGCAAGCTGACAGTACTGTGCAATGTTCAAATCCCTCAAAGGATTGAAACCATAATTTTCAATACAAATTAAAAATATCTGATCTTTTGGAAGGTACTAAGTGCCTTGAAAAATGATCTTTAAGTGAATTTTAGTAATGACCATCTACATATTCTGGTACACAAGCATGTAATTTTACTTGTATACATAAAATTTGAATTAATAAAAATTCAAATATTTAGATAATCCTTCTTAATGTTCACAATTGTAAGGAATATAACAATATTGCAGCATTGGTAGTCAGTTAGTGAATAAGACACTGTACCAGAGACTTCAGATACAGGAGAAAATCCTTTACCTTTACTCATCTGATCTAGAAGAGGTATAAGTCAGGAGGACATCATTGTCCATGAGAGCTTAAATTTCCAACTTTAATATGATCTCACTGAACCATCACTCTCCACAGATTTTCCATATTCTCTTGATGCTGCAGATATTCTTGCTGGATTTTTTAATGAACTTGTTCAAATGAGATACAGTTGTTCTGTAACAAGGCAGGGCATCTTTGCAGATGGAAATGCTGCCTCTGCAAAGGATTGTAACAGGCTGCCGAAAATGTTAAGGGATGTTATAGGTGGCAGACAATCCTTTGCAGGATTCTCAGGTGGCATGGAATGATGAACATTTATCATCAGATTTTATCATATTTTACAGACCTGCCTGAATGATATAGGCGATAGCTCTCTGCAATTCAGATTTTGTAAGAGCATGAAAATGCAAATAAAGAATGGATTGATATTTTTCTTTTGTATTCAGTAAGATAGTGTTCATTTTCCTTAATTAAATGCAAGCTCCTTCTTGGCTTTATATCAAATAGGGAGTTAATGATTAATTTTCTTTTTTCTTTCATATGTGAATTTTTGGGTATTCTTTTGGTCTACATGTAAAATTTGCTAGCTGAATATTTGACTGCCTTAGAGAGGTGACAGACAGAATGCATTTTCTGCTGTACCAACACAAGAACTGAGAGACAGTAGAATTGTTTCACTTTATTTCACCTGATATTTTATTTTGATGGCATTAGTATGAGCAAAATAATAAAATATTCAATATTATGTACTATTAGGGAAAATGCATTCATTTGTGTTGATGTAATTGTACTTCATGTATTCTAGGAACTGAACACTCACTAAAATATTTATCAAATGTCTAACAAGGTATTGTTATGAAGCAAGTAGTTACTAAACAAAATCTCCTTCAGATAAAGCAGTTAGCTTTTCTCCTGTAGTGTCTGAAATCATTATCCTGGTTCCAGAGTTCAGTCATGTTTTACAGAATCATTTTTAACAGATAGTTGCTCCTTGTATTTATACTTAAAAACGTGGTGGAGACTCATAAAAGGCAATTCTCACAACCGTGGAGGTGTCTAATTTAATGGGAGATTTATCAGTTGAAGGGTATCAAGCATCAGTATCAAGTGACCTCCCTTAGGAATGAAATTTGGCACATAAAGTTTTAAGCTACAGATCATTTTTAGCACAAGGGCTTGGTTACATTTTTAAATAGAAATCCTACTTATTCAAAAATCATTCTGAAATGAAAAAAGAATGTAAACAATGCTGAATATAGAGAACCTGCAAAAGTAAAAATGTGAGAAAACAGGAACAGGACACAGCAAGAGACAGTGTGCTGCGCCTGGACTGGGATTAAGATATTTTCTTTCCAGATAACGCTGGAACTGAACAATTAGTCAGATCTGATGGTAGCTAATCAGCAGGTATGGGGTGGCAAAACTGATGAAGAAATGAGGTAAGAAATTCCTTCAGCTCAGATCTATTATCTAGAATGAAATTTCTTCCATCCTTCTCTCCTTTATTTAGCTATCAGGTCTCCGGTATGTTGGATGTGTCTGATCCCATGTTTTGTATCACAAAACACTAAATGATGTTGTTCTTGTAGTTTAATATAGTTTATCATGCTTCATAAAATTTGTTATGGCCTTCATTTCAAATATAAAAATAGTAGCTGTGTGCCATTGAAACTTTGTACAGAGATATCCACACAAACACATGGACCATTCCAAAATCCTTGTCACCACTGTATCTTAAGCAGGAAGACATTTTGAGAAAATGGGTTGGTTGAAATTCCTATAAGTTTTCATATGAAAAATAAGAATTAAATATAATTTTTTTGTTAAGAGTATAAAAATCAGTGAAGAATACAAGAAGGTTATATGAGTGCACTGGAATTTCTTGAAAAGCTCAAGAGGTGGTTTTAATTTTGAAAGGTAAGGAAGTTTTAATAAGAGATTTATAAGATTAATTTGCTTTCATTTGGAGGATTTTGGTAGCATTTTGAGGAAGATATTGCAGCTCAAAAAATTTTAATAACTTTGCAAATTGTGTGACCTTAATAAATTTACAGTTATAAGGGATACAACTACAAATTGAAGTGCATCCATGAAGCATACCAAAGGTTCTCTGAAATATGTTAGTATGCTAAAAAGATGAAGAAGAAAAATATAAAATTAAGAAAAGAAAACCTAAGATATTAGGGCTCTGCACGTCAACCTCTTATAGAAGTTTTTCATAAGGAACTCTAAAAGAGCTCAGAGTTAATACCCAACATTTTCCTCTTTTGTGAGAAAAATTACACAATCCCACCTTTCAATTTCCTACATATATAGGATTTGATAATGTCTTCCTCAGAAGAAGTAGTAAGCCTTTAGTAGCCAATTTTTATATTCTCCATGAAGAATTAACAGGACTCACAAAACTGTTATTAAAACCTCTGCCATTGAAAGAGCACTAAAAAATTTGTCATAAAGCACATCAGATTTCCTCTATAAACCATGCAACTAAATAAATACATCTTTCTCTTATTATCAGGATGGTCTAGAGCAATTTGTACATCAGATACTCAGGTTAGGATGCTGTCAATCACATCCTGTCTGGAGACTCTTACAACTCTAGACTCATTCATTTCATCCTTACCCATGTCAAAGTTACTTTTCACAACAACATGTTTTTTCAGATTATGACAGATAGCTGATTGTCTCATCATACGCTGAACTTTTAATAAGCCACTTTGATCAAGAGACTTTTGAATAAGTTCAAAAGATATTTGAATAAGTTACCATAAAGCCCATGATGCAATGCAGCTGCAAAACATCTTTATCTCTTGCATAAAATTTGAATTGTGAGTCTATTATTGCAGCCAAAAATTAATGACCCTTATATCACTATTAAAATTTATTATATATGTTATATAGTTTTCCTAGGGGTAGTGGTCAGCAGACATGAAATGATAACCTACAGGACACTCTTACCCTTGCATAACAAAATACCAACATAAAGCCAAGAGCTGTGTGAAACACCCTGAATTATGCTCTGTACAGCCTTAGACACAAATGCACTTAATAAACTATACTGGCAAAAGAACTTGTCTTGAAATAAAATTTTCCAAAATCATACTTCCAACAGATCCTTCTTCATTTGCTCACCAGAGACAAATGCCTTAAATGAAATGAGTTGTCCAACATACCAGATTCCCTCTGGCTACACTTGGAAGTGAAATGAGAAAATACTATTCATGAAACGATGACCGCCTCTTCCTACTCTTTGCTTGAAACAAATGACCAAGTGGACTTGGCATTAAAAAGTGAATCATTGATCTTTTTGAATGAATTTCTCAACTTGAACAGAAGAATATGTGTATAAGAATCCCATGCCCATAATGTATTCCTTTGTGTCTATTTAGTTGTGGTTTCAACCATGTATTTGTTTATACAGTGGCATAATTGGATTTACATCAGAGGGGTTATTTGAATCCCATTATATTTAAGATGCTCTCACACTACATTTGCACAAGCTCGGTCTGTAACTGTGCTGACTCTAATTTGTGGGAACTAGGGTTTCAGAATATTTAAAAATCAGTCTTATTAGGTTTTACATCTATTCTGATTTTAGATTTTATAACAGTCTGGAGTTTTGTGCGGGACACTGTAAATTTTACTATATCTTTCTCCTTATAATGCAACTAAAGTATGTCTGACTGAATAACTCAATGAGATGCCTTATACATAGTCATTTGAGGGTTTTGTATGTAAACACACCATCCTAAATTATATACCAATAATTTCTTACAGATGTACAATTTTTGCCAATAAAATTTAAAGTGACAACTTCCTATAACATGAAATAATTTACAGAATGAAATAAAAGTCAGTCTTATCTCCTTGAGTATAGAAAACAATGTAGTATACTGAAATATGCTCTATGATCCACAGATTCATATTGTGCTTTGAAAATTATCATTCAATGAAATTGAATTTATTTTTTATCAAGTATTCAACAGATGCTTCTAATACCTTTCTAATTCACTATGTTCCGACTCATACTATTTTAATGTAAAAACTTATAAAATATTTATAAGGAGATGGTGCAAGAGTACTTTTTAATTATGTTTATGTCTTTCTGCTCCATTTAAAATATTTATTGCAGCATGAAAAGATATTTAAATTTGGAGAGTGAGGAAGAAATATAGAGACTTTGTAAAGCTTATATAGATTATGCCAACCTCAATATCTTACATTATTTTATCTAATTAAAGCATATTGTGGAGAGTTAATTGGAAAAATCCTTGTGATTTTTTTTTATGAACAGTTAATCCTTTACAAGTTCCAGCAAAAAAAAAAAAAAAGGATGTTGGCACTACTAGACGAGAAATCAATTTTTTTTGCTGCTGTTTTTCTCTTGAAATGTTTGTGTTCTGTAAGCTTTTAACAATGTTTCATCAATGATTTTTCCTATTTGTTTAAAAAGCATAAAGAAAAATGAGGATAACTTGAACTCCCTTAAAAGTATCCCTAAATTCCTGCAGAAGCTTGGATTCTGTAGTTTCTATATATCTTTTATCAATAGAAGACAGCTGGAAGTAAGGTAGATCCCAACACATCCAAGATGCCAAATTGATAAAAGGTTTACATTTGGAAATAAAGATCTTTATAAATAAAATACTATATGTATGTCCTGTAACTGGGTCATTTAAATACTCAAAGAACAGAAAGTACACCTTTAAAAAAAAAGCACTTTTCTTTTTGTTTTTTTTTTGTCTGGTCTCCTGTTCTACCAATACAACAAGAGGGGGATTAGACATATCTGAGGTGCTCCACTCTATGAGGTTTTGAGGAGCATGTGAATGTCACAGTCATGACCAGGATTACAGGATACTGGAGTCACACTTAGAAGAAGGCTGAGCTGAAAGAGCCAGTGTCAGGGCAGGACACACTGAAGCTGGGAACCTGAAATTGGGAAGACACTTTCTGAAGAACCAGGATAAGAGAATTGAAGTCAGTAACTAGCAGCAGGAAGTGGAGTCAGAAATCAACCAAGAAAAAGGGCAAAATAAGGACTCCAACTCTGCCATTAAATTCTAAGGATACTTCTTTCTCCCCCCAGATGCTCATGCAGTATCAGTCTAATGATCAGAAGATTTTCTTGTTGTTACACTATTTTCAAGTCAAAAGATGAATGCTTGCTGGGTACTCTCCATGAATTCTCATGAATTACCAGAGCACTGTACTCTGGTAATGGATAAAAATTCATAATCCATTGTATTTTTTTTTCTCCAGTGTGGAAAGGAGATGGTGTGAGAACTTTGTCACCCATACATCTTTCTATTACAACTTAGATTAAAAGATATAAATGAAAGTATTTTAAAAATCAATTGCATCTTCCATTCAATAACTTGGCTTAAGCTCTTCTTACTTGATATGATTGTATTTGATTAATTTAAACATTTCACTAAAACACTGAGGCTTTTTCTTCTGAAACCTGTTTGGTTTTGACATCAGCTGTCAAATTCAGAAAGATATGCCAGCTGCTTAAATTCAGGTATTTTTTTGAGATTGAATGGGCTTTCAGGTAGTCTTAGTTGGAAATAAGATCATGCCTTCAAGAAGGTGATCCAGAAAGTCCTCTTCTGGAATTCTTGGAAGTAAGAAGCACTTCAAAGTAAATAGATACTCCTTATAAAAAACATTCTGAGATGTAGACATTGGAAGTTTAGTGAATGTTGATAAAAAAAAAAAGTGCTACATTTTCAAGAGAGAAAATAAAGGAAAAATGAACTGGTCTTTAAAAGCCAATTCTACAGCAAGCCAGAAATACTTCATACTAGACAATAATAAGGTAGGTACAGGTTATCTCAAGGAAGATTATCCATGTGAGATATTAGGAAAGTCAAAGTATTAAATTCAGTCTCATTTAATTTGTGTATTACTGGCATTTTTAATGATAAAAGTATAATAAGTGCATATAGACTAGACTGACTGGAAACTGCCAGTTTGTCTCACTGAATTGAATTTGGTAATTCATCCAAATGCAGCAGCAATAAAAGTAAATAAAAGCTGCCAAAACTTGATGTTACCTTTACACTACATACAACCCATCCAGACTAAGTAGTAGTTATAGGACAGCCCCTCAAAGTTCATTACCCTTCAGAGATGCTTTTCTAAATGGACTTGTTTGGGGAAAGAAATCACTGAGTAAAGGAGATCTTGAAGACCTCAGAAAATTTGAACGGGAGACCAAAAGAACTCTGCAGCACTGCTTGTTTTCACCTGCTTCCGGGGCAGAACTCATTCTACTGGCACTGGCTCTCACATAAATGTGAATGATTGTATTCTGCCACTGTCTTAGGAAACTGAGAGCTCTGAGGGTATATTAAATACTAGGAAAACTTTTTAAATGGGTAGAAATTAGATATCCACCAGAGGCCACACAGCCGTTTCCACTTTGCTGTTTCATCTGTATTGATTCCCCTCCTTCCAGTCAGATGAGAGACTTCAGGATCAGATATTTATATAGTAGTATATCACACATTCAGATGCATCAGAGCCCTGTCACCCTCTCAGAAATCAAAAGTCTAAAATGTGCCTATTCTTTCAGCTCTGACAGTCAGTGTCAAAAGCAAATAGATTTTTAAGGGAGGAGGTAAGGGAAAAATCAGTGCTTAGCAAAAAGTTTAAGTAAGTCAGTCATATATTATTATCTCAGGCAGAATGATCTTGAGCCAATTTAATGAAGGTAAGTTACAATTGACTTTGAAAGGATTAATTTATACTCTTGAGTCTCCTCAGATGTAGAGCTAATAGAAAGCTGTCTGGATACTTGAGTTTTCACACATCTTGCAGCTCAACCAGAGATTCAAAAGCTAAATCAAACACTCTGGGACACCTGGGAGGACTCAGAATGCCTACAACAGTGATCTGATTGTTCTGATCAGGAGGGGTTTTTTCCCATCTATAATGATATTGATAGAGATCCTCATGTACTCCCTGTTAATGTTATTCTTCTAACAATTAGCCAAACGATTCAGTACAAATAAATTATATTAGTTAATGTTCCAAATTTTACTCTTTCAGAATCCAGCAATTTCACAAGAAATGGAGGATTATTTATAGTATTTATGGTGCCTTCTCACTGCAGTATCAGAGCTCCTGACAGTTTTTGAGAATATTGACCCTCACACCACATCATTTGATACAGAATGTAATGGGGGAGGAGGAAAGATTAACTTTATCTGGTCTCTGCTCCAGGCTCCACATGTATATTATATACTAACAAATTCTCTGATAAAAAGCAATTCAGTAGGAGGAAAAAATAACAGACCTCAGGATTTCCTGTGGAGTGCCTTCAGCTGTGGCTCAATATGTGGCTAAGTTTTGTTCAGGATTTCTCTGATTTATTTAAGCATGCTTTTAGACTTTCAGTTGGAGCCTGGACTGGGGTCCAATACACCTGTTCTTCTGAGGAAAAAGGGACTAGTTGCCACACCACGGAGTGGCAGCTGCTCCTTTAGAAGAAGTGCAATCCCATGCCTCCAGCCCTTGTGCTGAGTTTTCATGGGGGAGGTCAGGCAGCTGTACAAGACTTCAGCCAAGGTGGCAAACACAGTTAGGCAGTGCTGTAGACTGTCTCCATGCTCTTGCACCTGAATTGGAATCTGGTTGGAATTTCAGAGATGAGCTCCCTCACTGTCCTAGGAGCGTGCGAGTTAGTAGCACAATTGTGAAGAGAGCTAATGGTGATCACCAGCTCTTTGGACAAAAGGTGTATGACCTCTTCATATAAGATGTGTGTTATCTGCTGTGAGCCTCAACAATTGAATTTCAAACAAAATGTTCAGAATTTTCATTGTCTGAACCCAGAAAAATATCAAAGTCCCACATATTCCTTTATGCAGCTCTCCATGAAAGGATTTAGGAAATTTGCAACAACACTACTCCTGTAATTTCTATTTGCTTTAGTCCTTCACTATTGAGGCCATTGAAGTACTTTTCTTCTTGTTTTACTTTGTAATGATGATGAATTTCTGTAAAGCAGATGAGATACATGACCCAGACTATAGTTGGCAAGGGATCTGAAATATGTATCTCAATCACCTCCTAATAGTTCATGATGAACTTTGCTGATAAATGGCAAATGTAAAGTTAAGGTTGATGTCAAGATTTGGTACCTAAGTAGTTCTCTAAGCACATAGATTCTGATAAAGTACTATTTGCTGTTAATTTCCATGGTTTGTTTTTTCAAAGAATTTAATTTAGCTGGTTAATGCCATCTGTACCTCAAATCAAGCACTATGGTCTTTCTAAATATTAAATTAAAAGTGTAATATGATATGCCTCAAATGTATAGGTCATTCTTTAAAGCATTATTAATGCCAGAATTTTAGAAACACAAAATTTCTAGAACCTCACAGCCTTGGCAGAACTGCAGCTGGAGGCAAAGATTGCTCAGAGTTTCTTTTCTTGGCCCTGAGATTGTCAGAGCGGCCAAACTGGCCTCCATATGAGCCCCTGTAAGGCTGTTCTAATTTCCATTGTTATTGGTCCTTAAGCAAGTATGCACCTAGCAGGGGTTTAAAAACACTTTTAAATTCTGGACTAAGTATACCTAAAGTTGGGAAAACACCTAGATAAATAGGGTTTTTTAATCAATCCCTTTTTGCCAAAAGTGTCACTTTAAGACTAATTTGCATTTCTCTGGCAGTACAGTGTAGCTTTATTGAACCAGGAACAATAAGACATCAAATGCGACCAAAAATTGCAGGACAAATCCATATAGCAAGTGTGTGACTGATTTTTTTCTCTTCTTTAATAAGCTCAAGCCTGAAAATGTAGATAAAAACCACTTCTTGATATGAATGAACTTTTCTGGAAGATGTTTAGTGCTACACATGTAACCAGATTTTAGACAGAAATATTGCACTGAAACTTTATACTTTGGTTACAGATAGCTACATATATTATTGTTTATTAGCCCCTTTTGTCCTTCCAAACTGCAGAAGAAGAGTGATTTCTGTCTCCTGGTGATAAGTTGAGGGGTATAAATGTATTAATTTCATTCTACTTCCTTTGAAGAGTTTGATTGAAATGCAGGGTTGGAAGAGTTTGCTGTATTTTTTCCGACATCCTTGTGCTCTTGCACCCTTTTCAGTGATGCTCTTTATGTCTTCATCACTTGAGTCAGCCATAAATATTATGCTTTCTGAAAATCAACTTCCCTGGCCAAAATCACAGTAAAAAGTACTTCTTGAATGCATAAATAGCAGTTGATATCTCTAGGCTGTGTTTGTACCTTAACGTGCTGCATACTCTTTGAATGAATATAAAGTGGAATTTGTGGTGGGGCAGAAACAATGAAAGATGAGCTTTGTTAATGAGTGATGCCTCACTGACTCTGACTTGATTAATGTCAAAGACTGCTGATCAAAATACTCTCATGTTCTCTCACTGACTGATTTCTAAGTATCAATTAAAAAAAATCTCATGAGAATGGTATTAATAATGGTGTGAAGTTCTGTATGACAGAGAGGGTCAGTAACAGCCTCTGACTCACCTGAGTCTCAAAAATGAGGCTTGAGTGAGGATTAAATTGAGGCTATAACTCAGAGAGCCCTCTGATCCAAAATTTGCTGTATTTATGTATTTTCTTTCAATTATTCATGATTTTCCTTCAGAATACAACCGACAAGTGATACAAAGATAAAACATTATTCCAAACTCATCAGAATTTATTCCAGGACTTTGGATTCTTCACACAGCCTCTTCCTTACGCTCTTTTCTTTTGTCAACCAGAAAAAAACATGTACTAGAAAAGTCTTTGTGAAGATCCAAGTAAATATTGAGGATATATCATAGCAGAAACATTGTTTTTTTTTTTTCTTTTCTGGATATATTGTTTTCTTCCAGTCTTAATTTTATTTCAGTCTTTTGTCTGTGCATGCATGGAAGATATCTAATAAACCTTGAGAAGACTTATAAAAGTCCTATTTCCATTGAATCCCTGCATTTGTTTCAAAATGCAGGTGCTATTGCTAAGGAGCAGGGAAAAGGATTTATTTTCTCTTTCAACACTAACTCTTCTGGTGAGAAGACAAACAGAAATGAATCTTCCTTAGCTCACTAATATATCTGTAAACAGTCATTCAAATATGCTTCCCTTTTCCTGTGTTTGGCTGATTGACAGCCTATGGGCAGAACCATAAATTCATTTGAGCAACTGAGAAGGAGCAAGCAAAATATCACCAAGTGAGAGTCAGAGTACTGACTCCTGATGCCCTTCAGCTGTGCTGCTAAGGTGACAAAAAAAGATGCCCCGCTGGCCTGAGAAATTTGGGATAAATGAAAGCCACCTCTCCTTTGTGATTGCTGCCTTACTCCTGGAAAAAGAGGACATGAAAGGTGGAGAAGATGCACAGTTTTTCTGTAGAGGACAAACAAGGCAGAAAATATCATGTTGAAAAAAACAGATTCTTGGGAAAAAAATAGCTCAGAAGGCAGGAAGTGTGAATCGATGTAGGGAGTTAGGCAAGAAATGCCGTGCGCTGTGCAGATTTTTAAATGCAAGACATGATAAAGACAGTTAAAAAACTTTTCTATAGAGCTTTTCAAATTACTCCACTTACTCCTATTGTTTTTTGTCTCAGATCTTTCTTTCTGTTTCTATTGTTTGTATTTCTGCTGCACTCCCATCGGATATTCTGGTCATTTATTCACTTTGGTTTTCTCCTAGCTAGCCTTTGGACCACTGTTTGCAAACTCTGACTTCACTATATATCTAATGAAATTGTTTTGACCCCAAATAGATATTGTAGAGTGTCCTGGCAAAGTTGGTTGTTTCAAAGAAGAGAGAAAATTTGTGAGAAGCAGATGTAGGATAGATAAGTTCTATTTCAACCATTTCCATTTACCAGTGTACAGCTTTTGCAGCTGGAACCCAAACACAAATTTGTTCAGCTAACACGAAGTTGCTAAGAGCAAAAGCTTTTCTCACTAGCACTTCCCTCTGGGGCACTTCTTATTTCCTGTTTCCAAAACAACCAGATGCTTTTCATGCCCAGCTCTCCTAATAGAAATTGCTAAGTCATAGTTTAAAAACTCTGAGCCAAATGTATCTCTAGTGTAACTTCCTACCTTTATATCTGGCCCTCTGTGCTCAAAACTGCTTCATGACACATTCAGACTCTTTGTTCTACACTAGCTGGCATCTTGGGGAACTATTGCACAAAGGGATATTTCCTGCTCATGCCAGCTTTCTGAAGTACTTGGCAGTAGCAGAGGAACATTTGTAAAATTAGTAGCCCACTTTTATCTGTTCACTTACAGCATTATTTGGTAAAGTGGCCCATTCTCTGAGAAAACCGAGCAGAGTACAATTCTGCTCTTTGTTACAACAACTGAGCAGTGCTGAAGCTTTGCTATTGAGCATAAATGCAATGCTATGAAATTTAAGTAGTCTGCCATGGAAAATTTAAGACAATGTATTTTTTCTCCTCAGATATACTATTCTTCTGTTTAAATTACCCATGCAGCACAATGGTGACTGATTTCATCCTCTAGAGAAATCTGACCAATTCCATTTGTGTAGGAACATTCAGGAACAGAATTCAATCTTGCACATTTTAGAGATCTAACCTGCTTTCTTTGAAGGAGCAATTGTGTACCTATTGAGTAAAATAAGTGAGAACAGATTTCCCTATTTTTAACTATTGCTTTCAAAATAATTTCTATCTAGGCACCCATTACCAAGTCTTAACAGAAAAATTTCAATTTCACTTAACATTTTAGCTCTGTACTCATAATGAATAGTGTTATGTTTTTGCAATTGTTACTTTATATGGTATCTGTAGTAGAACTATCATAAGAAAGCACCAGATTTAATTTAAAATAGAAACAACAAAACTCATATAAATAAGATGCTTTTAAATATCTGAAATTAAATGATAGAACATTGTCCTTTCCATGCCCTTTTAAAATATATTAAAATATGTTGTGATGAATGCCATATAAGAACATGATGAAATCTAAGTGCTGCAAAGGCCCATCATGTGCTTTTCCACTTTATCAGTTCTTTTAATAAAATCACTGATTTTTGGTGTAATCTACCTGACCAAAGACTGTGGAAGTCAATCCATAGGAAGCTTCCATTTGGTAACAACTTTTTGGATAGTGTGAGTGATATAGACAGAAAGACAAAGAAAAATGGGATTCTGGAAAATTCTAAATTCTTGAGGGATCCCATTCTACTATCCTAGTGCAGGAAAAATGGTTGGCTGCAATGGAATGTTCTATCATAAAAGTTGCAGGGCTGGGTTTTCAGCTAACTTGCTCACATCAGAGAAATTCAGTGCAAGGCACATCAAATAAGAATACTGAAAGTCATGCCAGGTGTTTTCTGCAAGTGTCCTCAAATTACTCAAACAAATATAAGATGGTGTCTGCTTACATACATTTCCTACTGTGCAAATCTGTTCACCTCATGTTAATTTCCTTCTACTATGAATGAGCAAAGGCAACCATCAACAGCAGAATTATGGGAAAAGAATTTCATAAACAAGTCAGTTAGCTCCACCAAGCATGCCCTGATTCAGCATACCCACAAAGGAATTCAAAAATACCTCATGAGAGCTAGAATTATTTTTTTAAGAGCAATTCACAATTTTTGTAACTGTGAATATAGATTATTCTATTGCCTATTGTCAAGAAGTTTAATCTCCCATCCTTCAGTAGAATGTAAGATCAAGCCACATAGAATTTTTTTTCCTTATAATTAACACTCATTTCTTTATTAATGGACACATGCCTGCTCTATTGCTTTTTTGTTTATTTTTTTCTTTCACCCATGGAGAAACTAGAAGGTTCCCAAATCTAGCTGCATGCAAAAAAAGAAGGAAGTTGTAATTATTCAGGTATCTTCCATGGGACAAATTATATGATTAACAACAAAAATAAAAGTCCTTCAAATCTGCTTCAAGATTATGATTCTTTCTTTTTGCTATTGGTTGTCTTGTAGTTTGTATAATGAATAACATTTTTGGGAATTGCACGCACAATTCTTGATTAATTATGAATATTAAGCTAAAATAATATTTTAAAGTATTTCCGTAATAGTTTTATTAATAAATACTTCATATTTCACTTCACAGCCATATGGCAGGTAATACAATAACTACTTGTTTTCAGAACCAAGACATCAGCTATTCAGTGTGACTTTGGAACATTTGCATTTACTTATTTTATATTTCCTTCTGCCTCCACAGCATTTACAAAACCCTGATCTCCATCAGTAAAGCTTCAAAACAGTGAACCACGATTTCCATTAATAATTTCCTCTCCCAAAGAAGCTGCTTGGGACACAAACCCAATTAATTCTTACAATATTTCCCATGACAAATTTTACTTTTTAAACCAATCCCTCTCAGACCCTTTTCATCTATGTCTTTTATGATACTAAACTGTTCTGTGGATTCATTCTGCCTGAGTCAATTATAGGAAAGTGGGTGTTTTTATTATCTCTTACTTTCTACTATCTCTATCTCATTAGTGTTGCACATTACTAAGCAAGTCTAAGTACAGACTTGGGTGTGGGTTAGTAATAAAAAAAATAACTAAACTAAACTAAACTAGTAATTCCTTGTGGTTTTGGTCATTCTCTAAGTGACGAATACTGAGAAACAATCACCCAGAAACACAATTCATAAGTGAAGGAGGTCTGTCTGACTGAGAAAACTCAGGAAAGGTATTCTGCCTCAGGCCTGCAGCAGCTGAGAGATTGTGAGGAGTATATGACAAATATGTCTGCTTATTTATATCAGTGGGACTTTGATAGGACATTGTTTCCCTTGGAAAAAATTGATTTTTCACAGCAGTAGTGAATAGAATGTCATAATGCTAAGTTTCATAAAATGACTAAAGCACTGACACCAGCCATTTCATGAAATGCCTGACGCTTTTAGGCATTTCATATAATGACTCTGTGGAACAGTTAAATAGTGTAATAGAATGCCTATAATTCCAGGAACGACTTTCAGTCATATCATGAAATGAATGATTTCTCAAGATGACTGCGAGGTATTTATAAAATCTTCGCTGTGAGCTATGAAACAGGTGCTGTAAGCTGGGAGTTTGCCAGTCAGTGTTCCAGGCCAAAGAAAGATTGTTTTTGTGAAGTGGTATCATAGATTTGACGAATGGTCTGAATTAAAACGTCCCTTTTGTAATTTAACCTGATATACCTTTTGTAGAAGAACAAATTTCAAATAATAGTAATAGCAACAACATCGACTACAAAGTTATTGCTCACAGTAGCTTTTTAGAGAAAATAAACACTCTTACTGTCCAGGAAGCTGGCTGAAATGTTTCTGGGAAAATGCATTTTTGCCAAAATATTATGTTTTAATGAATTTAAATCTTTCAGGAAGCTGCATATCTTTGAATTAATTTTTCAGCCAGAAGATCGCTGAAGTTCAAAGTTTCCAAGTCACCTTCTAAAGTGTAAGTGTGTGTGTGTGTGTGTGTGTGTGTGCATGTGATAGGAGCAAAACCATGGGGTCAGCTGGTCTGACCTTTCTGAGCAGAAATCAATGGCATGTGATATACTCACTTTTTTAAAGCATATTTGGCAAGTCCTGTCTTCATGCTCACATGAAAATCAAGTATATTTAACATCCTAGGGTTACCAGAGAACAGAATATATACCTTTCTGTATGTTTACCCACTTACTCAAAAAAGCTAAGATCCTAACCACTCCTGGAAATTGCTACGACAGGATTGATACCAATGCACCTGATTGAAATTGGTCTGGTTGGTCTGTTAGGGGGTGGTGCACTTTTATGACACTACCTTTTTTAGAGATGTGATTTAGAATGTTTTCAGTCACTTACTTTAAAATGTTCACACGTGGTAGATACTGTTACTCTGCAAAGATCATAACATCAAATGTTTTAATCAGTTTCAAATGACATTCAAAAGTTTCTAATCTGCACTTGTCCGAATAGATGAAACACTAAGAGTTTAGATATAAATAACTGCAACAACACTATTCTCTTACTCTACAGTAATTGCATTTAGTTTAGTGGAATTAAACCAGCAAAGATATGGAGTAACAGACCAGGAAAAATACCCCCCCCCC
>VZRX01013565.1:0-27359 GCA_013398075.1 Notiomystis cincta | reverse complement strand
TAATTTAGAAAATCTGGTTTGGGTCTTCCTTTTCAACACAAATTTCTATCACAACATAGTGAAGCAATGAAAGGAAGATCCATACTCTGAATAAGAAGTTTTGTAATCTAGCAGGGCTAGAAATAAACTAGTATGTTAAAAATATTGGTGGATTACAATGTGGAAGGTGTTTTTCCAGTTCTATGGAAACAAGTGAAAAGCAAATTCACCAGTCTTTTCATGAAAGAAATTAGTGTTATAAGATAAAAACTACTGGGGACTTGCAAGAATTGTAGGTGATATCACTGATGGATAATATTTTAATTTGCTTCTGGGCAAATTTAATATCATTTTACTTTCAAACATTTACTTACAAAAGAAAAGAAAGCATTTCAGAACTTGATAGATAATCTTGCCTAGGTAGATATATATGATGCATTGGCTTTCTAACCATTTGGAAGCACAAAAATATTTATTGAAAAGCTCTTATGACAGAAATTAATATAACTGAAATGAAAAACGACAGTGCAAAAGCACTATTGGATCATGTCTACATTATAGAGGAAGCCTGACTTATATAAAACATTGTCATAGCCCAAAAGCAATGTAGTCATATTAAGAAACTCCACGGTTTTTGTAAAGCTCCGACTAAACAATGTTAGTTTTGTAATATACTACTGTCTTTCAAATATAAATCTTTTTGAACAAAAGATTATTACTTCATATGTGAATGTTCTCAATAAGTTAATTTTACAGGTTTGCTGATACTTCATTGACTTCGAGTTCTCAACTGAACTTTTTTGTTAGTGTGACAGTATCGTGACTAATGTCTTTATTCTTGGTAAAGTAAAATCAATATACACACATATACAGTCTTATTCACACTTAAAATCTCATGTCTTCTGTTCAGAATGTTGCCAGATCTCTGCAAATCTTATTCTTATTGTTTTAGGAACCACATTTGGGATAATCATCCTTATATTGTGAAAAAACAAAGGGAAAGAAAAATCAAACCAACAAAATTCAGATATTAAAATTAGTGATTTTCATATTAAAATGAACATTTCTCTACATTTTTCCTTTATCTGCAGGGAGCTTTTATCAAAAAACTATTTAGATCGGATTCTTTTGGATATTAAAAATTATATCACCATCCTTTTTGTGGGTAATTTAGAGAATTTGCCCCTTGAATTACGTACTTCTTCTACCATCAACCGATAGAGGTTTAATTTAGAAGTTTAAACACTAAATTAGGGCACATGAATCCCAACCTCAGATACCTAAATTTCATTTTCGGCACCGAAATCTATTTCTGGATAAGATTCTGTGCTTGGCAACTCCTGCATATTAAATTTCTCTCTTAGATTGTCTGTTCCTTTCTTTCCTTGAAGCATATAATCCAAACAATCCTTGCCATCAGACTTCCTATTAATCTTCAGAATTCTGGTATGCTACCTATTGCCCTCCACTTACTTGACCTGATCTTTGCTGGTGCCTGAAAGACATTTCTTCCTCTCAGCAACCTTTTGATATCAGCACTGAGATAGGTCTGAAATCTTTCACTGACACATTATTACTCATTGATAGTCTGGGGAATGCACTTGGGACTAAATAGGTTTTGCTGTTACCATGATCTAGAGATAAACAAAAATTTTAATAAGATATCTCTTGTCAATATAATGTCAACATAGTAAACATTTTTATACTAATTTAATTGGACAAGTTGTCTTTTCAGTCTTCTAACTAAGTGCTATCATGATTTTTCATTTATGGAAATGTTACATTTTTTGAGAAAGCGTCACATAGTGTTTGATTTGACATATTAAAAGATTTCTTAAACTCTTTATTCCCCAAGATGTTTAGATAAATGTGTGATTGAGACTAGCCACAACAGTTATTAACAACTTTGGGGTGACAACAGCTTTAAATTTAAATTTTAGGAAACTAAAATTCCACACACATGTTGTAAGATTACAATTATTTCTCATCTTCACCTTGTTAATATCCATCACTAGGGGGCCAAGACATTCACTATGAATTCTCATCAGGCTGAACAGACACTGCACCAGGTGTCAGGGATCTCTTATGTTCTTTGTGCCCAGGGAAAGCAAGCAAAGAAAACAAAGAGTATCACCAGTCTGTTGCATATAGGTAAAGTATATACCTTACAAAATAAGGGACTTGTTACCCTTGTAAAATCATGTCTCAGGCCTGCTAGTTCAACTGAGTAGAAAAGGACTATGGGAACTGACACAGCTGACTTAGAGATAGAAAAACAAGTTATATAACCATCATGTGTTCACATTGTGGTTTATGGTGGTTGGTAAAATTGTATTTTTTGTGCTTAATGGAATGTAACTGATAACAGCCTAACTGCTTAAAAAGGCCTGTTTTTTGCAATAAAGGGCTCTCTCTTGCACCTGCCTGGGTACTCTGCATCACTCTGCTTCATAACACCAGTTCTTAGGTCTCAGTTTGGTGTATCACGTGGATGGTTTGGAGCTGGGGTAATGTGACGGAGAAAAAAAGAGATAGAGAGGAGAAAGAGAGAGAGAAAGAGACAGAGAGACAGATGAAAGACAGGAAAAAAGGGGGAGGAGAGCCAAATAAAGAGAGAGAGAGAAAAGACAGTGAGGTGGCCCAAAGTGCTCCCTTTTTAGTTTACCTGTTGCTCACATCTGATGTAAATTAGATTTTTAAGACAGATATTTGTTCACATAAGCACAGACAGCCCATCTTCAGGAAGTGAGTTATCAGGAAGGGGGGGACAACACTGAGCACGAGTCTCCTGATGGAGCAGGATGTTGGCTCAGAACACCTCTGCCCCACCTCTCAGGACCCTCTCTGAACACTTTTCCCACAGCAATACTCAGGATGCTTGAGACAAAACATCCTACAGAACTGTGCAAGCTCAGTTTCTTTGTCACTGTTACCCTTCACATCTTGTACATCACTTTGCCTGACTGTGTAATTATGCCCACTTTTAACCTTTCCCCTGTGGGTTCTGAAAAATCTCTCTTTAGAATCTGGCCCCACCTGCTATCACCTGGCCCCACTCTCCTTAATAATTTGACTTCTGGGTCTCTACATTAATCTAGGGCTCAGACTAACATCAGTGCTTTCTCTGTTTGAAAGATCTCAATAGAGAGAATTCTGATAATTTTAGAAGCCAAATTATATATGTGTTACATTAGCTGCAATTTTTGAGATGTTCACAGAGGGGCCAATATTTTATCTGCCTCTTTATATTCTTGAAACCATGCAAAATTCTGAGCCTTAGTACAGAGCTTCTCTGCTTAAGCATATTATACCTGATGTAGCATTTTTTATTCCTAGCTAGTTGGTAGATTATCATCCCTCACTGTCAAGCTAAAATAGTTGGAATAAAGAAATGGGACAGAGTTTTCAATCACAAACTGGGATATGGACATTAGGACCCAATTTGTTATATTTGAGAGATCTAAGTGCACTCTACTATTTACTCAGCCTATAAATATGAAACTGCTGTCTTTCTTGACACAACACAATAGCTGCCTTAGTTAACTTACAGTCTCCAGAAGAAAAAGCAGTCTATATTTGGTTACATTACTTGACTTTGATAGAAAACTTTTCTTCGTTTCCACTGACTCTGACAACCACAAAGCACCTACACCCAGTGGTATGAACAATGATGATTTGATAGACCTGAAAGGTTTAATAGACTACTGCTTTTCTTACTAGTCTGATTTAGGAGAGGACTCATGATCACTCCAGTTTTCACCCTATAGGAGAGAAAAAATGCTGAATGAAAAATATTTAGGTAAGATAAATGGAGAAGAAACAAGCTCTATTAAATAAATCAGTGTTCTGAAGCTCTAATTTATACTTTTCAGTTAATTTAGAAGACCAGACTTTATTTACCTTCCATATTGACTAAGTCCCACGACCTGAAACAACTTCTTTCAGTAGATTTCTGTTTCTAACATGATAAAAGAAAAATTCAGAATAATTTTCCATAATTTTCATCCTCTTACAGAAGAACTGCTTCATGGAACTGCTTCCATTCCCAGAGGACTATGCAAGTATGTAAAGAAAGTAAAATTTTCACTCTTTGCAGTCACACCTTGTAAATATTTTCTAGAGAGGACTGTGGCTGCAATTGGAGAAAGGGTGATATTTCTTTCAAAATGTGGACTTCTGATGGAAAGATGAATTTTAATTCAGAAATGGGGCATTTAGTTTCTCTTTGACCGTATGTCATGACACAACTTTGACAGGTTTGTTTCACTGATTTCCTTTTCTGAATAGGATGGGGTTCTCTTTTCTGATCTAGACATAATTGATATAATTAATAATAATTACATTATATAATTATAATCCCTTGCAGATTAGGATGCAAGGATGATAAATCATTAGGATGCAAGGATAAGGATAAGGATGATATATCACTGCTTTATACCTCAAACATCTTAGAAAATAAAATTAATATAAACCACACCTAACAAATTGCCTGTTCCAGGCTCTCTTAAGAATTTAGCAATATTCTGTTCACTATAGCTTGAAAAAAAGCTCACAGCACCTAAGAATAATTACCTAAATTTTTACACCAATATTTAATTTATTCTGAAGAAAGCAGTCAGTCTAGTTCTGCAGAGCTTTTCTACAGTGCTCTTCTAGAGTTAGCCTTGTACTACATAAAATTCTGGTGTGCAGTAAGTTTACACTGTAATGGCGCAGAAGTTTCAACTCCACAGGTAGACAATACTCAATCCATCCTCTCTGAAATATTCTGTCCAGCAACAGTCTCTTGTATGCCAGATAATTTAAGTTTTAGGTGTCTTATCATGTTATCATTAATCGTAAAACTGTTTGTTTCTGTATTGATAACATTTGAGCCTGAGATAGTAAAACTGGTGTGTGCATAATTCCTTATGCAGTTAAATGATGCAGATAGAGGATCATTTGAAGATAGTTCATATTTCATTTAAAGGAAGCTGGAACCATTTATTAATCCCTGTTGATTAGAGCAAAATAAGGGTGAGCATATTGGCTTTGGAGTCTAGGGTGACATGAATTCAAGTGTGTAGCTGTCTTATTGATTACTAATAACAGAAGTTCTGCAGCTGATCTATTAAGAAGCTGTCATTCTGTGCCAGATTTTCCTTCTTCTGGGTCTTCAGGAAAGGTCATCCTGTCATGTTGTGAATTATGCAAAGTGGAAGAAGAATCCACCTGAATTTTGACCTCCAATTTCCTTGCAAGAGAGGTGATTTGGGATTACTCCCAAAAATCTGCCTCTGACTACTGCTGGGAGAACAACAGGTTTTATTGTTCTGACACTCAGTCAAAACCCAGATCCATCTGCATTACTAACAGTCCCAGGCAAGACTGGATAATTTAGTAATGGTTTACTAATCAAAGTGATTTACTTACTCATTAATTGCCATTGGCAATACTTAGATTATTTGTTCATAAATATATTTTTTAACAGTTTCTGATTGGGAGATTATTTTCATGATAATTAAACACATAGATATTTTAAAATATTAATCATAGATTCATCATGGAAAAAAAATTGGAAAATTCACAAGCCTCATGTTTTTACTTCATTAACTTAACTTTTGAAGCAATCATTCAGCAGAGAAGGGCATTATCTGTCAAGATAACCTCATCAATTCTTTAATAAAACAGCAGTGTCTTTGGACCTGAAAACAGCACAAGTGATCTACTAACCCTTGATGGAATGAGGAGTTATCTGATCAGTCCTGGTGTAACGTGATTGCTAATTAAAGGGTTCAATGAATGGAGGAAGCTTTCCCCAAAGTTCTTTTCTCTCACAATTAAACTGAGAACAAGTAGCTAACCTCTGGCTTAGACTTACCAGCCCCACAACTCAAACATGAACTCCAAGTTTGCTCAAGCAGCTAGAAATTTAGTGATTGGGAAAGATAGAAATTCAAATTTAATAACAACTTTCTTTTTCATGTAGTGTATGAATATGCCAAGAAAACTTATATTTATTATGGAACTTCAGAGGAAAATTATAAGGCTTATGGTTCTCTTTCCTTGATTTCTAAGCATTCAGCTGTTTGGCCTCATATATGAGTCTACTAATCATTAATTAATCAAGAAATCCAAGAGGAAGAGTTTATTCCTGTGCTAAGATTGATTCAGTTTTTTGCTCTTGTATTTCAGAGGATTTCAAAATAAATAGATGCTCTTCAAAGACTGCAGCCAAGTAATTATTTTCTTTTAACAAGCTTATTAGTTTATTGACTAATGTTGAAGTGGGCTTCCCAGTTATTATATTTCATTTGGGGAACATTACTTTTGAAGAATGATAGGATGATTAGTGTCAGATTAGAGCTTCATAATTTGCAATGCTATAGTCAAGGATTTGCCAGCATTTACATTTCATATCCCTTTGGTTCAATGGCTTCTTCCAACTTAGCTATTAAAAGAACTTTACACTACTTGCCCAAGAGTCTGTCTTTCAACAAATTAGCATAAAATTATTTCTGTAGGTTTCATTAAGATTGAAAGAACTTGTATCATTTTTGCATTTTTTTAACATAACCAAATTTTACAGTTTTGATTGAAGATGCATTTCAAACAGCATTTTAAAGGAATAAACAATATTTTAAAGGCAAATATCTAATATGCATGATAAGTATTTGGATACTTCATATAATAAGGGGCATAATTTATCTTTTCCTTTCAATATATCATGGAAAACATGTAGCTTGAAATAACTTAAAACTTGTTAACATCATTATGGTAAGGACCAGTATATAGTTAATGAGAATTCAGAAAAGTTGAAAGCCTTCAAACATACACAAGAGTAGCCTACCTTCTGTTTGGTAGTGCATCTTACCTAAAATGATGCAGTCTTGGTTCTTGACTAACATATTTATGGTTTCTTGACAAACTGCAGGCAAGAAGAAAATTTTCTGTCTCCTATAGCTGACTCACATTCTCATCAAAAGCGAAGACACGGATTTTTCAATGCAGCTATTCAGCCTCTTACATTCATACATTCATACATATGCTCACTGGTATTACCATCAAAGGGATAAGTGCCCACTCTCCTGGGCTGGCCTGCAATACTAAAGCAGGAGTTCCCACGCAGCTGAGCCAAGGATGACATTCATCACAACCAAGCAACCATCTGCCTGCATATAAAGCAGGTTTTTTACTGTACACTAAATGCTGTACAGGAAATTTGTTAGTTCTCAAAACACAGTCTGAATGTATTTAACTTAGCCATATTTAATGTTGTTCTATGGAATTGAGCAAGTGTAGCAGTAGCTTATTACCTGGTTGGTTTGGGGATTTTTCTGACAAGAATAAATGTTAGGAGGAGAATTCATACAGAGATTTAAGAAATGTGCATTATTTAAATGCACCAGCACTGGTTATATGGTATAGCAGATGGACAGGCACAAACAAGACCATCAGGTTTCTTAACTGTTTTTTTTTCAAAGACTGTTATTTATGTTCTTTTTTTTCAGAATGAATGAAGAGAATTCTTTTCTCAGAATGAAGAGTTTCTTTATCTATAAGACTGAGTACCTGTTACAAATCTTCTTGCCTCTTTGTGAGCAGTTATGTTTTCATCATGTCATCCTCCTATAGATGAATCAAGGTCAATCAATGATAGAAGACACAAAAAAGAGGTATTGACAAGGGTTAGCAGGAAAGAGTATTAAACAAGACAGAGAAATGATGAATAGAGAGAGAACAGCAAAAGCTAACAAAACAGTATAGGAAGCATGGCCACTTCTGTGCCCTTTGGACATAGAGCTAAGACCACTGTAGTTTTGAGGTCATGTCTACTCTCTAATGGTGAGCTTAAGAAAGACATAGAGCAATTTTAGGCCCATTCCTGACTCTGGGACTAACTAATGATCTAAAGAGAAGCCAAGGTGGCTTCTTAGAAAAAGTCAGGGGTTTTTGTTTTGTTTTGTTTTTTTTTTCCCAAGATGGCATAACTCCTTTATTTTTGTCCAAAGTACATTTAATGTCTGAGTTACTTGTTTCTCCATTTTTTTTTACTTTCATCAGCATAATAATTTAGTGAGTGTAATCAGCAGTTTGGGACATTAGGACCACAGAAAGTTTAATTGTGATTTAGAGCAGGATTGAATGAGCTGGCAACTTAGAGAGACCTTACTGCAGTCAGTGCCTCCTGATTTTAATGTTGAGTTCTAAGAAAACATAGGGTGGACAACTTTCCAGAGTGTTGGTGGCCACAGTGAATAAATTTATTCAAGTCTCAGAGGTGATAAATAGCTCCTTGTCGAGGTTTTGCAATACAGCTGCAGTATACTCAACACTTATTTTATTTCAGTAATTTTATGTAATAGCCAATATCTTCAGAGTATTCATAAATTAATATTGTAAATAAATTCTACAGATATTGTGAAATTTGATTCTAGGTAAGAGAAAATATGAGCAAATTTATATCACACTGATTTTTTTCCTATGTTTGTTTTTGTCTCGTTTAAAGAGTTAGATGAATTTCCATATAATTTTATGACACCATACACTTCAATAATAATTCAGAATTGAAGCACATCTACATTTAATGACCCATTGAATGAATAGCTGTTAATTTCTTAAGCCAAAATCCTTTCTTAAATAAATATACACCAACTACTCTGTGCTTGCCCGGGAATCCAGTGATACAAAGCATAGCCAAAGAATTCTGCCCCACAAAATTGAGTAAATTGACCTAATTTTTTCATATATTCTTCAGGGAAATGAAATCTAAATGACAATGAAATTGATGTATCTCCATTCTCTGCATCAGAAGGCTGTCATGTCCTAAAGAGCTCGAGTTTGAAACCCACTGCTCTTTGCCATGTTTGTTATCATTCTTTTGCAGGGCAGCAAGATGAGGTAGTTGGAGGGTATCTCTGCCTCCGGTATAAGAGATGTCTGCTACAGAAAATGTTACTGAAACTGCTGGGCTGAACTTTATGGTACAGGTGTGCATATAGACAAGCTGGTTTGGAACCTTTCTTCAGCCTCCCCAGACATCTTTTGCACTGGGAGAAGATTCACTTGTTGGCTCTGCTCAGGCTGTGTACCAGACTGTTTTATCCACTATGCTTCAGATTTGTCATAGATATAAAATTAACAACAGCAGCCTCACAAACTGTTTCTGATGGTAGAGTCATTTTCCCTGACTAAGTAAAGCTATTAAGGTTTTGGAATCTTTTGGATTTTGTAATTTTTCCTTACACATGGATGTAGTGCCTTTTTATTATGTCTGAACTTCATTCCCACTGCTCATTGATATATTTTCAAGGTGGAATTAATTTTAGAACCCTAGATTAGGTAGACAAGAATATATTCTCTGCTACTTCAAAAATATTTTCTTTTTTACCTTATCCACAAGCATATATTCAGGTGGCATGCACTCCTAGAATCTTAAAATTTTGGCACAATTTATTTGCCTAGCTTAGACTTGAATCCAGTCTTCCAATTATTTTTTCTTCCTTTTTGCTTTTTCTAACACTTGCCTCTATAGACAGGCTTAACCAGCTAAGAAATATAATAGAAATATCCATTACTTTGATAAATGTATATAATATAATAATTCTCCCATTCTCCACAAAAGCCACAATATGTTTTGTTTTCTGGGAGACTGATATTTTTTATGTCCCCTACTGATAATTAAATAAGCAAAAGATTTACGTTAAAAAAAAATTATAAACATTGCAAAATGTACATCTCTTTAAAATGTGTTTTGATTACCCAGTGTAACAAATACCAAATTTTTGATGAAGAACATGCCTTTCAAGTCTCTATTGAAGTAATATTCAAATGCTATGCATACCTGAAAAGCTTCTGCCAAACAGATTCTGTGAAGCTACTTTCTACAAAGCTTCTGTTTGTCAGGGTTGTATGTGCCAGTCAGACTCAATCAGTCACTAGCTGTAAAGATTAATTAATATTTGCAGTCTTGTTCATGCTACACATATAAATCTAACATGGGCTTTCAGGAAGAGAAGAAACACCTAACAGGTGCTGCTGTAGATATTGTGTTGGCACTAAACAATATGATTATTTGGAGAAGAGACGTTCTTTAGAAATAGTTTTGACCAGTATATTATGGCACTAATTCAGTTTTTTAAAGATTCTATTTATCTACTATGCCTTATGAATAAGAAGTAGTGCTTGAGAGTTGTAAAATGTGTTTCGTATTTGCATGCTGTTTGATTATTTTGGCATTGCATTTTAAGAAGATTAATCACCAAGAAATGCATCTTACCAACAATTTTTTTTTCAGAATTGTTATATTATACATGAAAACTAACTTTGAAATTTATTTATTAACAATCTTATTTCAAAAGGAAATAAATTGCAATGATCATTTCAGCTGCTTATATCCCTGGAGACTTCAGACACCAAACAATAAGAGATTCATTTATCAATGCTATAATGCTTCTGGAAAACAACCCAGTCCTACAGAATTTTAACTCTGAACTCATGTGTAGAGTGGGAAGAATAAAAACAAAACAAAAAATCTAGTAGGTAAGTCATTAATTTAGAATCAGGGAGATCAAAGTTCAGGTCTCAGTCCCACTGGCTACTTAGGTGTTTAAATTAAATGGAAAGAATCCAACAGAAATATTAGTACTGGTAACAATTTTTGCTGGGAGTTTTTGTATGCAAGTCTGTACGTCAAATAACTTCTCCAGTTTCTAAGGTTATTCCAGGGGCTGAGGGTCTCTCATTACTTTATATTGAAAAATCTTTGGTTCATGGAGAAGCTGGATGGGAAGCCTTTCAGATTTCCCAAAAACTTTCACTTCATTAAAAGGAGTTTCTTTCACAGATTTACATTGTAAATGCCCAATTAGCCCAATTCAGGATTTGAGTTTTACATATCAATACATTCTTGTCTTTTATGACAGAAAGGTCTGCTCCAGGTGCTATGAAATCATAATTTCTTTAAAGAAAGAAAGATATTTGTCTATTTTACTTGAAGAAAGAAATGAGATATGCTAATTGTCATGAAAAATTCCATAGATCATCACAGCTAGGATATTAAAGACTATTCTTCAATCACTTAAACCAATTACGTAGATATAGCATTTCAAAAGCCTTTAAAATTTCTTTTCTGACTTGCCATTGTTTTCTACTTAAAATTCCTTGATTTGCATTTGATGAGGAATCTGTTCCCTCCAATAAGAAATAATTACCTTTCCTCATAAGGAAGGTGCTGCTTCTAAACATGGATTTTGTTGAGAGTATTTGCAGGGATTATAAATTATCTGATGTTCAAGAAAGCAATGATCTCTCTTGTAAATTGTCATCAAAAGTGGGATTTGATTCCTGCTTTCTTGGAGCTGCTTAATGTCCATGTCAATGTAAGTATTAAATGCAAATTCTCTATATTTCAAGGAAACCAACAAAGCTGCATACTAAATTTGACCAATGGTCTATTCTATCAAATTTACTACTTTCTCTGGCATTTAACTGGTGTCAGATGCCATAACTACATTATAATCTGATTATAAAACAGTTTTTCAACTCTGAATGTTTAACAATGATTCTAAAGTTGAAAGATTTATATACATGATAACATATACTCCTAATTATATTATAGAAATTTGTGTTTAGATTCAATCAGTCCATTTTTTACACTTAGCATTACAGTATTGGGTTCAACAGGTTATTCTCAAGGGAAAAAAATAATAAATATATTTTAAATTATCCAACTTTTGATTTTGGTGAAAATCAACTTCTTGTCATTGTAGGAGATGTGATGGGTCTGACTGAGGTTTCTTTATGTTGAAATGATAAAATACATTTTTAAGACAAAAAGTATAGAGATATTTTTACTACTAAAGGTAATATACTCATGTATTAAAATGGGAAGTACTACAGATCATACAGCTTGTTCATGGTGTCCAATTTATTAACTAAAGAATGTGCAACATATAAATACACTTATCTTCAACAATGTTCTTTTTACAGTATAAAATTCCACAAAACAGTAGAGAGACAACATGGTTATCTTCTTGGCATTTCAATCAAGCAAATTATGCACTTTTTGTTATTTTTGTCATTGTACACAGGAGGTCCTGACAGCCTGTAGGTAAAGGCATGTCCTCACAAGGCTGCTCTCCCTCATATCTGAAAAGTCATGGAGGCTGGGAAAGGAATCCAGCAACTGGAGAAAGGGAAATGTCAAAAATCCATCTTCAGAAAGGCCAAAAGTAAAACAATTTAAAAGCCAGCCAGACTCACCTTGTTACCTAGGAAAATTATAGAGCAAGTCCTCTTGGAGCACATTTCTGGGCACTGGAAGGAGAAGAGAGTGTTTGGGAACTGTCAGCATAACTTACCAAAAGGTAAATCATTTCTAACCAATGTCATTAGGGCTGAAGGTCAGAAATCTGGATTTCTGCATGAGGAGAGAACCATAGATATAATGTATAGGTCTGCCACAAAACTCCTGTATCCAAACGGAGATATCGCAGTCTGTATGGAGAGATAAATAGATGGGTGAAAAATAGATGCAATGATTAAGCTCCATGGTTAATGGGGCTCACTCAAACTTTGGGTTAAGTGGAATACCACAAGGCTCTTATTTTGGGACATGACTTGGTTAACCTTTTTAATAATGACTTGGAAGAAGCAGCTTTAGAATCCATTGTACAATCTCAGTCCAGTTTGCAGCTGACATCAGACTGAGATGACCTGGTTTACTTTGGGCAGAAGGACCTAGACAAGTGGATGAATGAGGAATGGGAACCTTGTGAAATTCAGTAGAGTGAAATGCAAATTCCTTAACCCAGGGAGGAAGAACTCCTTACAAAGATATGGACTGGGTACTAAATGTGGGCTCTGCAGGAAAGGCTCTGGAGGTCTTGGCAAACAGAACTGAGGATGAGCCAGCAGCACCCTGGTAGCAGAGGAAGACAACTGAAACCTGGACTATTTCAGCAGGAAACCAAAGAAAGTGCCAGAATCCCACAGCATCCCACCTGGATGCTTCTTCAGGGTCAGGGCTCCTGCAAAACCATATCACACACACAATAGAATCAAGTTTGTCACTCTCTTATGATATACCATATAAAATTACTGAATTATTTTAAAAGTCTCTGTAAGCAAGAATTACTAAACCAGAGTCAGAAGCAAACAAAAAATATCTCAGAAACAGTTTGAGGATTATTTTGAAGTGGACTTACAAGTTTTATTTGCTGTGGATGTCAGATCCAGAGCTGATGTGATTCAATTTAAGGTCTTTCATATCTTGTTCATTATTTGTCTGCTAAAAATATTTGTTAATAACATCATCATGACAGTTGTATAACTTCATGTTTTTGCCTTGCTCTTGTTCTATTGTGAACTGCTAACTTCAAAGCTTTGGAGGCCTGCTGTGACTCTTTTCTCGTATATCTTCTCCAGGCTGAAAACTGTATTACACAAGATCTATAACTTAATACTTTTTTTTTTTTTTTGACTTAGGCAGCCAAAACTCTTCATCATCCACCAAATTTTTTATCTACTTCGGTACAGATTCTAATTTTGTAATTTGTGTGTGGACTTCTTAAAGCAGCAAAATACTCTGGTAAATGTTAGAAGTGAGACTTCTATTTTAAAGGATAAATTTTTATTTTCAGATGTACTGATATGCATAGCATGAAAAAATATCCATACACCTTCATTGTTTTGTGTGGAAAATCAAGTGAAATTCTAGAGATTGCAGAGGACAAATGGGTATCTATAATTGGAGCAACTATATTTAGGCAGTACAGAATTTTCCCATTTTGGAATGAGCAACAGGAACTCCTGCTCTTCTAGAGCCTTCTGAAAGGCACTAAATGCATCTGCTGTGATGTTATCTTCATAGAAGGTTATCTTCATAGGGTAGCTACAGGCAACTTTTTGGACTGGAGTTTGATATCCTGACTACCTTCCTAAGAGTTCTTTACATGGTCATTTGAAAGTAGCACAGAAATAAACTACAGATTTTCATAAGCAATATTAAGAATAAATGTGTGATCCGTAAAAAAATTTCAAATGTATTCATGATTAAATATTTACTTTTAGAACTTGAAGCAAACTGAAAAAAAAGTGATTAAGATACATCATGAATGTGGTGATTAAGTATATGAAGGTCAGTTAATAAAAATATGGCATGCACAGTTGCTAGACTTAGATATAGATTTCCTTTTATACAACTATGCAAGCTAGACATTTTTATTTCTAATAAATACATTAGTTGATTATTAAGGGCACTTAGGAGCAATCATGAACTTTATACAAGTCACAAGGGCAAAATATTTTCATTTTCACTGTGTTATATCTTGAGTTATTATCAGCCACAATTTATTGTTTACAGAAAAACAAAACAGATTTCTAAGAATTATCAGCTGAATGAATCCTTATATTACCAATCTAGTTTTTAGCAGACCATCTTTTAAGAAGAAATTAGTAAAAGTACTACTGACTCCCAAATAATTTTAATTTTTGTCTTTTGCTTTCAAAGATATCCAGTTGCAAAGGACACATTTTTTAAGAAAAAGTAGATTCTTTTTTTTCCCCCCTGAAGGTTAGGTTCACTATGATTACACTGAACATTCAAACCCACTAGTTGTTTTTAAAACTTTTGATTTGAGACCTTTATATGGTAAAATTGTCTCTCCCACTTCTGAGGCACTGTTAAACTTAGACCATGCATATTTATGCATCCATGCTAAGACATTGTATCAGATCAAGTATATATGAGATATGAGGAATAGGGCTGTTTTCACTTCTAGTCAGTACTACAAAAACAGAAAAAGGGCATTCAATTCTTAAAACAAGTTTTTTTTTAAAATGGAGATCTGAACAAACTGATTTTGTTTGAGAAAATGAGTACATGATAGAAAAATCAATGTGTGGAAAATACCCCTACATATATGTAGCTTTTCTCTGAGATTCTTTCCTACTATACTGGTTTTTGTTCCTACTACTTTGAATGGCTTCCCAGATTGCAAGAACACTCTTCTGTCTTCCAGTTGTCTCAGTTTCTGTTAACTTTAATATGCTGCTTTTTTTTTACTTCTACTTAACACAGAAATGCTTCAACCAACATTTTTCCCCACAGGCTATCTCCTTCCTGTGAATTTCAGACTGCTTTTTCTCAATATACTTAATCTAATTTAGCTATCAGCTCTCTCTAGGGAGGGCTCTTTTGCTTTTCTATTCTCTTCCTATTCTGATACACCATCCTCTTTTCCCCTTTGTATTGACTTTAGTGCTTGTTTTGTTAAACTCATTTTGGTTCAGTTCATGACTCCTAGAGTGGATGTAGAAGAGGTGGGAACATGCAGCTGAGTACAAAGAGGCTAATCTTTTTGGCAGCAGCCCAAAACTGGATTTCAATGTGAAATTCTTCTTTATTATCCTTGCATGGCACACCAGATTTTTCTCCCAGTGTGAATTTTTGATTGTTTTCAGGAAGGTATCATCCCCACCTCTGTTCAAGTGATTGCACCTGACCCTGAGCACAACAGCCAGGATAGAGGCAGCAGCCAGACCCCACCTCTGCTGTTCACCTAGGTCCTTTTGAAAAAATACTACCCCCCAAAGGTTTTCCATATTTTCCTTGATTTTGAGTAAGCAAATAATTGAAATGGATACCAGACCATACCTTGAATTTGAAACACTATATTTTGCGATGTGGGTATTTTTCTTCCTGATACAACCCAACAATAGGGAAATAAACACTAATCACAGCTACAGGATCTGAATGGATTTCTTGAACATCTTGCATATACCTCACCTTTGTAGCTGCAGGAGAGCTGTGTTACAGCTGAGAGTGGCTGTCACATTCCTATTCTTATGTTTCCTGTGTTGTGCAAAGACACCTTAATGAATATCAGACAGCCACAAAAAACCTTGGCAGCATTTATGTGCTCCCAATTAACTGGACTCTTTTCTTTCCCCATTTCTGCTCTTCTTCCCCCACTCTACCCCAAGATCAAGTTTCATTCAGAAATTGACAAGGCATACTCAGATTAAATTATATTTTTCCTTCTCAGATGCAGATAATTGTTTCTCTTTTGTTTATTTTCTTTCTTTGGCTGTGTAGTCCTGACTCTGTCCTTCTGAAAGAAAATAATTTTTTGAACCTTAAAAAACTTCAGCTTTCATCAAGTTTAATCCTCAGCAGTGGATATGGGAGGGAAAAACAAGCAATTAATTTTACAAAAATATTGTCTCTTCAAGAGCTAACACAGGTACTTGCTTTTACATCATAAATCAATATTCTTGATATTTTTTTACCTTTCATTTTGTTGTTATTACCTTTCAGCTTAATATAAAACCAAGTCCAATAGGAAATGAAAGTAACATCGTGGAAGGATGTTCTTTCAAGATGAGGGAAACTTCTGAGACGAAGAACAAGTATAAACACGTTTGAATTAAGTAGGAAAGTTGCAACAGGAACAAATAGGAATTTCAGATAGTCTGAGAACCAGCCTGTGTCAAAGAAGGATGCTTGGCTTTCCAATTTTACGAAAGAATGATAGCTGTTATATAGGATTTTTGAATTATTTTATGACAGCTCTATAGCAAGAACTTATTTTTCAATTTTATTCTGATATTCTCTGAAGGAAATAACCTGAACCATAGGACACAGTTGGTTGACTTCTTCACTCATCTGTCAGTCAGGAGAAACACCACAACATTCTGTCTTCTCGTAGCTGGAATAAAAATGACAGTGATATCCCCTTTCTTGATCCTCTGTCTGGGAAATGAAACATAGTGCTGCTGCTTGCCTGTAGCTAGTCAGATGAGAGAAACCAGTGATAAACAGTTGACATGACACGCACATTTTCCATATACTTAAAGGAAAAGGTCTTTTACATATGTTATGTAGCTATATGTTTAATATCCATGCTACTACATACCTAAATTACAGTTTTGGAAGTGGTTGCTCTCTTAGAAATCTGATTATAGAACTAATACAGTTTTTGATCTGTGTAAATTTAGGCAAATCAGTTTGGCTTCTATGGCATAAATCTTGGCAGTCCTGTATGTATTTTTTCAGCTTTCTATTAATTTCTGCCAAGAAGCAATACTCTCCTTGCATGGTTCTCAGTCCAGGGCAAAGCCTTAATATTTACTGTATTCCTGTGTGAACACACAGAGATGTAATACTAATTTATAGTCACACTAGAATTGTAGATTTAGGTGGCTCTCACTCTCAGTATATGTTCTTCATTGGCAACATCAACTGAAATTGACTTTGCTTGATTTGGAGTCTTAAAATCTTTAACCCAGCTGGAGAAAAAATGATGCAAATATTGTTTAATTTGGTTGGGAACATATCTTTCTGATGAAAACTTGGGAACCTTGTGGAAACAATCAGTGATAGTAACTACTGAGATTGTAAAAGCACCTACATTTTAAAGAATAGGGCTTTTTTCATACAAAATTTGAAGCCCTTTCTCTTCTTCCTTCCCACAGATATTTTTAACAGATATTTCAAAAGTTTGTACTTAATCATCAGAAGAAGGATAATACCTAAATTTATTAATAAATCTTTGGTGAAGAGGTGGATAATTTTTTTTAGTCAGAACAAGCCTTAACATCTGGAACTATATGCCAAAAATGCTCTGTTGGTCTACTTGGAGCAATTTCAGGATGCCAAGGGAGAACAGTTGAACTTCCACAGCTGAGGTTATGACACAGGAGTGTTGCTAATACAGCTATGTGCATTTTCCAGCTTTCTACTGATTTATTTCTGACTTGATGGAGGGCCTTAATAACTATAAATCATGAAAGACCAAGTTCATCCTCTGTCACTAACAATAGGAAAAACATCTCAATATCAACATCTGTGGGAAGTATTGCCATCTAGTTTACAGATTACGTGGACAGAAAGATCTCTTTCAGATTTATAATCCTTGAAGCTAAAGACAATAGAAGTTTTATAATGTAGAAACTCAGGGACTTGTAAGTTTTGCTGAGGCCAGTAGATCAGATGACACAAAATCTTTCTGACAGAGTTCAGCAATACTTGAAGAAAGCTTATTTTTGACTGTGGGGGCAGAATGACAGACTGTCCAATACAGGCAAGAAGTTTTTGCTTTGAAATTCTGAGTTGTTTTCAATTCCTCCTGCTCTCTGTTGGTTTCCCTTGGTGTTGACAGGAAACATGCAGGAACCAATTGATTTTATTATGCACAAGTTATTCCCCTGCCTGAAAAGCAGTTGCAGGGATATAAATGCTCCATTTGTTAAGCAGATGGATCTCTAAATTAATTTTAGATATTAGCAGTTGCTAATTTAATGGAAGGAGGAGAAAAGAAGAAAAATACCATAACATTTAACATCTCTCAAACATTTCAGCATGTATTATTCTTTCCATGTTTTGTCTGAAAAAAAAAAAATACACCACCCCATCCCCCGAAAAAAGGTGGGAGTAGTGCAGGTGGTGATCCATCTATGAATTGTAAATGGATGCTGCTTATGCACCCTCTGCCAGTCATTCTCTTTAGTGCTGGCACTTTGAAAGATAGCACAAGCCCTAGCTCCTAGGTACCTGGCATCCTAGAGATGATAGATAAAAAAATGTACCCGATCCACAGGTCTTTTGAACAGGGAGACACATTGCAATTATATCTTTTTCAATTATCTATCTTTGTGAATGTGAATAATCTAAATTACTCTAGCTGCTTCTCCTCTAGATTTGTCAAGATTTTAATTAAGGTGTCTTGAATATAGATTCTATTTTTGAGTGAACACCTGCAACATGTTTTCACTTTCAAAGACCCAAAAGTTTTCTTATTATGGCTAGCTTTGTGTCCATAGAAAGAAAGGAAAGAATGAGCTTTCCACAGATAACAAAGAAACTCAGTTTTCCCCCTAATTCATTATTTCTCTGTTAGTTCAATTTCAAAGTTAGTAGGTGAGATATAGCAGTATTTCACTTCCCAAGATTGATGAAAGTACAATTAAAATATTATTGCCATTTTAAGCAGAAGCATATTAGAACTCAAAGAAAGTTGCTGGATGAAGAGTCTACCCTATTTTTGAGAGTCTGAAATTTAACTTAATCATTGGTGGTACATATGCCTAAACAAAACACAAAACACATCTACCTAGGCTGCACTTGTCCTGATTAAGGCAATATTTTTAATATTTAGCTTTATTTCTGAAAAACAAAACAACAACAACAAAAAAAACCAAACTGGAAAAGTATAAAAGCAAAAATTGTTCTTGACTTTTGATAAAAATTTGGATTTTTAAGCTATAACAGGAAATTGAAATTTATATATTATGGCATTACAGTGAAAGAGATATAAGATAGATGATTAAAACTACTGGCACTCACTGAGTCAACAAATTCTTACAGAAGTAAAAAACTGTAAAACATTTTTGTTTACTGGAATTTTTTTTCACTGCTGATAATTTAATTTATACCTCAAAGCCTACCACAAATGAAAAAAACCCCCACCATCTACAATTGTTATAACTCCATATGACCACATGTCTCAATCCACTCGCTAGTAAGAATTGGTTTTATCTATCTTTCATTATCATTATTTCATACAGAGATTGTGAGAGAAAGAAGATAATCTCTGTCATTAGTAAATGGTCTGAGAAGGATGTCTGGTTACAAAAGTAGATTCCCTATGTCTCTTGTGAAGAGGAAGGTGATGCTTTCTTTGGTGACAGCTAAGATATTTTTGATTTCTGATTAAGTTTTCCATTGGTTGTACTAATACTGTACCTGAGAAATAAATATTGCTAGTTTCTTATAATTTTCACCCCACCTGTGAATCTCTATAATTTTCATTCCAACATATCAATTGTGTTTTTAATTGTGTATTTGAATGCCTATATAATTCAATGTGTTAGCAGACAAAAAATCTAAACATGGCTCAAGCTGTAAGAAGAGTTGGATTCCTTGTTTTTTAATATGCAATTGTAGTTCTGAACTTAAATTTAGAAAAAAAAATCTCTTACCTTGTCTCAGTCTTTGTTGCTCCTTTCTACTTTATGTATAATTTCATTACATTGTGATGTTAATTTGTTAAACTGGGTTATTGTAATGTATCTATCAATATACCCCCATTGCTAATTGTCAGAAGTGCTTATGATGTCTTCATTTAAAATGTGTTATTGCTGTATTATGTCAGGTATGTCAGGATTTGATTTATGCATTGAATTCATAGCGAGATAACTTACTGAGTCCTAGGCCATGGTTGTCATTTTCCATGGGCACAAAAACACTGGCTGTCACCCAACATAAAATTCTGGTAGGCTTCCACAGTCCTTTTATATCCTTGTTCTGTTTGCTGAAACAAATGTTGTCTTCCTTGTCCAGATGTTTCTGTCTGGAGTTGCATTCAGTTATTGAGACAGAAACTCCAAGCAACTTTTACTACTGAATATGCTTTACTTTCCCTCCTTCGACCTGCTTAAAAACCTCTCCTCCACATAGCCTATTCATACAACTTTTTTCCTCCTCTTTTATTCACTTCTAGTTTCTCACCTGCACATTTATTTTCATAAAAAACTACACTTATTAAGAATAATAATGAAAACATAACTTTCTCACCTTCATTTGTCACATCTTTGCTTAATTGTTCTTCCCCTTTTTTCCTCTGCATATTTATATATCTGCTATTCTTAATTACTATTTTCATCAAATTTGAAAGTGAAAAATATAGTTCTTCAGTATTCTTTTACCTGTCATAAATCTCCATAATCTACAGTTTATAAATTGTGTGTCATTTTCACAGTCTTGGAATTTGTTAACTTCAACTCACTTCTCCTGTCTAGAGTGTCAGGATATATTACAACCATAAGAAAAAGTTTTGAGTACTGGCACCTGCCATTTGCCTTTCATAACCCTTCTCAGAAACCTCTAAAACCTTTTCCCATGCTTCTCACTTAGTTTTCATCCAAACTATCTTCACAGCTCTAGATCCTAGTGCTTATGTCTCTACTTTTAGGTTATGTTCTCTGCTTTCCTCCCCCGGATCCTTTTTGCTGGAGGTACTTGTTTCTGAGATTGTTCAACCTTGCTTTACTTAAATTTAGTTTTGGAGTTTTGGTTCAACTTAAGCTATTTACCCTTGAGCAGTTTATAGCTATAGAGTATTTCTTGTTTTAGTAACTATTTGCCTGCAATCTGAAACAATCCTCAGACACATCCCATCCTACAGCTGACCACCAAATTAAACAACAAATCATGACTGGGCATGTAGTGAGCCGAGATATTGTCATTTCTGCAATTAGTGGTAGGAGGAGTGTGTAAGTTTAAATACCATTATTGCCATCTAAGAAGTGCTGGTGTTTCAGAATAAAACACACTTTATTCTGTCTAGACACACCTTAAACAATAAACATAATCTATTTCTGTCATCTCTCAGTGCCTTCTTCTCTGAACTATACAATTCTAAATTTCTTAGTCCATGTCAATTGTTCTTTCCATTTATCATCCCACTTTCCATATGCTGAATTGTCTCCATCCTGCCTAACTGACACTAGCTATACAAAACGGATTTTTCTTATTTGTTACCAAAGTATTCCATACAGCAAGGGCAATTTCTGCATCTATAGAGATCTGGAATAGCACAGAATAAAAAGGTATGGCTCTGAATTTGTACCATTATGTGTCACAGAGGATTTTGTGCCTCAGCAACACTGGATGTTTCTTCAATTAAAGATAATCTTATGAGCACATATCTAGAGAAAATGTTTTTGTGTGATGTTGTAAGCTTATTAGCTGCATTACAACTGCAAGCACAGAACTCCATGTGTGATAATCTCTCTTGTTTCACTTTACCTCTAGTAGAGATGTATTTCCTATATTAGCAGACTTATACTGAAAGAGTAGAAAGTTATTGAGAGCAACTAGTGTTTCCAAATTCTTTTCTTAGAATTAAATCTGATTTGTCCAAATTTAAAGGTTCTTCCTCAGGTTTAAAATCTACATTTTTTCTTTCACTCTACCATTCAGTTGGATGTTCCCACAACTGAGCATTTGGCAACATGACTGAAAAATCTGTTTTAAGTTGACTTTTTGCAATTTACTGTCACTTTTGAATTTACTTTATTTAATGTCTTGCAAAAGAACAATGCCAAAATGAGCTCAAATTTCACAACACACACTTTTCCACCAAGACAATCAAATAGCAAAGCATGTCAAAAGAGGTTCAGGGAATGAATAATAGCGAAGCTGGGAACAACAGTACACTACTGACAATATTCAATCTGTTCTTCACAAAAACAAAGTACCCTTAAATCAAAGAAAGCATTAGCTTCAAAAACAGTGTTTTCTTTTTTCCTCAGAAATAAACATTGCTACACACTACATATAAACAAAGATCAGAGCAACTTTGAAACATTAAAACAATGCATGTGACACATAGAATTTTAGAAACAATGGTTTACAATAGCTGTTTTTTTTCTGAACTCTCCCAATATCATATGGTATTTCACTTTTCCATCTGTCACTGAATGGAATGACTGTGTGTGATGTGTGATATGACACTTAGCAAACCTGTCATGCAACACCTGATTCAATACCATAATATCAGCTATTAGTTTTCTTATCAAAAATATCCTATAGTTAAATTTCTTAAAGGGTCTGATGAATTACAGAACCCTTTTTGTCCTGAAGTAGAATTCATCCTTTCTGTAAAGTTATCAGTTGAAAAGAAACAGAAAGTAGATTTTCTCAAAATACCATGTTTCTTAACAAAAAATTTTAAAAATTAAAACTTAAAAAAAGAAAAAAAATATTGCATGAAAGGTTGCATGACTTTAGCAAATCCCCTTCCTTTGTACCATGCCTTTTAAAATTAGGTCCCTTCTTTCTCTTGTGCTCTCAGTCAAGCAAATTTGGTGACATTTTGTGTTACAGCAAAACTTCCTTGAAGCATAAAATCTTAATTCTGTTATCCCAGCGTGCATCTGATTTTGTTCTCTATTTATATATTTGTCTTGGTTTCTACACGTGCAGTAATTTTTCAAGGAACCATTTCATGCTTTGCTTTTATTAGGCACTGAAAACTACACTATGAATGTTTTTAAAGATATTTCAGAGGTTACATATTCTCATTAAAACCAAGGAGCTAAGTTCCAGAATGTCTTTGAAAGCAGGACCATTTAAATAATTTGTATGCAGATTATTGGGATCCAAGATAAATCTGGAAAATGAAACATATCACATGACTAATGTTTGTTGGTGGTTGGCATAGCAGTGCCTCAAGATCAGAGATCAGCTCAAACCAAAGTTAAATGGCAATGGATAAAAAAATTATGTATCCAAAGCAGTGTAACATGAGGCTCATGATTCAGATTTCCCTCAGACTTCACCTGATTTGAAAAAGGGGGAGAGGTCATAAAAAATCCTCATATTAATCAGGAAACTTTACAGGATTGGAATACCTTATTCAACAAGGATTTAGGAAGTGATCTCTAAAACTAGAGACTCGTATTTTACTTAGAAAACGGGAATCAAAACTGTGATAAGGAAAAAGACAACAGTGGAAAACTGAATAAATAAAGAATACTGAAAGAATTGAACATGGCAAAACAAAAAAGATGTCCTTTGGCCTTTTGAGTTCTTTGATATTATATTTTGAAAGTGCTTTTGCAAGAACTTTTACTTTCTAAAAGTACTGAGGCTGTCTCTCACCAAAACAAAAATGTAATAGAGGACTATAAAGTCACAAACTGTTTGTGAAATGTGAAGACATAATGATAATTTTCTTTTTCTCACAGATTGAAAATGAGGAACTTTTCCATGAAATTATCAGACAGCTGGTGTAAAACATTAAGAAGAAATACATATTTATTTATTTACTTCCTTATTTATTTCTTCTTCCTAGTACATAGCTCAACTGTGGTACTCATTGATTAGGTCACAGCTTGTAAGAGCTAAGCAATGGAAATAAATATCACTAACCCAATGATATGGATAATCTTAAAACTCATACATGTGGCACTTCAGAGTAAAAAGATTCCACTAAAGATTCCAAAATAACTCAATATTTCTTCCTCGCCAACAATTTGTGGGTAATGCAAGAATATGAACGAAAACTGGATTTCTAGTTGGGCACGGTCTGCCTGATTTATGTTCTTATCTTACTTTCCAAACTACTGAAAGACTGATATTTTTAAAATGTTTATATATATATATATATACTACAGAATAAATACTAGCTTGCAAATGAAATACTGTAGAACATTTTTTGAACTATGTAGGGCATAATCTATCTCTGCTTTTTGTCTACTTTAAAGTTGTGTTGCTTAAACCAGGGTTTTATTGCACATTAGCTTTTAGAAACCTGTATAATTTGGATATAATCTGAGAATAAAACATCTAAATTCAAGGTGGTTTAATCTGGTATAGAAACCCGTCCCATAGGATTAGTGTTTGATATCTTCCATCTGAGAGTCCAGAAATGATTTGATGGCATTTCATTGTTGCTTTTATCCATTTTCATCCTTGTTCTCTTTCCTGCTTTGCAGCAAATAAAATCTTTGTAAGAGAAATAGAACAAGGCTTAGCTTTACTTGTTGCTTGTGCCTGTGGATATGAATAAATGGATATATCTAGTCTCAGGAGAACTGCTAATATTTTCAGGAAACAACTTGATTACCTGTGGCTGAATGGTGAAGACTTTATTTTGATCCAGTGAAACTAGAAACTAATTTTAAGCCTCTAAGTTGTCCAGTAGAATTTATTGGGAACATTCCAGACTACAGGGTTAATTTTTTAGAAAAGTCTTGGGTTTTCAGTGTTTTAGGTGCCTTTCTCTTCTACCTTCTCTACTTTCAAAGATCTCACTTGCCTTTCTCTCACTATTTCTTCTAGTCTTGCCCAACACACTTCCTCATGCAAAATAAGCATTCTTTGTAGAATTGTCTTGAAAAATATACCTTCTGTACCATAACCAAAGTAGTTTCACCAGTATATATTGTCAGCCCTCAAAACTGCACAAATCTTCTATAATGTATACGAATGTTTTTATTTAGAAAGGAATAAATAAATGCTAACGACTGTGAAGCTTTCTTTTGTGACATTTTACAGAGAAAGGGCAGCATTATGTGAAGCAAAATCTTATAGCAATTTCTGTGAGGAATTTTTCTTTTTAATCCACTTAACTCAAATATCATGTTTTGAATATCTATTTCCTGTACATTTACAAGAAATGAAGACATTTTAAAAAAGATCAGCCTATACTATCAGGAAAGCAAATATTTGAGTATTGGAGCCCTCTTGATATGTTACCATTTTTATACATTCTTCCTTTTATCACTTTGCAATGTTACATTTTTAATGCATAAAATGCCCTACTAAATCAGAACATGACCAATTATTAGAGAAAGTTTTAACATGTTCTGTACCTGTTGTTTAATTTCTTGATTTTGTTTGATTTTTTTTCACAAAATAATTAGCCTACTAATCGTGTAATTACTGTCAAGGCACCCATTGTACAGATCTTCACCATTATGTAAACATTGTATTATTGAACACTATAATATTTAAGATGCTTGCAATCTGACCTACTGAAAGAAAAATTTTCTTTATATTTGTAATTTCCTTTAAAAATCTCTGCTTAATATGCCTGGCTTCATAATATTTCTACATAATTTTTGCTGGAGCATAGTTCTTAATGAAACTAAAATTCTCTTCTAAATTGAAACACAGATTTGGAATTTTATGAACAGTCTTTTTGCAGCCCAAGGTCTGGGCAGACTTTCAACACGACATTTTTGTATAGTCAAATCAGTGTATTTCCCTTCCAGTTTCTTAAGTTGGGATCACTATATATCTTATAATCTGGTATATTAACTAGAATTAGATTTTAGTTTTTTGGCTGAAAGGCTCCTTTATTTATACATTTATCAAAGAAGAAATTAACTTGTACACTACATTTTTGTCTCAGTAATTCTTTATTAATGTACTTTTCATCTTTGAAGTATTTCTGGTTTTCATCTTGCAATATTTCTTATCTTAGAAGATTTATTTGCAAATTAATTTTTTCTTCTCGTTATTTGCTTTTAAATATTAGGGAAACATATTTTTGCAAATTCATGTTAGATATAAACCACATTTAAGAATGGCTGAGAATATGCAGTATATGGTAAATCCTACCAAACATAGTTTGATAAGATTTCTAGATGTCTTTGACCCTTATTTTTGGGGAAAAACAAAATAAAATAAAGAAAAACCAAACCCCAAAACCAAAGCCCATTAAAAAAACCCTAAATCTTAAATGAAAAAGCTCAATTCAACTCTCAGTTCAGAGCAGGCCAGGTGTGAAGAGGGCTGGTGAATGCAGAAAGAATGCCCAACCCTAAAGAGATAATGTGAATTCTTCAATTCATTGGAGCTCTCTTGACAGATGAAAGGGTGAAATCAAAGGTCCCCCAGAGAACTTCAACCTTTCCTCCCCAGCTGGATCAGAAAGGGCAGGGAAAAGTAAGGGGTGCGTAAGAGAAAGTGATTAATAAAAACTCCTGAAAGCAAACAAATGTATATATTAAATTATATTTTATAAAAAGATGAATATACTTAAAGTATTTGGAATATTTGGTATTTCTCAACTTCCATATGATTTCTTCCTCCTCTTCTGTTACTTGTTAAAATCAGAAAATCTACTTCCTTACTTCTTGATGTTTTATTTAAACTGGATTTATTATTCTATATTAATTGATTCACTATATAATTGTGAAAACAAATATTGGACATGTTGAGAAAAAATATTTTACAAATGTAATTGTGCAGCACTGAAAAAAATCACAGTATTGTAGTCAATGAATTTTATATATTTATTATTTCTTTCTACTAGTAGCATATTTCACTTCACGATGAACTGTGTAACTACTACTAACAGAAAAAAAAAAACCACTCCAAAATTTCCGTATAAGGAAATGTTCAAAAGTTTTTATAAAAATTATGAAGTGTCATAAAGGTTATATTTTGCCCAGCATAAAAGGAAATGCAATAATCTCTGCAGAAAACCCAAGAAAATTTTCTAACTGGACATCTTTGACATAATGTCAGCATCCAAAAGCAGCATGCTATAATCTGCAGAGTTCTAATTACCTTTTAGATGGCTTTGCCTGGTATTGATTGCTGTGCATATTTCTCAACAGATAATAGTAATTTAAAAGGATAATTCCTGATTAGGCCTGTGAAATATTTGTCTTCACACTTATTACCCTAGTTCTTATAATTAAATGACACGATGTTAAATTTGCATGCAAACTTACATCAATAGAAAGCATAAAATAGGTATTTACAGAAAGCAACTCTGTATTCATGGCTGTAATATGAAGATAACAAAGGACATAGGTTCCTGATGAATCCTCTTTGCTGCATCAGTGCAGATTTGGGGTCTATGAAGGCAAAACTGTGT
>VZRX01013563.1:0-33894 GCA_013398075.1 Notiomystis cincta | reverse complement strand
TTATTATTATTATTATCATCCCTTAGTACAGCAATATCAGCAAATCTTTACCCAGATGTCTACAAGCCTTTTAAAAAAAAATTCATTCAAGAGAATAAACTGTTCTGAAAAACAAAACATGCCATTGTTTAAATAGATCCCACCACAAATAAAACTGTGCTGACGAGTCTGTGCACGTCCGAGGCCCACGTCTGCGTAACTCAAAGAGACAGGTGAAAGTCATTCCATTCATTTAACAGTCACACGGTATGAGAAAGGAGAAAAAAGCCTATACTCTTAAATTTGTCTCTGTCTCTTCATAAAATCATCCTCATGAATTCAAATCGGAAGAAGCAGCTTGCCAAGTACCTGGCAAGCCAAGCATCTGAGTGCCATGGCTACAACACACCAGCAAGGGGAGTAGTAACACTTTGAGAACTTCTGTCTTCACTCACAGTCAACTATACATAAATGCAGGAAGCTATAGGATATTGATGCCAGGCTGTATAGACAGTGGAAGGGATATTAATTCTACTGAAAGATTGAGAAATTAAAAAAAGCAACCCAAACCCCACACAGACTCTTGCAATGCTATTTGCTTCTGAAAAGAAGGTGGAAGCACACATAAAGGGTTGCAGATCAGTCCAATGTGCCACTCAGCAAACAACCCAAGGCAGCAAGCTAAAATAAAGCCCACTCCAATGTGAGACTGTTATTTTCATTTCATACACTATATATATACACACACACACACACACATACATATATATAAGTTGTTTTCTCCTTTTGAACAGTAATGACTACATATTTCTGTAGGAAGGAGAGACACTTTCTAGCTTCATAAGAAAATAAACAGATGGCACTGCTGGGGTGGTAGGTGGGAGGGATGAAGCATTCTCAAGCCTCAAGTTGCAACCCTTGAGAAGGAAAGTAGGAAGTGGAATTCCTCAAAGCAGGCCTTCGCATCTGTATTTCTTAGGGACAGATAACTGAGCCAGCACTTTCACAGAGCAGTACATTCTGTAACTGCTGGCAGACTGACCTTTTAAATGCTTGTGCCTGCAGCACTGACACAGACTTGCCTGTGGTGGTACTAAAGGCAGAGCTGGACATCCCTGAACTCCCACCAGAGAGGGAAAAAAAGAGGGAGCACTGACAGTGCCTCTGCTGCATCATTCCCACTCTTCCTTTTCAATACTGTCCTGCCACAGGTACCTCTGAGCAGTGGCACTGCTCAACACAACTACAGCCCAGCCACCATGCAGCAGAGGACCACAGGTCCCAACAGGGAAATGCTGTAAAAAAGAAGCAAAGACGAGAAGAAAAACTGCTGCCTGCACCAGGTTCTTCCCTACAGCCCAGGTTCCCACATTCATACCTTTTCTACATCACTGTGAACTTTTTAGAAAGAAACAAGAATCCCTGTCCCTTTGAAATCCTGCAAGTTTTTAACAACTGCTACTCCAGTAGGTAACCACAGCATTTAATCAACTTGTAAATGCCCAAGTGTGAAGGCAACCTAAGCACTAATCATGAAATTACTATGCATGACAAAATCCAGAATAGTGTTTTGCTGTAATTGTGCATAATTTAACTCAAAAAAGCAAGAGGAGTTATATTTGGATACAGAAGAAAGAGGTCAATTTGATGAAGGGGAAAAAATGCTGTCATTTTTACTAGTCTGAGAGAGAAATCCTTCACCCAGTGTAAGAATTTTGGGATGTTACTTCTCCAGTGTGATGCCAGGGGGACAAGTCATCATCAAAGGAGCATGTACTAGAAAAAATGGTGTTCCAGAGCCACATTTTCAACAAAAGAAATCCACCTCTGTTACCTTAAAGCACATTTATAAACTGCAGCTTCAGCCATTGGAGACAGATAGAGACCTGTATGTTACAATCCCAGAGTACAGCTGTAAAAATGAAAGCAATATAAAAGTTTTCCTCCTTCTATTAGGAAAGAATGGAAATACTAAATAAAAAATCCAGGATGGTCTCAACAATTTCCTAATGATTTCATAACACTTCTGGACAATGGGCTCAGCAGCTTTCCTAATTTTAAGTTTGTAAATGGATGTTGATGGGGTCAAATCCAGACCTGGTTTGGACAGTTTCTTCTTTTCTTCAAAGGCCAAGATGTGGGATGCAGGGTGACATTTGTCCTGGATGCTCTGCTACTGACATGGGTGAGGCTGTGTGACCTACACAGAGCCTTTCAAACCCAGACACAGATGAAGGACTGTGTGGATAGTGGATTCTGAGTGGATTCTGAAGGTCTGCCCACCCCATCAGGTCAGCCTGTGTTTCCCTGAACTCTGTTAACAGGGCACCAGCACAAAGAAGAGCCACAGGCCTCCTACCCCTGCACACAAATGCAGACTTTGCTCTCCTTTTGCACCCTTCCCTTCATCAACACCAACCCAAAACAATTACATCAAATCCCTTTATCTGGCAGAGAGCCACAGAGAAACATGAGCTGGAGCCCAGCCTCAGGAATTGTGTGACAGAGAGGACACCAGAGCATGAAGTGCCCTTTTGCCATGCATGGCCCACTGCATTGTTCTAAGCAGACTAACCCATGTTCTCTGTCCTGAGGGTATCATATAATTTTTGGACCAGAAGTAGAAAGAACATGAGATAATATCAGGAACAATGATATTTCTGATAAGCACATTCAAAAAAGGTACAGAGGGCACAGGGGCTATGGTAAGAAATTATCTTGATGCTTTAATGCAAATGGTCCTGGTTTCTTCCAAAACAGACTCTTGTACTTGACCTTTAAGGCACACTTTTCCCAAGGAAATATTCTTATCAAACACAATAAAAATTCCTTTGGGTTTATTTTAAATACAACAAGTAACTTGCATTAGCATAAACATATCTCATCCTAAGAGACAGACTCTTTGGTAAGTAGCTTTCAATGTACATACATTGCACAAACAGGCTTTAATGATCACCCTCTAAACTTCCCTAGAATGCAGCTGGGTTGGAATCTCTTCTAAAAGTCATAAAATGGATGTATTTTTCCACTGAAAGTGTTTGTCTTTGCAACTTTGGGTGACTGAAAATATACTTTATTGGCTTTGAAGACATCTGGAAAAATAAGCCATTTATGTTTATTTGGAAAAGACAGTAGTAATGGGATGTATTTTCAAGAAACAACTATGTGTAAACACAAAGTTCTCTAGGCATGATATACACCATGGCCCTGTCTAAGATCTCATATGCATTCTATATAAACTTTGTTCATAATTTAAAATAGATCACATAATGTACATGTGACCACAAAAGGTTTGCTTTTTCCCTGAAAGGATGACAGCTTTAGACATTGTGCTGTTATTTTATTTGCATATCAACAGCCCCATCATGGAACATCCACTTCCTTTTGCAAATATCAATTGGGACCCCTCTGGCTATGGGCCTTGCTGGGTCAGCCCAGCTCAGACAAGTCCCTACCACCCTTGGGTAGCATGACTAGATAAAAATCTGGTAATCTTTCTTTTGGTCATTTCTATCTTCCCAGTTTTCATTCTTTATATCACAAACAGGCACAGGGTAACCCAGTTTTCCCTGTGTTAGTTGTCTTCTACCTAATGTAATTGAATCTGAAAGCAGAATCTAATTTGCAAAAAGAGAACAAATACTCAAGACCATAAAGAAAAAGAGGATGCTGGACAAAAGTCCTCTGGGATGAAGCTGTAATATGAATATGAACCCCCCCATGTCTGGCCTTTCGTCTTTCCATCATCATCTTAAGAAAGATCCCTCTTTTTCTGAGCCTCCTGGCTTGCACACATGTGCCTTATCCTCCTCCTTTCTCTGTAAAGTAGTAGAAATTTTTATCTCTAATCCTGTTATCATCTGCTAGACAAAAATACAGATTCAACATCCTCATTTATTTTTGAAAAAATTCATTATTATCAAGAATGTTGCTAATTATCAGTTACTTTGAGAGCTACAAAACACTTTTCCTACCTTGGAAAAATATTTGGGGTTTTTCAAAAACTTTTCTACTCCAAATCAGGAAGAAGAGTATAAGATTAGAATGATTTTATAACCAAAAGAAGGAGTACTTTTGACTCTTCTGTCAAACAATTTCAAAACATGTTGTCCTTTTACTTAGGCTGCAGACTCTGACAAATTCAGAATAACTAAGAAAAGATTCTTTTATTCAGAAGATGTCAAAACAATAATGTCAACAGAGTTCTCCAAAGAAATTAATTTAAATAGGAAATTAATTTGAAATTTTCTTTCCCACACACTGTTCTGCAGTTGCACTGGATCAGCACTTCCTTCTGAAGGAGAACGTTCTGTCACAAAGATCCCTGACTTGCTCTAGGGCTCTGTGCTTACCTGTCTTTTAGTAACAGGACAATCAAGGCCTGAAAAGATGTTTTTCTGCAGTAAGTACTGTATCCTTCCTCCTTGGGGTCCAGCTGCCTGTGATCCCAAGCCAAGGGCTGGTGCAGCTCAGGTGTGCTACCTTGGCTCAGATTTCTGGGAAAACAGGTAATTTGTGAGGCAGGGTGTGAGAGGGTGGGCTAGAGCCACACAAGAAAGGAGTGGGAGAGGGGCAGGCAGAGGTGCAGCTATAGAGCTGAGGATGGGTGCTGCTGCAGCATTCAAGAGAAAAACAACAGCATGAGAAAGTACAAAGTACTTAGGAGACTGGAAGAAAAATACAGCGTCTTGCCTGTTTCTTTTTGTCCTCTGATTTCTGCAGCTAACAAGTATTCAAAAAGAAAAATCACAACACAGACAACTGAACTGGCTGCAGTGGAAGTTCAGCTATAACCTCAAGTATTAATCGGTGTAATTTTATCTCAGTTGTTCCCATTGCTAAAGTACATATTCACTGAATGAATAAAACAGTATTTAGTGTTATCCTCAAATAATCTTTCTGCAGAATACTTAATTTTTGAGCTGCATGCTTCTATGTGTCAGTGGTCTAATCTTACCCGATTATTTCCATTTTACTGCAGTGTTTATCCTATAGCCTCATCTCATAGCTTGGAATGAATCATGGTAAATCTGTACATCTAGTGGCTTCCTGATAAAACACATTTTCCAGTACTATTTTTAAGCACATACCAGGCAGTGTGGCTAGGGGCACTACATGACAGATGCTATGGAATCACTGAACATTTGACTATTACTAAATTAATTTTCTAGGAAGTGTTATACATATCCACATGGGCTTGGTAGTGATTGTATTACAGCCTAAGTGATGAGGAGATGAGTTACCAGAGGAGCAAGTGATCAGAGTGGGTTGGAGGTACTGACACTGGAAAGGCAGGTTCTGTATCATACCCACAGTGGTCTACAACAAGGACATGCATTATTTATTATGCATTTATTAATTCTCCTGCTGCAGAAGACAGGTGACCTACTCTTAACTAAGCATACATGTAGCTTGCTTACAGATAACATGTTTCCTCTTTTCTGAATAAACTCTTTTTTGTTTTAGGAAAGCCTACTTCTCACCTCATAAACGTGTCACTTCCTAGTCTGGCTCAAAGTAAGGGAAGATGATGATGGGTCAATGACCACCACAGGATCCAGGTCACAAGACATTCAGATTTAGCTGGGAAAGCACAGCTTGTGGTGCTGAATGAGACACACTGCGTCTGGCCAGGGCTCTGCAGCATGTTCTACAAAGAAGGATACTTCAAAGATTTCCAGGAAAGAAAGCACCTTCCTGGTCAGGTGAAAGGTGTGTACTGGAACTGGACACTCATTAGGGCTGTGGTCCAAAGCTAGACTTGGCTCTGAACTAACATAAAAAAATATTTTGTTTGTTCACACAGATTTGGTTCGAAAAATATGATTTTCCTGCTGTTGGAGCCAAGACTGAAATGAACACAGCCAGTTCCCTTTACTTAACACCAGACTGGGAAGGCTTTTTCCAAAGCTTGTTCAATCCAACAGGCACACTGACCACTAGCCATTGTACTACTCCACAGCTGCAGCTTATCTCAAATGGCATCTCATTCGCGAGCCTCTCTAGCCTAAAAGAGATAAAGTCTGTGCATTATTGTACACTTCAGTTTATTCAGAAACTATAAATACAGGACCACCTTTGCTGAACAGCATCATCAGAACCAGATCTGTAGAAATGGTGTTAATTTTCTCCTTCGTTCCAAAGGATGCAAGGGCAAGGTGTGCAACAACACCAGTTGCTGTCTGACATTGGTATGACAGTGGATGATAATTGGTTTAACAGGCATGAAAAATAAAGCAAAACGTTCATGCTAATTTATTGGATTAGACTTCAAGTTGTTTGCATTACAAAGTCAAGGAACAACTGCTTCTGATGATGCCAATAATTTCACAAATGTAAAAATCAAACCCGAATCATTTGTTTCACAACCAAAATTGTAGAAGTGTATGGTACTACCAGATATGCTTCGAAAACAACCCAGCTGCCATTGTCTGCCAGTCTTTCAAACTAATAATTTAGTTTCCTTGTGCCATTACAGTGGTGCACAATCTGTATGCAATTCACATCTTTTACTAATTGTATTTTTTCCTTTTTCTAAAATCAAGCTACACACAAGACTAAAGATATATTTTCACATCTGATTAATTTCATTATTATTTATGTTAAGTCTGCTCCAACTGAACCTAAAAATTGTGGAGGGAAACAGTTTTGTTTCTCTTTTAGCTTGGATTTAGATTTAAGAAGACAAGTAGTAGCAGCAGCAGCATGAGACACATATAATAGGGCTTAATTACATCTCATACAGGCTTAATTACGACAAGTGGCAGAAAGAACCTGCAACATTCATCATTAGAGAAAAGTTATCAACCATGTTTCCCAAACTTTTAGTACAGAAGTGCTATTAATTGCTTAGTTCCTGCATACAGAATTTACATTTGTTATTCAGGCTGATGTACATATCACAACTGCCACAAGAAATGGATAACTGAATTAGTTTGATGAATTTTGTAATAATAAACATAGCATTTCCAGAAGAAGCTTAGGGAATTGAAAACCTGCATTTATGAGTTCTGATTTCTGCAGCAACTGGTTTGCCTTTTTTTCTTCTTATAAATTCAGGATAAAATATTGCTATTATTATATCCTTTGATATCCTTATTTAATTCCCAATGCATAGAGAAGATAGTCTATATGCCCACATAAGCAAAACAGTGATTTTAGAACTAGTTGAAATACACAATTTCATCCACAGAGGAAACTTGAAACAAGTTGGTTTCTGGGCACAGAAACTGAGAAGAAATTTAATGTGGTATATTTCCACAGTTTCCCATACAACAACTTTATGAAAACTTTTATTTCAATTTTAGTTTTCATTATTTCATGACACACCAGTTGCAGTTTTACACAGTTATTTAGATGCAAGTAATGACCTTTCATTGCAACCTGTGAGGGATGGATTTAGGTGAAAAATGCCAATACTGTATTAATTATTGTACCATTGAAAGATTCACACAGACTTTTATCTAGACCAGTTGCAACACACCATTATGTGTTCATCTTATGTTATGTATTACAATATTTTGGAGATACAAACAAGTTCCAGAAAAGCTGAAATCATTATTCCAACACTCGGTAATCTGTCAAAAAAATCCCAAAATTTTTCCAGTGATGCTGACTTCTAAAAGAAATGTGCATTTCTTTGAAAATAACCTGACAAAAGAACTTGGAGCAGACCTAATCCATTCCTGGCTGCTTTGATGGCATTTAGCACAGGCTCACTTTTTAGACATTGTGCTGTGTTATTGTTGTCAACATCTCTGAGCAGCAACACTCCAAAACTGGTTACTCAGCCTATCCTGGTCATTCACAGCTGAGAACTTGTGCCATGCTGCAGAGAGCATATATGAAATACTGAGTACTGCTGCCATTTCCTCTTCCATCCCATGTCTTCAAGAAAGAAGGTATAAACACCAGGGAACAACTACCAAATACCTGGCTCTCCTATAGGGTGTCACACCCAGTGGCCTCAGAGTCCATAGGGAGGACAGGACCATTTGGGGTGGGATCTGGGGTGGGTGTAGCATTTGCTACACTTAGGACACTGCTGGCCAGCTATCTGGGGGCTAGACCTGTAGAAAAAGTCAACAGAGACAGAAGCTACTCACACCATCTTTCTTTAAATGGCACATTTTGTTGCTTTTTTTCCCCAGTACAAAGTGTGATGTCTCAAGCAGCAGAGCTTTGAGGAGCTCTGTTTAGGAAATTGTTCCATAGCTTGCAACACATCTTTGACAGAAAACTAAACTCTCTTTAATTTAAGGATTCCTGGAACCCAGCTGCACACTGCTGCTACTCCTCAGTCACCCAGTTTCACTTCAGCTTCCTATGGTTATCAGCACTAGTGCAAATTAAGTCATTTCTCATGAAATAATAATAATTTTGAAAGAAAGTGTTCTTTAGCCTCCCTCCTTCTAAGGTCTAATGAAACATTTCTAATAAATATTCATTTTTTGTCTTCTGTTTGAGGTTAATCCTAGTAGGTGTCAATATTTTACTTATCTGTCTCACTGTCATTTTTGGCAAGGGAGGAAATCAACAGCAGGCTGAAAAGATGCTGTAATAAAGATGTTAAACAATAAAAACTTGAGCTTAAATCCTGACCCCTGCAGAGCCTCATTAGTACAATTCACCCTGTCTCAATTCATCACCAGTCATCACTGCTCATTATTTATAGTCCTTCAACTCATCTACAGTCTGCATGACCATGTTTCTATCCAAGCCAACATGTATTAGTTATTTCTGTATGCTTTGGCAAGATGGTTTCAAAAGGTTTACTAAAATGCATGTATTATACCACTTGTCTTTCATCTGCTTATTTTGTAATCTTATCAGAAAGGTAAAAAAAAGCAATCTGGCTAGATTTATCCTTTCTAAGCCTATTTGTCTTATTGCTTATGGTTCCATTATTAAAGCTGAGGAAAATAATCTTCTTTACTCGACCTTGCAATGCATTTATCATTTGCCTGCTTTTTATGGTTCTAATTTCACTGGCTTTTCCAGTTATTGTCACAAAACACTCTCAAAAATGGACCCTGACATGGAAAAAGAAACATGTGCACAGCAGGGATAAGGTTTGTGGAAAGAAGTAGAAACACAAATGAATTAGGAACAGAAATAGAACACAAGGTATAGCAAATTTTGATCCTAAATCTGCCTCTTCTGACCGCAATAAACTGTGTGTGCTAAAATTCAGTTCTGCAGCCAGCACTACAAATCAGCCAGCCAGAGCACTTCAGCACTCCCTTAGCTTTAACCACATGAAAAGTCCCTCTTGACTTCAGGGTCTACTCAAGTGTCACAAGCTAAGCACAAGCTTCACAGAAGGAAAAAATCAGCCACAGTAAATCACAAGCCTCATTTATTAGCTCTGAGGGCCTACATCCTGCAGATGAAGGAAGCAAAAGAATATAAGGTATGGATATTGGTGCCACTGCTCTGAGTTCCAAACCTGGCTTTGCACAAGCCAGTGCTTGTGCTTTTTTCTGTTATGCCTCTTGATCAACATTCATTCGTATTCCTCATTCTCTTTATTATTTGCTGTTTGGTTCCTGAGCTTTGTTTTTGCCATTCTCTGGGAGGACCTTTACAAGAGGTTGCACCCTCTCCTTTCTACTAAGTTGACATGCACAGAATTGCCCTCTGCCCCAGAAAATTGCAAACATGGTTTGAGACAGTACTCAGTACACTGCAGAACAGCTAGAGATTTTTAGTCACCAAAAAAAAATAAAAGTTAAGAACTGGCACCCTCTGTTTTAAAGAGGCATGTCAATTTTGCCCACAGAACCTTTGGGTGTGATAGTTAAGAATTGCATTTTTATATGTCATTTTTCAAGTCCCATTACACACTGAGACTTACTGAGTGTCCCTATAACATTTTTTTTCCTTAAGTATATTTTCCTCAAGCCGGCAAAACTCATAAAAAACACCCACAAAACCAACCTTGCTAAAACTCCCAAACCCACTCCGATAGTCCAAGGCAAAACCAACCCACCATTACTGCACTATAATGCTAAGAGGTCAAGGAAAAATGAATAAAATAAATAAATTGTTAGCAGCTAAAAGGGTAACAACACCTGCCAATTCAGTTTCACAAGAAAAAGTAGCTTCTCCTCTCAGTAGTGGAAAGATGACACTGTCATAGGCCAGTTAGAAAGTCCCTGACCAAAAGCTGGATTTTCAGCAACAACAGCAAGTATCTGAAAGTGCTCAGCAAAAGAAAAGTGTGAACAGAGTAGGGGAGTTAAAGGCGAAAAAAGATTGAAGAGGAAGACAAAAAAGAGATGTGATTCTTAAAAATAAGACATTTAAAAAAACCCATTATGTTAAAAATAGTCATGATAGAGACTGCTCCAGAAGAAAATGCACCCAAATAAAAGGGAATACAGTGCAGAACAGTTGAAATCAGGGCATATTAAAGCAAATGCTCTAGCAAATGCTAAAGCAGTGACAAAAGAGGAACAGCAGTGTTCAGCCTGAATTGGATGCAGAAGCAATTTGAATCACTGTGTTTACTCTTTTTTTTTCTTTCCCTTTTGTTTTATTAAATAAGCCACTTCTGCCTATTCCAAGGGAAAAGAAAAAAAACATTCAACATTTCAGACATCTATGAAACTGAAAACTCTCTGAGGCCATCCAGGAACACTGTGGATATGTAGAACAGCGTTCAGTGAACAAAATGGATTTGCTCAGACTTCTGTGAATGTCATTGACCTCCACAAGAATGAAAATATTAAAATTAATGATTGCATCGTGAATGTTACACCACCAAATAGATCAGGAGACCCTTGAACAGATTTAAAGAGAGGAACAGCTCTAATTCTCTTTCCTGCTATTTAAGACACATGGCTTGTGGGGTCATGCTAACAGGTAACAAGCAATTTAGGAAGTGGATCACCTGGCTGGTGCAATGCCTTCTACAGCATCGGGATCTCGAGGGCATTTTGCAACACAGCAGTTGCTAATTGAAACACAGGGATACCTCTTTCACTCGTGGAAGCACAGAGCACTTCAGTGCTAGTCAGAAATACACACTGTAATGTGTTTTGGCAGCTGAGGTAGAGGGCAGAGAGGGCCAAACTCACATGCACGCACTGATAATGCAAGAAATCCCACTCATAATTCCCTCTCCACTTCTCAGCCAAACAAAGCTCCTTACTCTTTTCAGTTCTGGAAGAGAAAAAGACTCAGAACTATGATTCATACAAGAAGGAAGAAAGGATGCAGCTTCACACACATCACTTTGCCTCAAAATTTAAGTAAGATTTACAGCACTTTCTCAGTTGAGTTACAAAAGAGTCAGAGACATTCCAGGTCACACATGACTTCTGAATATTTAGACAAGGTAATGTGTAATACACATGTAAGCACTATTTCATTGCTAATTATTCAGAGGGCATAGAATTTAATTACACTCTCATTGATGATTATTGCATCCACCTTCTCAAATACAATGGCTTGTGGAGAAGAGATGCCCATAAAAAATTTTCAAATCTGGCTTTAGTCAATATGCAGCTAAATATCCTTTTTTTAACAACAGCAATTTTTAATTGCAGAACTGTTTTGGTTGTTTAGATGTACTGTGTTTCAGAGCTGCATTATACAACAAAATCTTATGCATTTGCAAATTTTGCAGTGCACAGCTGTTTTGTTACTTATACTCCATCTTAAAATTGACTGGTTGGAAAATGAAGTTTGTCTGAAAACAATCACTTCTGAACTCATTTAAGTTTACAGAATTTCCTGTGAAAGTCTCTCTTATTTGAGCTGAAAATGCGATTCACTGGCTAAATAAATGCTACACTAACACTGCAGTGCGGTAAGAAAGGGGAATTTTATTTTCATTCTTTTCTTGCTTGGTGGTTTTCAACCAAAAACCTAAGAAATGTATTTAAGGGCAAAAGACCTAAGCAAATACAGCTGACTCAAGCTAGAAGGTCAGTAAAGCTGAGAAACAGCTGCATGAATATCTTATACTGATTAGAAGCTGTAATTCTCAGAAAATAAATAATTACCTGAGATACAAGTCAAACTAGTTCTGTGAACCGTCTTTGGTGAATGCACTTTTAAAGAAGTAAAAGCACCAAAACTGTTTGCATAACCAGTTAGTTAGGCTAGGCTGCAAACAAGAGTGCTAAAAAGATTTAATCCAACAAAACTAGAGATAAAGGGCACCATCAGGTAAATCTCTGGTAAATCAGTGGCACAGCTTACAGTGATTTCAAAAAGAGGAGTCTTGGACCTCAAGAGTAAGGATGGAGTTTGTTTCCTCACCAGGAATTCTGTCTACTAATACTAGAGAGACATGTTAGAGAAATCACTCAAAAATGATGGCTTTGGTGTTAATTTAAACAGAGAGAGAAAACTGAGGCTGTGCCTTTATGCCTGTGTCATCACACTAAGCGATACATTCACGAGGGGTTAAGAGGAGATGTAGCAGGTGCTACCGATTCAGGTGATGACTCAGAGGTGAAAGGAGGCAGGGGGAATCTTACAGAAGCAGTTTTCCAGCAGAGAACACTCTCAGCTCTAGCCAAAGCCAAATACTGAGTCCTGATATGATGCAGGAGGGAATTTCAGCTAATGAGGGACAAGCCTCAGAAGCATGAGTCAGAGATCCCCTGCTACACCATAACACACCACAACACATCTACACCAAGATCTTTGTGCAATGAGTTCAGGTGGCAGTGGGTAGAGAAAAAAACAGCAATTTTCTTTTGAAAGGAGTCTGGACTTAAATAGACATCCTTGCTAAATCAGAACACTCACCACACTTTAACAGTAGGCTACCAACTGTGAACAAACCAGGGAATTGCCTATTAAATGCAAAAATGTGCCCTCTCTGTTATGGCAACAAAACCTGGAATACTACCAGGCACTAAAGAATTAGATTGTGTAAAGGAAAAAATAAGAGAAAACTGAAAAGATTGTTGATAGGATGTTAGCCCATGAAAATGCATCAGGACAGCTACAGGGAGCACAATCAGCAGGTAACCTTCACTTCTGCAACACACTGAAAGCTTCTCATTGTCACTGAGCAGCAAATATAAATACATACCTTCTGATGAATGGGAATAAACATTTCCACGGATTTCACACAGAAGACAGGCCATGGCCAGTATAATTAAGTAATTTGAAAATAGAAAAAAAGCAGGTTTGGCCGGTTGTAAAGCACAGGGCAGAAATCTGTGCTTCTGCATTGTAATAGGCTATTTCTTCTCTAAAGGCAAATGTTTATGATATTATGCCAGTCCATGGGATTGTCTCAAGATAACTAGTTCTTCTACATTCAGCACACAAATACATTACTCCATTTTATTCCTGTACAAACAGCAATTTCTCACTATTACAAAATGAGCATACAATGAATCTCATATTCACACTACTCCCACAGTGCCTCTTCTTTATACTGAATGAATACAAAATGTGAAAGAATGAAGCTTCTGTGGTCAACTCATATTCTAACACCTTCTGAGTGCTTGAAAAGTAAATGTCTCCAACATTTTATAAATGTATAATATTCAAATATGTATAGATAAAATTCAGGGTTCTCTTATTTTTGTGTATATACACACATGAATTCCTAAGGAAAGGCCAAAAACTGCAGTGCCATTTAAGACAAAATGTCCACAGCAGCTTCTCTTTCTTTTCTCTTCTAGAAACCTGTAATTATAAGCTTAATGCAATATCCAATATTTTGTATATCTTTTAAGTACAGCACTCAATACAAAAGTCCATTTCAGGCCTAAAAACCTTGGTAAGGTACTACAAAGCCACACCTATGTAACTCTATATTAAATTATACTACCTTTCATTTATACTACTTTTCATTTTAGCTGTGATGCCCCAGTAATTATTACTGATTGTTTCTGATCTCTCACATATGAAACAGCATGGCTGGTGAATTGGGGATGATAACCAATAATGAGAAGCAAGGGCATTTATACTTTTTCTTTGTACACCATTCAATTGTTATTAAAAAATCCATTATGCTCTGTATTTTACTACATAAGGCAGCTACAACCCATTAAATATATCTTTTACTTTCTCTCCTTTTTTCAACAAAGATCACAAGATATTATCATATTACCTTTTCTCTTTCACTGCACTGCCAGGCTCTGGCCAGCCAATTCTGAATTTGCTTTCACTTTCAGACATTTATCTGCATACAGTTAGGTGAAAGGTATTATTAATCATATCCTGTTGCTAGGCTACCTGGAGATGTTCATTTAAGCTTAATGTTTCTCTTTGTTATTAAGTGCCATGAGGAACACACAGATCTGAGACAAGAAAACTACCTTGCAGAAGCTGCTTAAAAAATAAAATAAAATCAAGGTTCTCATAACAGAATACACATTAACAAGGAAAATAATTTTAAAAACCCCAGTATAGTCTACAGTGTGCATAGTAGAGCTTCATTTTAACACGAACCTTTTAGATAACTGATGCACATAAACCTTTTAAATAACAGATGCACAATAAGAATTAAAACTGAGGTTTAGTGTTCAGCCTCATAGCTGTTCAAAAAGCTTTAATGACACTACCATGTCTTTATTAGAAATAATTTGACAATGAGAGCATTATCTAATATTCAGTGAAAGAAACAGAAATGTATGAATTACACGTAATTTAAAGAAAAATACCTCATATGCCCATGTTAATTAGCATATTATTTATAAGGTTTTTGGTTCGAGCTTATGTGAAGACTCACACCTCTGTACAAAGATTCACATCCATTCATATCTGCCACATCTAGGAAGAGTTACTAAGGTCTTGACATGGGCTTAAGTTACATGTTCTGTGTAACAAAAGAGATGGAGCAGCAATAGAGTGGGATGTGACTTAAATGGCTCTTTGAACCTAGTGAGTAGCAGTCATTCACTGGAATTGGGAAATATGAAGCAAAGTCCTAGCAAAGACAAGGCCATGTATAATTTTGCTCCAAGATAGCAGGATGAAGTTCTCGGCTCTCTCTACAATCAGCTACCTCATTTAAAAATCTGCAAAAGGCCTTGTCTGTGTTACAGCTTTAATCACGTTAGGGAACTAAAGCAAGACAGTCCAAATTGTTTCCCTTCCACTCTGCTCCAGCTTGTCTAAAAAAAAAAAAAGGTTCTTGAATGACTTTCCAAGTATTTTGGGATGCTGATACTCATTTTAATTCTCTGTAGGATCCCTTTCTATTACTGAAGACAGAAAGCATCCACTTTGAGAATATCAGTATCTGGTGCACAGAGTCATTTGGAAATTTGGGTTGTAGCCCTTAAAAACATATAAGCAGCAGCATCCACTCAGCATGGTGGTCTCTCATAACTTCCTAATCCATCCATTCTGTTGAAATGAAAAAACTCTGAATACCAGCATAGACTGGCAAATCTTCTCTGTTTCTAGGGAAAGTAAGCCTTTTTCTGAAGTTCTGACCTGCAAGCTAACACAGCACTTTGAGAAAATGACAGTAAGCAGTGTTAAAGAGTTTTCAAAGAGATTCCTGGCTTGGATACTGGCTATCACCAGAAACACACATGGGTGCAATACTGAAAGTAGTCTTCACTCTTTACAGAGTTAAGAAAACAAAAATATACTTTCAGAGACCAGCAGTGACACTGGACTCCTTTTCTAACTCTGCTGCCTTTGTGCTTTCCAAGTAACAACTGCAAACTTTGCTCTTCCAGATTCTTCATATGAAAAATAGATGCAAAATACTTCTGGAAGAAATTACTGCAGTGCATTGATATGTCAGCAAAAAAAAGAGTACAAGGATGGCTGTAGTATAGAAGAGTAAGTGATTTTTCAGAGATTCCTTTATTAGAGACATTATTTCAGATTAACTTCCATTTCTGCACTAACATTATAGGCATAGAAAAGTTTGCATTCAGCATTTTCAGAAGTACTAAGCATGAGATTTTTAAGTCCATAAGTAGAGATTTTTTTAAAAGTTGGATCTACAGCATTGGATTTTCAAGTACATACTGGTTAGTTTAAGGAGATTATGTTTCAGTCAATATTCAATTCCATTTATTCTTTGAGGAAAAAGACAATAAGGAGTTGTTGTCCAAAACAAAGCTGGTAAAAGCCAGCAGGTACTTTTCCAGGACCAATTCTTGTCTAGGATTTCTAATTGCAGTCGTGTTTTCCTATGAGAAGGCTGAGATGAAGCCAAACAGGCAATGCAGAGGATAAAGCTAGTGCTGCTGATACCATTTTAAGATCCAGGGCTTGTACCTCTGTCACTGTTTTTTATGGTGTTGTACCAGACAATTGTTTCTTCAATGAAGATCTATTTTGCCTAAAATCTTACAAATTGTTCTGATACTCCAGCATTTTTTAAAAAATTAATTCAAGAAAGACAAGATTCAGCTTCATACAGAAGACCAAGCACTTCTTCAAAGAGAGAAAAACACTCTGCTCTAAGTTTGGTACGTCTGGTACTGCTCTAAGNCAGCCGGGCAAAAGTCTGTAAACATTCCGGCTGCAAGGTCAGGCGAGCCGCCGTGAAGAGTCCTCCCGGCTGCAGTCCGAAGGCACAAAAAAACCTTCTAGCAGGCGATGGGGAATACAAGATCATCCCACGACAGTTTACAAGACCATGCATTCTGCTTTGGCAGTTCTGCTTTAATAATGTTTTTTAGCAGTACTAACTCCATATTGATACTCAAGTAATTTTTCCATTTTACTTCAGATTTCAGCTGGGTGGGGGAATTAAAAAAACTCAAAACAAAACATCCTTTCTTGAAATGAGGTACAATTATTAAAAAGCCTCATTTTTAGCTTATCATAGTTTTAGAAAGAAAAAGTGTAATGAAATATCTGACTTGTAAGAGTTAAAAAGGATAAAAAGCTGTGAATGTATAACTTGGTTTTAGTTTTGAAGCTGGCAACGAATGCATTATGGCAATTTCATCTAACTGGAAGGGGAAGAAATTAAAGAAATAAATAATTTAAACATTTTGCTGTGCCTGGTATTCTGATAACCACTACTGCCACACTCATGATGTGCAACATACCTATCCACATGTCCTGATCCCTCAGCTCTTGTAATAGGGACAAATTCCGTGCTTCTGTACAGCAGAGGGAGATCCTTACATAGATAACAATCCGACAATTCAATTTCATATCTTTTCCTGAGTTTCCACTCACACTTTGAGAAGACTACTTGATATCTTATCCCTATTTTTTTGGCCTGGCCTTCCATTTCTGATCTTTAAAAAGCCAAAGAATAATTCTTGCTGGTAGAGTGGGCAACCAGCCTGGATTCAGGGTAAAACTTTTCAAAGACTTACAATGTTAAGTTAGAGGCTGCTCCCCCCACTTCAGTAGCACCCTTCTTCCTGGGTGCTTTTACTGGAAAGGATTTACAAGTTTGGAGAATGGAACCCTAAGATTTTGTATGCAGATTTTTTACCTTGTTCCCTAAATTTAGGTTTTTTGCTGCCATACCATCTTACAATGGTGGTATCTGTTTCATCAGTAGGACATTGGTGTGGCAGAGATTGAGATGCCATGAGCACTTCAAAGAGCAGGTGCTGTGAAAGTGAGAAACATCAGTTGGTCATGGAGCAGCAATGCCAACAGGGCAGCACCCTGAAGTCAGGCACCCTAACTAAAGCCTGCAGAGCAGATTCAGTGAAGGACACCTCTGCTGCAGCTCAGCATGCCCAAATACCATGGAGAGAAAGCAGTGTATAGTTTCCTCCCCAGCCAGAAGATAACTCCTTCTCATCCTTGCATGTCCTACCACGGGGACCACACCAGTGAAGTGCTGCTGTAGGCAGTGTCACATGGAGTCTTCTGTAGCCCATGAACGATCTGGTAACTTCTACATCCCTCCAGAACTGCTCAACTTGTGGCCAGGGGCTTCTCAAGAAAGGATCCCTCAATCAAGTGTAAGTGAGAGAGATTTAAAACTAACTGAAATTAATTTCCTAATGAGCAGGTAGTTCTATAAAAAAACCAAACACACCACACCTACCATTTCATCTAATGGGATGAATTATTGATGGATTAATGAGTAATATCCCTAATACTAGTATTATTAATGACCAGACTTTTTTACTCCCACACTCAGCAGCTTACAACACTATGCTGATCATGCAGTTTTAGTGATCACTTCTACAATTTAATGTCCTACGTGCAAGGACTCAATTCTGTGCTAACACCTACTGCATTGAGGTTTTCCACACAAGTAATGATGCCTTATTTTCATTGCACACTTCTCATCTTACAACTGACATTCAACTTTTTTCTGTTCAGCTAAAAAATGATGACTTGCTCTTTCCTAAGGGCTAAGAACAGGTTTTGGTTTTGTTTTGATTTGTTGATCCTCTGAAACATGCTTGTGGAGACATCTTCCCACCTTTGTTGCTCTTTATACTCCTCATTTAACCAATCAAACATAATTCTGCTTCCTGTACCAATGCATTCAGTCTTCACACACAAACCCTTTCCTTGTGGGTAGGCTTTGCCTAACACATGCTCATTTCTCCTATAGTTCACTTCAGATCTATTCCCTCTGCTCCTCCCTTGGATATACAGGAGCCTCAACACCTCCTGTCTTGCTAGCTCTGTGCATGCAGCTCAGCATCTCAAGAAATCCCAGTTTCCTGTAACAGAGGTAAGATTTTAGCTAATATCACTGGTGTATTTTCCAGAGCTACAGTCTATGCCCATCTCACAGCAACATCTTGGCATGCTCCGAGTTTGAGAAGTGTTTCTTTTCTTCTACCGCTAACTGAAAATGAGTTATCTAAAGTACAGTTTGTCCTTCTTAACCTTTGTTATCTTCATCCCTCATGAAATATGTCTCCTCAGCTGGAAAGCTCCTTCTGCTTGAATTCCACTCTGGTTCCACCTGACAGCATTCCTCTGTATTTTCCATCCAAACAACCTCTGATCCACTGGCTCAAGAGATCTGGCCTTGAGATATGGCATTTGAGCTCTGATGGCCATGTACAACTGTTCATACCAGAAAAACTGCAGTCTGGGCTGATGATTATATTCCAAACCATAAATATTTGTTATTAACAGGCAGAGAACTGTAACAGAACTCTTCCACATAGTAAAATAAATGAAAAAAAGATTTTTATCTCTGCAGTACTCTACTAGTATACAAGTTTTAGGATATGCTTTGAAACACACTTTAGTTTCAATTATTATTAACTGCAAAACATGAAGGTCATAGCATGGACTATACATCTTCAAAATGTTTATTAAAGTAGCGCTGATGACTAACTTAATTAGTCATAGCTGCAGCTATTTTTCTCCTGATTATTTCCTTCTCTCCATAAATTTTCAGATTCACAGCCATTTTTTTCAGTATTCCTCTGTAGCATTTCTATAATTCATTAATAGTAACAAAAATGCATAAACAGCAAAGCTTTTCAACTTCTCTAGGAATTTTTCCATAATAGCATCCACCAATCTGTGCACCAAATAAGTGAAAAAAAAAAAAAAAAAGACCCAGTCTGACTAAATGTACTTTTAAAAGCAAATTTCAAGAATCAAAATCTATGCTGCTGATACCTGCCTTCAGGTAATGTTTGAAACTCTGCTGAAAATCAAATACACCAGTTGTAAATAAGTGTTATCAACAAACTTCTATAGTGTTCTGAAGAATTTTCCAAGCTGAGAATTTCCACTGCTGCTATAGCAAAACCCACAAAGTTTAGAAAAAAACAACTCTGAAAAATAAAGTACTGCAAAAATACAACTCTAAAAAACGGTATATATAAATTAGAAGCAAACATTCCAAGACAGCTAGTCCCCTGTAGACTGTTGAAGCCATTCTAACAAGTATGGAGGGGAAGAACAATAAAACAAGAAAAACAACTAACAGAACATTAAGCAGTCCACTTTATGTACTATGGCTTAGCTGTTCCCCAAAGAGGGAAAGGGCTGTGCTACCATCTTCTGAAGGGAATAAAGGGGGAGACTTGTATTCTGAGGTTTCAACATCCAGTTAGGAATTTAGCAACCTAAAAACTTTATGTCCATGTATAGGCAAGTATGAACTTTGTTGTCTTTTGCTTCTCAGGTTTCTTTTAAACATGGGCGTGATTTTTAAGGTGATTTAGATCTCAGGTATCTTGGAAAGCCTGACTCACTACTAAGAAGTTTTACCCAAATGACATATTTTTAAGATGCCATAGCATTAAATGGAGAAATTATTTATGTTTGGAAACACAAAAATAATAAGAATAAAGAGTAATTGCTTTGTTTCTTTATACCCTCACATTTATGCTCCAGTGAAGTTGCAGAGCAGCTCAGTAACACATGGAGAAGGCAGTACAATATAATGAAGCATCTGCAGATAACTCTATCTCCATTTTCTGCTCTTTGGTTTTATAAGGAGTCACAAAAATACTTTACACTTCATTATTTCTATAGCACCTATGAGCAAAGTGTACTCTGTTTTTTCATGTCAGCCAACCAACCATTAAACTACCAGAAGTTAAATCTTTTAATATCTTACATTCAGCTCTGCAAGCTCCATACATAAAGCAAGGGTGTGGGAGAACAAACCCTGCAATTACTAGCCAAAAGGAACAAAGCACACTTCTGTCTGCCAGCCTCTAACTCTTACATCACTTGCAATACCTCACTAATGCTATTTTTTTTATAAAAAGTTAAAAACATGGCTGAAGCTATCTAGTACTTTATAAGGAATAAACAATTTCCTTCAGTAGGCATGACAAGATAATGAACTATAACCACTTGTACATGAAAATAGTAAAAATAAAACAAATCACTGAGCAGTTTTTAAGTCATGGATGCACCAGAACAGAGAAAATAAACCAGGAGCAGTTTGTGCTAAATCCAAGCTGATCTGGAAAGAAAAGTCTAAAAGTTGGAAAAAAATTTTCCATCTCTCACCTACTATCAAGAAGATACTCTCTTCACAGTACCCCAAGATCCTACTGCATATCCAGGTCAAAGGGACAAGAAAGAGTGCAAAAACCAACAGTTTATAGTCAGCATAGTGTGCATATATATACATATATGTGTGTGTGTGTGAATTATCTTTTATCCAATGACAGAATTAGTTGTCCTGTGCAACAAACCAGGGCTTTATGATGACATTGCTTTGGACAGCACAAAAAGATACCTACAGAGAGCCATGCTCTGTATCTTTGACCACGAATAAGAACATAGGTTTTTTCCCCACTCTGATTATTGGTATAACTGGACTCCTTTTTTACTTTAGCTTATATTGTAAACATTTGCTTTTTAAGTCCTTCTGGCACAAAAGAACATCCTAGCAATAAATCATTACAACAATACCTCCAAAAAGGAGGTAGTTTGAGGCTCTTGGGTGCAGATAAGGAAAGCAAAAGAAGTTAATGTGTTTAAGCTAACTCACTCTCCTTTATTTATTTGTGCCTATTGGTTCTCAATATTTTCCATCTCATTATATATAGCTGTTGGAATTATAAGAAAAGAAAATTCTCCCTGAGGGATTGCAAGAGAAACTTGAGAACAAAAAGAAACAGTGAGTCTGTCAAGCTCAGATAAAAAGAATACTCAAAGAATTATGGGTGGTAGTTTGGATATTGCACGGAAAATTTAACCATTTTGTCTTGGGATGGTATTTCCTTGATAATAAGAAGTATCTATAGTCATGTCAAATTGATGTGTTAACACAAATTACCTTCTCTTACACTGCATTTTCCACTGTCTTCACTCCACTCTTTAGAACAATCTTTCATACAATTGAGCAGTTTATAGCTCAAGTATGTAGAAAACATGAACAAATCCATAAATCTTTATATGACGCTCAAAAAACTTCTATCAGAAATGCATCTACTTTGCTTTTGATAACGAGAGGCAAAAAAGGGAAATGGAAAGTGGCAAAAACTTATAGGCAGAAAGATTCAGTCTATGAGGACTCTTAATATACCAGATGCAAAATGTTTAAGTATTAACATTAACCCTGAGAGGTAAACATACAATACAGATCTATGATATGTAAAGAATATATCAGGGTTATGAAACAACTCTTGGTTAAACCACTGTGATCAGCATAATACCTTTAATATAAACAGCAATGAAACACCTCCCACCACATCTTCAGAGGGAATGGATGCTGAAATACAAGACTGTTACCTTTGTATACATTCCTAGCTTAAATGGTTAGTGAACTATAAATTGTATTTTTCCACTTCTTTTGGCTCTTAAATATGTGACTACTCAAGTTATATACAACTGCCTTCCAGATATTGACATAATATTTATTGAAAGCTTATAAATTGTGAATTTATTAGATGTAAGTTTTTTAGTTCAATGTTTAATTTATTATTTTAATTAAATATTCAATATTGCTTAATATTTTAAATCAATATTTGTTGAGGGTGTTGTTTTTTACCTCTTTTTTTCCTCCTATATTCACAGAACAGTACCTGCACTTTGCTGATCAGCACCTGAACTGGTCTTCCAAAATGGTCTTAAAAAGTTGACTAGAACTTGCCTTGGTTTCTGCTGGGATTGAGTTAACTTTCTTCCTAGAGACTGGTACAGTGCTGTGTTTTGGATTTAGTATGAGAATGATGTTATAGAAACACTGGTGGTTTTGGTTGTTGCTAAGTAGTGTTTAGACTAAGGCAAGGAATTCTCAGCTCCTCACGCTCTGATGGCAAGAAGGCTGGAGGGGCAGGAGCTGATAGGAGACACAGCCAGGACATGGGGCCAAAGGGATATTCCATTCCATGTGGTGTCATGCTCAGTACATAAACCAAGGGGAAAACTGGCTGGGGGCCACTGCATGGAGCTGTCTGGGCATCGGTCAGCAGGGGCGTGAGCTATTGCATTGTGCATCCTTGTTCTGCATACTCTACTCCTTTCATCAACATTATTATTTACTTCCTTTTCTGTCCCATTGAACAGTCCTTATGTCAACCCTCATGTTCTCTCACTTCTGCCCTTCTGATTTTCTGCCCCACCCTGCTGTGGGGTGGGGTGTGCTGCATGGTGTTTGATTTCTCTCTGGGTTATACCAGGACAGAACTACACAACACACAGAGGGTTAACTTAGCTCAAGAACCACGGAAGAACCTGGCAAACCTTTGCAGTTTTATATAGCCTAGCAATATGAAACCCCTTTCTATTCTTGGCTAGATTTCCTTCACACACCCTCTTAGAAAAGTTTACAGAGAGAGAACACAAACTGTAGTACCTCTAAATGGTACTCTCAAGGCTCATTTCAGGCAGTGGAAACCAGGCTCTTCCTAGACTTTCTCTTAATCCTGTGGAAAGACTGTGACTCCTTAGAAGATGGTCAGAAAAGGATATTTAAAATGGATTTGTAATTGTAAACATTAAAAAAAAAAGCCCTGTTGAAACCAGTCACACACCTGCACCTGTACCTGCCTGCTCACCACTAATTTTCAGCTTCATCCAGACAAATGCTCCTGTTCCTCCCAGTCTGCCCATGCTCCTGCTCTCAAGCTCTCTGCCCTAACCTTAATCCAAACAAGTGTGTGAGTCCAGACCCACTGACACTACACCACAGTAAAGACTGAGAACTGAAGTTACCCTGAAGGGCAAAAAGGAAGCATCCCTCTCTCCACTAACCACACTGGTCAGGAAGATCAGCCTACCAACCCCAACATTTCTCTTTCAACTCCCTCCTACATGTCCTGACTTCTTTCTTCTCCTATGTTTCATGCTTCTCATCCCTAGGCTTAAGATGCAAATTGTGAATTGAAATATTTTTACATGTTCTTTGGTGAATCTCCATACATAATTTACAAAGCCTTACATAAATTGCCTTAGACTAACACAAATCTTTTCCCTTATTCATGTATCACCATCATGGTTTAACAGGGCATGGAAGATCTTGATCTTATGCAACTAAATTCAGGGTTAAAGGACTCCACAACCATAATCTACTAATGTTTGAAGCTAAAATAGTACAGCAAAGGTCCATTTAAAAAAAAAAATTCCATAGGATCTGTAGGAGTAACAGCACATACCTGGGCAGGAAGAGGAGCGCCATCCACTACAGAACTATTTATTTGACCATCCAGAGTCACTCACTTTGGAATTCTATAACACAGGGCTAAAAGCATTCATCAAAAGTATCTTGGTGACAACAGCCATGTAATGTCCAGTATCATGTGGGAAACATGTTACAATGAGTTATTGCTCAAATCCAAAATACCTCAAACTTTTCAGACTAAAAGTGAGCTATGGAAGTGTTCTTATTTGCTTAAAGCATGAAAAGCATAACACTGAAGTAAGTTGACATTACCCTCATTTCCATAAACCACTGCAGCTACTGACTGACATTTTGCAAGTTAAGCAAGAGAGGAGTCAAATTCATACTGGCATTTCTACTGTCAGGCAAAAAAGTGTGAAGCGTGCATAAACCTGCAGTCCCATCTACTGCTTGTCACCGTACCCCTGAGAAGCAAGTGCATATGTCACTTTCTCCTCCTGTCCATTTGCATTGCACACAGAGAAGGTATGATGCTCTCTGCACCTTCTCAAATGGTGTTTGATATTCAACAGTGAGCCTTTACTCTTTCAGAATAGTTCCTACTAGGACAGGCTGTTTGAGGGAAACCATCAGGCTAGAACTCATCCCCAGAACATTTGCCAGTGTTTAGGCAGCAGCTACACTTGTGTTTTTAAACAAGCAAAATGTCTGAACTTCTTTGGCAGAGATTCAGCAACCTGAAATATGCATTATCGCACCTCCTAACTGGATGGTGACCAAAAACAGACTTCTTGATGAATTCATCCTCCTAGAAAGTTTACTCTTGAAGAAGGATGTATTTAGTTACAAACACGAGGTTCCTCCAAATGACAAATGCATAAAAGAAAGGAATAACAGAGGGAGATGGCTTATAATGCTTTTGGAAAGCTTTAAAATGTTTGATTACATCTGCTTTGGAGGTTATGTAATCTGTGACAGAATGCTGTCTTTTTCTAACTTTCAGGAATTGAATTAAAATGGAATGTGACCTCTGTCTAACAGTTCCAGCAAAAGACAGTACAGTTTTTATCAGAAAATATAACTTGGAATTAAAATAAAACCCTCACAGGTTTAATAAAGGATGGACAAAGCTGATTTCTACATCAAACTCTCCAACTCATGCTTCAGGAAACTGCACAGGCAGATTTTGCTCACAAAATTCTGAGGACACTTCATCTCAAATCAAGACTTAATCAATTGATGCTCCAAGGTCTCTTTATGAGAAATCATTCTTTAAAGGACAGACTGCAAAATATTTGCTAAGAGTCTATGAGGTACTGTAGCTAATTAAAGAAAGTACATTTGTCAAATAAATTAAGTGATACATTATCATTTGCCTTCTCAGTAATCTATAATGCATCTTGAATATATCAGCATGAATTTGAGGAGCCTTTGTTACAGGTAGTAAAAACCCCAATTACTCTTTTGAAGAAAAGTCTGACATTCAATTTTTTATCCATTCTTAACAGGGCACTGTACTTAAGCTATATATCATATAATTCTTTGAATCAAAAAGTTCCTTAAAAAGCAAACTAAGATATCGAATAAATTTTTTTTCTTTGAAATAAACAAGAAAGGACCTTATTTTTTAAATTTGCATTTAGTTTCTACTTTGATACAATTATACTTTCCACTAAAAATCCATCTGAAGGTTTTCAAATTAACTCAACTCTAAGCTATTTAATAATTATTCTTCTGGGATAAAAAAACCCAAACCATATCCTTACAAAATTATTTAAAATGTCATTACTATTTAATTTTTCATTTTTTTTTCAACCGTAAACTCTTGCCAAGAAAATAAGTGAATCTTTTTACGAAAGCAAATGTAGGCAATTGCATCTATTTAGTGTTTACATAACTTCTCCTAGAGCCTTTCTTTGGACCCCCTAGCTTGTGCAGCTTTTAAAAAGTCATTAGAGCTAAATTGCTTAAAATTAGTAAAGTTATTTTTTTCCATTCCTGCATCACACTCAGCTGAGAAAAGTCATTCAATAGTGAGCTTTGACAGCACAGCCACTTTCCCCATTAACTGCCGACTAAGACAAGAAAATTGAATTTTTGTCTGCTGAAGTTCATGGGTAGAAGAGCCCCAGCTGCTGTCAGCTGCTCAGTTTCTCTGAGCTGCAGAAGCCAACTGGCGTACCTGCACCTGCTGCTGACAGACAGCTCCTCTGAGACGGAATGGCAGCAGGTTAGTTCCTCTAAGCACTCCACAGGGCAGTGGCAATGGCTTCACAAACACTGCCTAATCATTATTCTGCTCCCAAAGGTGTTGCAGCTGATTGATACGCTAAAATTTCATTCTAGATGGTGATGGAAACCCCAAGCTATCACACAATTCTATTTGCTATCCTTCCCCAGCAAATGTTTTGCCCAACTCAGACTGTCAGCTCCATTTCTAATCACTGCACAAGTAACATTAAACAAATGTGGCATTTGGAACACTTGATGCTTTGTACAGAAAATGCAGAAATCCTCACTTATTTCTCTTCCTCTCAATCTTAGGCACTCAGAGATGCGTGTTTTGTCAAATGCATGGAGAAAATATACATCTAATAAAAAACTAATCATTTCAGTCATGTTACTGACCTGACTGGCAGAGAAGTGAGTTCTGCTTGCTACTCATTTAAAACAAATGCTAAACTTTGTCTTATGGAGAAAGTCCTTGACACCTAAACTCCTCTCCCCTCAAACATCTATCAGAGATCTTATAAAAATTTCTTTTCTTGAAAGACAGTTTATTTACACATGTGGGAAGTCAATCCCAGAACAGTCGTGAGTACAGTTAAATAGATATCTCTTACAAAAAAAATTATTGAAAAACAACATTCTCCAATTTACTATCAACACTTTGATAGGTACAAAGTTGAAGTGATACAATCAATCATTCCTGCTCAATTTTTGATAAAGAGAAGCACAGAAAAGTAGCAAAAATGTAAAAAAGTAGTCAGGATGTTCTGCTGCCTGAGCCATTCATCCATTAGTCATATTTTTATTTTATTATCAGTAAATAACCTTCTTACAGCAAGGGAGAATGGAAAATGTTTTGTAGTGATCCAATGATAACACACTCGGGAGAATATTTCCATAGAATTAAAGAGCATCATGGGAAAAATGCTACCAGTATTATCCAGTATCCAAGCTGCATTTCTCATCAGAGGAATCTCAGAGGAAAGGCATCAGTTAAGACAACACTGTACAAACTGATGGAAGAAGGAATAATTCATGGCTACTGAACACATCTCCAACCTAGAAGGCCTCTAAATTATAAAACACAAAGGGCAAAGAAAATTCTCTGAATCACTAGTATAAACTTCTCTTGTTTATAGTCTACTCTAGGCACTGTTTGCAGAGACAATAGACAAAGCTGGAGAGACCTTTGGACCTGACCTGATATATTGCTTCTTCTTCTCTGCCAAAGAAAATTGGATTCCTAAGCCTCTGCTTGAGCTACCTGAAAGTAGAAGTGACCTGAAATGCCCTGTGAGACACAGGGTTATCACCTTGCTCACCCATACTTGCTTGGCTCAAGCAGCCTTTCTCTTAGAAACTTACAACTTTCAGGTCTCTACCAGTCTGAATGCCTCCCCTCACTGGTATTCATGGCAGTCCAAGACTAATTCATTACATCCTATAAATATTCCTCATTTAAAAAAGTATTTATGATCCACTTGATTACACTGTCCTCCTATTCAGAAAAGAAAACTCAGAGCAGTGTGATTTGGGCTTTTTTCTTGGACTCAACTTGTTGAATGTCACACCACCAAAACTATTTTAGCTCCTCTTCAGGCTCTGCCTTCCCTATTTTCCACCATTCCTCATTCCCCAGCTCACAGCATTACACCATTACAAGGCATCCACATACAAATGCTCACTGTTACTTTAGATGTTTAGACATAAGATTAAGCCTCTCTCTCCCACAACAAATATTTTGTTTTATTAGTAACTGGAAAACACTCATAGATAGGTACAGTTTCAAGAGAACATTTTTGATAATACAGTATTTGGCATTGCATCAAATGCAAACATATTTATTTGCTCAGTTTTATGGCTATTTGTTGAAAAGCAAAATGTGACTGTCTGTAGCAATATAACTGCCTGAAAAATTACCTCTATGCTACAAACACTGCTGTGCAAGTGCAATATCAAATCAGAGGAAAACATCAAAAGCCAAAGAAAAAGAATATTTAGGGGGAAAAAAAGCAGGGACAGACACTTAGGTACTTTCAATTGGTCAAACTTCAGTGTTCCTCACACACACACAAAAATTTTCATTAATTCTACTGATTCTCTGAAGCACAGATCTTTTTGGCAAAGGGTGATCTTAACATGAGGAAGATACTTTCAAATTGCACCATAAAAGAAGATGCTATTCCTGCAAATCCACCCATTCCAAACCTCTACAAACTGCAGCCACGTTAGCTGCTTCCAGATATTTGGAGGGCAAGAAAAGAAATACCAGTGGGAACCAGAGTTCTGGAAAAACCTGAAATGTCAGAAGATTTTTCAAGGCAAAACCACACTTTTGGCCAGGATACTCATAATGAATGGCTTATTGTGTGTTGACAGCCTTCTTTAGATGGTGCCACCAGAATAGGATTTTATTATAGAGAGTTTAACTAATGATTGATATGTAAGAAACAACATAGTTAAAGCACAAAAATATTTTAGTGATAGGAACTGCCAAGCAGTAGTTTGACAAAAGCAGAACATAACCATGAAAAACATTAACATGTAGAACAAATATGTAATAATATAAAGTAAGTCTAGCACATTTCTTGTAACAGAAGTCATAACAGAAGTTAGAATTAAACATCTATGGCCTACCCTCCTTTCCTACCATCAAGGATCCAGAAACCATCTGCTTTTCTCTGCCATTTTTTTTTTTCAGTTGCTCTTGTTTTTCTATGGCTTATCTCAAGGGATAAACAGTAACAAAATACATTTGTTATTGACTGTGTCAGCTTCAAGAAACACATTGAACAGAGTGAACTGTTTGGATCCTTTCTTTGGTCTTTGGCCCTTATGGAGAGACAAAACCAAAAAGAGGTTGTGCTACCAGCTCTAGAGTTAGACATTCTGGCACCTCTGACCCAGGTGAGGTACCTGGTCCTCAGCCCCAAACCAAAGCTGAAAGGGTAGCAAAATTTTGCAAATAAATATCTGACCTTCCCCAAGTAACTAATATGATTGCCTTAAGTGGATACTAGTCCCCATGGATTACTCATTTAAAACACCAAGATTAACCTCCAACTTGCCAGAAAGTCAATTATTAATTTGTGTGTGCATTGGTCATCACAGACTAGACTTTGCCTAAACTGCTTCCCAACTGTCACTCAACTGCATTTTATTTAGAGAATATTAATACAAGCTGTCCAATATGCACATTTAGTAGCTGGACAGTCAAGGCTGAGTCTTCTTGCCAAGAATACCTTGAACCCACCTGTCAGTCACAGCATCTGGCAGCTTTATCTGCATTATATTTATATGTACATCAGTCCTAAAGCTGATGCCAATAGGGTTTTGTTATATTGCACGATCAATCATAACTTAAGTGGTAGCACACCTCAGCTATTTGCAGATTAATTCTACCAGAAAGGAATTTCTGCTCAAAGGTTAAATAAATCATGAAGTATTTATACCTCACTGCAACTACCTCAGCCTACGTAAGCCCAGTCTCATCTGCCTGTTCATCTTCAAAATAGGCACACTGAAGTGGAAAGATTGTAACAGAAAAGAAGTAGGGTGAAATTAATATTGCTATCTGTAAGAGAATAAAGCAAATTAAAAAAAAAATCACCAAAGTCCATATTATTTGTTATATTTCACATATACTTTGTGCTGGCCCCCATCCCATGAAACTAATTTGAAATCCAAGAGCAAAGCCAGGGGATTTTTGAGATGTTTTTCATTGCCTTCTACCTGCCATCAGACTGCAGCAGCAAATCTTTAACATAAAATTGCACAGAGGAAGAAAAAAACTCATCAAATAATTATTGGGGGGAAAAAAGTGTATTTTTTTTACAGTTTGTTGCTTCATTGGATATAATTTAATTGGGGACCAGTCAGCCAACTCTCACTGTAATGATTCTGATCCTACAAGTAATTTCTTTAGTGATTAGGAGTCTATTCATATCAAATGGACTTTATTATTGCATAAATAATTCAGCAGCTCCCACAGCAAAAGAGTAAAAAAGATAAAAACATATCCAAGTAAATTCCCATCCCTCCACTAGCCTGCCTGAGCTGCTTCTTTCCCTCCCATCACAGAATATGACAGATTTGTTCTTCCCCAGTGTCAGAATTTTACATATTTGATGACCTCTTTGAGGACTGCTGGTAGGCAGAAAAGGTTAGACAACTTGAGAATCTTATATTCCCACAGAAATTTCAGTTTCTAAGGAAAACTAATATCTGTCACCTCTATTAACAACTGCTTTGTAGAGCTGCTTAGCTTGAGCATTTCCAAATAGTTTATAAATCAAGCTGAAGTCCATGAAAAGTCTTGATTCTTTGGCCCAATATCAAGAACAGAAGTACTTTCTGGAAAGTGCTTCATAATTCTTGACTGCAAGTACAGAATCATCTTAAAGCAATGACATTTAATGAATTATATGAATAAAATTTAAAGTAACAGGCTGCATCTTACACACAATTCAAATGCCATGACCTGTGTCAACAGGCTGTAGCCCATTAGGTCTCAATAGTGGACAAGGCATACTGTGCATTAATGACTCTTTAATGAGAGCAAGAAAGAGCCAGAAATGAAGAAAAACAAAAATAAAATTAATGTGTCTATGTATTTTTTCTAATTTGTACTGCCAGAATTCACTCAAAAAGTAAAGTGTAATATTTCAATATACTATAGTATGAGTTTTTTGTAATGCAATAACTTTGCAACAAATTCCACTACATCATTCAGCCATTAAGTGATCTTCCAGGAATTAAAAAAAAGATTTTTGCATAGATGAGTGGAGCAGAAAGTTAAATTATATTTATGCAGTTCTAGTAAGCTTTTGCTAACTAAAGCTTCTGCCACTGCTGTAAGGCCAAAGTCAAGATGAACACATTTGAAAAGTAACAAAGCTCAAGGATATTTGGTGGAAGAACCCAAAAGCTTCCATGACTAGCAGCCATCCAGTAACTAAAGAGCTAGAATTTTTCACAATCCACCATAGTCTCTAAAGGCCTCTGCAGAGGACAGAGCTGGTGGCCTTTCCCCTGCCAGTGCCCATCAGCAGCAGCTCTCTGGCGCTGTGCTGTTTGTGTCCCCCCTGAGCACAGACTTGAGCTGTGAGCCCAGCAGGAGAGCAGCCGACCCTCCCCTGAGGGCACAGCACACTCACTGCTCTGTGCTCATTCCCACCGAACGCTGCTGGGGGGCAGCCACAGCAGACAGCTCCTCCAGCAAGCAGGAGTGGTGGGAATCACTCTGTGACCCCCAGCCAGGCAGAGAAAACGCTGCACTTCACAGCAAATGGGTCTCTTCTGTGGACACCCACAGCCTCCATCCGAACCCAAGGAGGAGAGACCCTTGTTCACATTAAGGCTTGCACTGTCTGGGGACCATCAACTGCTGCACAAGAGCAGGAACATACTTCTTAAACAAAACATTATCTCCCACCTTTACCACTCTCTGAAAACACAGTATGGTTATGCAAAGTCAAAGTAACCTCTCATGACATACACCTCTGAACAACAGAAACATTATTTGGGGTATGGCAACAATTCAGGAACAACTATTTCCCACTCTCCTCAGGAAGAAGCAGCTCTTAAAAAATTTAAGTAAAAATATAAAGTATAATCAAAATTGTATTTGCAAAGTTTGCTGTACTTATTTCCTGTTAGAAATATTTTCTTTTCTTAACCAAGCTATTTTTTGGATTAATGGCAAAGCACCAGGCACTGATATCTTCCTGTTTAATGAAACTGAATGTTTCCAGTTGCAGCTAAGAGAACTTACACACCACCTCTCCCTAGCTGACCATAATGAAAACCAAACACCTCCAAACCCTCATTTCTCTTGCATATAATTTACTGAGAGGCAACATGCCCATACCAGTGGCACAACTACATGACTCTACAGAACCCCAATTCCCACTGAGCTGTTCCTAAGTGCACACCTGTATTAGGCCTAGGTTATCATACATCTGTCACAGAAAATATTACAAACCTCTAGGCCAAAGGGATATTCCATTCCATGTTACATCTATGCCCTTCCTCCATCTACACCCTTACACACATACATACAGCTGGGCAAGTTCTTCTATTGTGCGACTATAATTAGTACTGAAATGACCTGCTCCATTCCAATCACATCAAATATAAAATCAGTTCACACCTCGTCTTTCACCTGGCACTTACCCACCGTAAAATTTAATATTGGTTCTGATTACTCTTAACCTTAGGCTGCTCTTCAGTTACTTTCCTGGATGGTACCCAGTGTCTATGACATGCATCTCCTGATGTGCATGTCAAAATCTGTGGCTATTAGGCAATCAACTGATATGTTCTAGGGCAATGAATTTCTTTGCTAAGAGACAATTTCTTTGCCTTGCTATCTCTGTTACCTAAGAAAGTAAATTTTCCAAAGTCAATTCCTTTCTTAAGAGCTCCTCCCCTCCTACCCCCTTCATTGCCTGCTTAGCTCATAGGAGATTTTGTCCATGGGAACTGAACTCCTTGCAACCATTGACTCAACACTGTGTCCCATCTCTGCCATTCCAGGACCTTTTGTGCTGCAGCATCCCTGAACAAAAACAACAACAAAAAAAGCAGCCAACCAACCAATCAAAAAATCCAACCAAACAAAAAAGAATCATTGCTCATTTGGAAAAGCTTGACATTGATCAAGTCTTGGTTTCCTTTTTTGTTTGTTTGTTTGTTTGCTTTTTAATGGAACTGTAAACACAGAAATTATTATTACCATTTTCCAGGAAAAAAAAAAGAAATATGCCTATCATTCCCCAAATATTTTGATAACTCATGTCATTGCCCCTTGTAGATATTGCCAAGAGATAAAATCTGTGCCTACTGGGCCTGATTTTGGTAGAGCTATGTGCTGTGAATTCCTGGCAGGATTGTGTGATGGAAAGCTGAGTGGTCAATATAAACAAAATAATTTGAAACAACAAAGCTGTAAGGGACAAATTGTACTTCTACTACACAGGTTTCACACAGGTTTAATAGAGGTCAATGATAGTCTTGGATGCTGTTACCACGGGGAGGCTCTCAAGTGATAAGATAACAATCATTTTTGGTGAATATGAGTGGGACTGAGAGGAGAGAGTTCCCAAAGAACCACTTCAGGCAATAATATTTTCTAATTGCACTCGCTGCCTTCCCAGGCAGCAGAGGATGTTGCTGCACATCTTCACTAAATCAAGATCAGACCAATCAAAATCCAAAGCCAATGGATGTGTGTGATAGTCTATTCACCATCACTTTACATCAAGTGAGGCTCTATACAGGGCAATGCTTAAAATACAGCATATTTTTCAGTTTTCTTGAGTGATGAATATCTACTGTTTCACAAAAGAGCAGAATCTTTAAGTTGATTTGATTATTGACCACGACTTTCAATAGAAATGAGAAAATCCAGGAGTTTTGGAAGGAGCTGGCTTGTGTGTTTATTTTAGATTTTGTTGTTGTTTAAACACAGCATTTGATAGAACCCAGTGAGGTCTCTCTTCTTTGTGGCTGAAGACAGTAACATTCACTCCCACATATATAGCCACAAGGCTCAAGGTTGGAGGAGCTGGGAAGAAAAACACTGTATGCTGATGTGTCATGAATCTTCCCAGTTTCAAACTGACAGATAGGAAATGTCTTGCACAGGAATGGTGTAGAATGTAGAGACATTGTTTTTCTTTGAATATGGTATTAATGTAAATTTTTTAAAAATACAAAAATTGAGACACTTGTCTGAAGAAGTAGGGACCCAAATGTGT
>VZRX01013562.1:132576-257004 GCA_013398075.1 Notiomystis cincta | reverse complement strand
CTCTCTCTCTCTCTCTCTCACTGTTATTAATTCTTCACCTTTAAAAAGATTAATACCTTTCAAGAAATGGACTTGTGTGCTGATTCAACTATTCTGACTGCTAATATATGGAGCCCACAGCACTGAGAACAGCAGTTTGATATCCACCACCTGATGGACCTTGATGTACAGCCACTGTTATCTTAAGTTTTCATGGTTTGTGAGGCTTAACACTTACTGCACTTGGGTAAAAAGGTGCTGTTGGTGGGAATGAAGGAATTGCTCAAAGAGTTAAGAGAACTAGGGGATAGTTTTAGATTAATCCTACCTGCCAGCTGTACATTTCAATGTTGAAAGGCTGACCCCGCTACCTGGTTTTCTTGTCAGCAAAAAAGCTTTCAGTGGCCTGCTTGGGAATCAACACAAATATGAGGTGTGATAAAGAGGAAGGGGTGAGGTAAGTGGCAGAAATAGTAGGAATCACTTAAATTCTGCCTGTGCCAGAACAGATTATGATGTTGACTTCACAAGGTATCAGCTCTTTCTCATTACATTGTACTATTGCTGATACAGAAGTATATCAGGTTGTCTGCCACTGAAATCTTCTAAGTATGAATTTAATAAAAATCCCCATCTTTAAAATCTAGCATTCAAATATCCATTAGCAATCTTTGCAGTCATGAATGTAATATTATTCCTTATGCCTACATTTGCATAAAATAATGTTTTTGTTAAAAATAATTTTGTCCTGTTGTTATAGTAATTTTCATTTTATTTTCTAATTATTTTATAATTCTAGAAATGTAAAAAAAAAATGCATGTAAAGTCTGAAATGGGCAGCTGGCATTTCAGGAAACAGCTTACTGGCCCAGGGCAGTTACAGGAACATTTTAAGGGAATATGGAATCCACACTAATGCAATTTCTGAGTGATTATCTTCTCTTCTTTAGCATGTTCCATCTCTTCATGATCCTGGATTGGCTTTCTCTCAGTCTAGCTGTCCTTCTTACATCAGGCCTTGTGTGATTTAGGACTTCCAACTCCATCCCAGCAGATAAGAACTGATATTTTAACTAGCTGACCATAATACCATGTGTATTTCTATACCAACCAGTCCCATGCTATAGAATCGAGCTTTAAACAAGCTCTGAGCAAGTGGACTCACCATGTGCTGAACAATTGTGGGTTATATATTTTTGACACTGAACTGCCTCAGATATTCCAACAAACATTTCATTCTGAAGTATAATCATACTACATATTTCAGATTGCATCAGACTTATTTTAAACATGAATTGGCTGGTGAATGTGGTGCCTAAACTGCTGTTTTACTGTCCCTTTAAAATACATATTTAAATCCTAGGCCATGTATGATGACTGAATTTGATTTAGCACTTTGTCTTAAACCACAATTCAGTTTAAGTGAACCAGTAATTGGGTTTTCTTCACAGTGACAAAGGATCTCAGAATAAAGTTGCTTTGACAAATATTGTGGGCATTATATTCCTATGGCATGAAACTTGACTCTGTTGTCACTGAAGTCAAGGGTATCCATTGATTTTACTGAAAAGTGGAAGCAGCCTCACAGCCAAGAGGGCTTTAAGACACATCTTAGCAGAAATAATTCCTTGGGCAGGTGGCATTGTCCAAAATACTCTTGGCAAACACAGCTGATTTAGAAGCAGCTCACACTTTGTCTTGGTGATGTAGTACAACATATTTGATCAATGAGTGTGCTATTAGATGAAGCTGGTATGACCCACAGTTGAAACCAGCTATAGACTTTAAAAAGAAACCAATATTGATATACTTCTAGAGAGAAAATATTGTCATATTACCACCTGGCATTCATCTTCTGCATTTCTGTGACTATATCAGTGTATGCATATACCAGTGCCCTGTGGAGTGTGTAATCGCACCCATGTGCATGTTCTACCCCTACTCTGGTGGGCAGACATCACCCTAAGGCCAGTGGAGGGGGTGCTTCCCTGTACCAGGCACTTGTGTAAGCCTATACTTTAGATCTTCTCTATCTCCTGGAAGCTCTTGTCTTCAGCCCTGCCTTGCCATGCTGCCAGGGTGGTAAAGATTTCGCTAGAAATTACTGTGTGATGGTAGGAGCTGTGTACTGCTCTGCACGAGTCCCTGTGCACAAACCCAGTAGAAAGTTTGTCTGAGGCAGTCAAGTGTATTTTATAGATGTACCATCCTATGCTTCAGCTTCCTGTGCCTCTGAAGCCAGCAGGCACAAATAGGCTCTTGATAATGTCTTCCTGCAGTGGTAAAGGACCCTGAGCAGTAGTGCTGGCAATGGACACACCTGGGCATGACCATGGCAGCATGTGCTATGGCTGAATATGTTTAATGGCACCTCACAGCCTCTATTCTATCAGATAAACTGAAAATATTTTTAAAGAAAGCAATACAGAAGTCTCTTTCCTAGGTTGTTTGGGCTTTTTTGTTGTTTCTGTAACAAACATCACTTAGTTGCTCTGTCATCTCTTATTTGCTATATTAAGCCTTATTTGGATATATTTATGTAATAGCATAAATGTAGTGTTTTAAAGGGAGAACTGTTTGATACAGAATTTTTTTTTTGTTAATTCTCGAGAATGTGGAAAAGTTGTATGATTTAAAAAGAAGCTGTAATTCTGAGTGATGCTTCCTGATTGAAGGCAATCTGTTACAGCAGAAGAGGCAAAGAAGTGTGGAAATCCTTATGACATAGTGCTGAAACTTTGCATAAGTTCAAAAGTGATAGGGGAAGATCAGAGCTGGGGGAGTGAAATGCATCAAGGATTACTGTATACAGCCCTAGTGCTAGTGTTCCTGATGGGGAAGTATTCTGGAGAAACGTTACTACATGCTTACCTTTATTCATGTGGTGTTCAGTGTCTGATGGACATTGTCTGATTCAGGATACTGGACTAGATGGATCTTTTATCTGATATAAATAATACTGCAAAAAGAAAGAAGCCTTATTTTAATAAAATACTTAATGATTTCTTTATTCTTGTTGTCAATAACAGAATGTAGGCAAGATACTCTCTTATCTGCTAGGCTGTGTATATTAACAAGGTTTTTGGAAAATCTAAATGATGACTCTATTAGAAATATGACTTTCACAATAATATGTATTCTGGCCCTAATAAAGAAGGTGTTGCTGGTATGGATGGATGCATTGCTTTATTTCAGTAGCAACCATAATCCAGAGAGCTGCTAGACCTCTATTGTTAGATGACAGTATTCTCTGCTAGAACTAAGCAGAAGGTACTCAGTGTGATCAGCTAATGACAGGGCCATTCAGTGACATCTAGGGAACTTCTGGTTTAACTCCATCCCATTCTCTTCTGGGCATGATGTATTGGTGGCATTCTAAGGGACATCCACTGTAACCCCTGGGGAGGGGAAGAAGAAGTAAGTGTTAATCTCTTACTGCTCAGAGGGAATCCTGAACACAGCTGTACAACAGACCAAAAGGGCATCCTATCAGTTAGGTGCAGCTCTTGGTTGGATGGAATCATCCAAAGGAGACATGGATTCCTGTTCCCTTGCTTACAAGAGAAGATACCTCCCATGACCTTCAGCTATAGATTCTCATCATGTTTGTTGGCCCAGAGAACAACGGATTTTAGAGATGAACACTCACAAGGAACTACCATGTGGCTGAATTTTTGGACTTTAAAGAAAAGATGCTGTAGGAGAGAGAGGCCTTGTTCTTGGGAAAGGCTGAAATGCCTGAAATACACCACTAAATATGACTTAGAGGCCGCAGCAGAAGGGAACTCCTTTCTTCCCATTTTAGCAATTCCCAAGTGTTTAGTAGTAGTTCATTCACTTCATGATAAAAATGAGGAGATTTGAGGTAACACGTTTTACAAGGCTTGTTAAACCTTGACAGAAAAAAAAAAAGTTGGCCTCTAGCACAGTATATTGTGAGCTGAAAGAAACAAGAGTGAGAGGAAGATGGGAATTAGAGCTCCTTGGAGAGCAGAATCTCAAGGGTTTTACAGTTACCAGGTCTTAGTCAAGAAGGACCATGGAGGGACAAAAAGAGAGATTCTGTGATACCTACAAACAAGGTGTGCTGGAAGGATGAAAGTCTGAAGGACAAGCTGATGCCTGCAAGGACTGGCTAGAGGGCACAGTCAGTCAGCACAGCTGATAGTAGATGCCTGCTGAGATAAAAAATATGGAGAAAATCAGATAAAAGGCATAAAATCTGCTATGTAACAGCAGGTGTTATGCCTGCTTTTTTAACCACGGGCAGACTTTAAACTGAGGTGGTTCTTCCTGGGCTTTGTCATTTTTTGTATGGTTGTTAGAAATTTGTGTTTGCACCTGCTAAATTGTAGCCAGATTCTAACTTCATAAATATTAGCATTCATCTTCCTGCCTCTCCTTCGGCTCCTGCTAGTCCGCATTTGCCTACATGTAACCACCACACACTCACCAAAATATACTACCTCAAAAAGTGATTCGGACCAATAATTGTGCCCTGAGGCCTATAGCTGAACGTTCACCTCAGAAAAATGAACAATTCTAGTAAGTGAGCTCGTGTGTATCATATACAATCAATCCTTTTCAGAAGACTTAACGCACTTAGAACAAAATGTAACCCTCTTTGTTCAAACTCAGTGTATGTTTATAAAAGTATCTGACTAATGGTTCTGAGACCTCTTTTAATATATCCGTTGGGGAAACAATGACAAAATTTTGGACAAAAAGTAGTTGAATTCAATTCAATATATGCAAAGGAAAAAAATTTGGAAAATGGAAAAAAATTTTAGTCAACCCATTCCAATCATAAGTAATGCAATTAGGTGAGTGATGTATGATATATCAGAGAAACTTAGCTGTAGCAATGCCAGTAGTTTTTCATAAGTATGTTTTTTAGAACAATTTGAGACTGAAGACAAACCTCTGTGTTAAGTCTTTAATGGATAGTTCTGTAGAAATTATCTGTTCAAAATACAGGGTATATAGCATAATGCTCAAGCTAGACTTAAGGCTCCATGGGATTTAGAAAACAAAGTTTGACTATATTGTGCTAGTTTTATACTTCTATTTTTGTAGGAACATTAACTTGCCAATCTGTTCTATACATGGATCTGTGCCCATAGCTTTAATTCATGTAAAGAGTTGATTGCAAATATATGTACATACATACATATACAAATATATATATATACAAATATATATATATATGTATGTATATATGTTTGTGCCAGTTCCTTAGGTGATTTTATTCAATAGGTGTCAAGAAGTTTTATGAAGGAAGTTAAGTATGATGATTGTCTCAACTTTCAGGTGGGGAACTCTTGAGGACGGCTTTGTAGACTTGCTGAAGGCCTAAAAGTAATTCTCAAAAGTGAGTGGTGGTTTTCTAAGAAGTTTTTGACAGCGTATGACAAACAATATTCTGCTGAGCATTTGTGCTTTAGTATCTCCAAAACCTTCTTTGAAGTGTGCTATCACCCCAGAAAACATAGGAACAGATCTGTAAGTGTTAGCTTGTTAAAGTTCAGCTAAAGGTTTTGCACCTGAAGTTAGGATGGAAGGCAAAATCCTGTTTTTCATGTGAAGATGTTTACGTCAATCCATAGCAAAGAAGAGGCAACTGACAATGAGAGAATGATATAAACTATAAGTATTTTTAGATTCTTTACTTATTGTAAATCTTATGCAAAATTGAAATCTTGCACTGGGTCTTCCTTACTTGCTGGAAAATATCTCTAATGTCCAAGATACGTATAGACCAGGAGTGTATACATGCATACAAATAGATGCAAAGCACATGCTTTATACTTTATTATCAATCCTTTCCTTCCTCTCATTAAGGCAAATCATAATCCACATTTTCACCTTTTCTTGGGTTTTAGTTTCAAAGCCAAATTTATGACCGTGGGTTTTGTGTTTACAGCATTTTCTATAGTGCCAACTGCAGTTAAGTGTTTATTTGGAAAGCTTAATTGAGACTAGCCAAAAAAAAATATCCTTAGTACTTATCAGAAATAATTCTTGCTATGACTTATTATTTAATGTGATGAGTATGGAACTGTTGAACCTGCAGCATCAATGGTGATAAGATTAAAAACCTGTAGATTTTGTCTGCCCTTCCAAGCAGTTGCAGTTTGTTCTGATGAGATTCCATCCAGGAGTTAGGAGTTGGTTTAGTCTTGTTTGTGAGTAGTCAGTAGCTTTCACAGATGATGGGCTGGACTACTAAACAAGATCTCAAAGCAGCATCTGCAAGATTGGTGGAAATGACTGCTTATCAAATAGATGGTCCACATCTATTTGAATTGTTACTTATTAAACAAAGATCAGCAGGCAAAAAGGTCTTCACACAAGATGATCTGCCAGCCACTGATTTCTGGATTATGACTCTTGTCCTGATTCACAGCCCTGAAGAATGTAGGAGAGGTTGGTTTAGAGGTAATAAAACCCTCAGACTCTTGGCTGTGGTGAAGAAATTTCCCTTTCCCCTGTGGCAGTTTCCTAGCTACTCTGTATTGCTCAGGCCAAGTAAAAAGCAGCGAGGAAATATTGTATTTTAGAGTCCATTATGCTCTTGAGAATGTTATCTTCTAGCTAAAGTCCAAAACAAAGGACTGTGCTAAAATATAGTCATTAGATTGTGTACTAGGTTTATGCAGACAAATCTTCATAACAGCAAATGAGGAAATTAGTCATAAAAACCCAGTTATCCAATAACAGTTTGTGCCTGTAAATTCTTAAGCACCATTTTGAAAATGGTCACTATAATGAAAAGAAAGTAATCTTGGTTTGATGGAAGCAGTGGTAATCAGTTTTCTCTAGTAAGCTTTGGTAAGGAATGTTTCTGCTCATGCTCAGTGTATAATAGAACACTGGTATTGGTACAATCCTATTTCTAGCAAATAGTTACTCTTAGTTTGGTCTGGTTCTTCCGTGTCTTCATTCAAAAAAAAATGTCAAAAGTAGAACAAGAACACTACAGTGAAGCATGAGGACTCTTCAAAATTCTGGCTGGTCATCTTTAGTAATTGATTGCAATCATACCCCTTTTTGCTTAAAGTAAACTTCTGGCTGACTTGCCACCCTTTAATGAGCTGCATGGATGAAGAATGTGTTATAAGCAAGCTGGATACAGGTAAACAGAAAAGACAGGGTGTTCCCCATGGATCAGTGTTCTCTGTGGAAATGTTTATTTTACTTGATGTGACTTATTTTAGTTTTGAGGATTTGTTAATGTGGGTCTGAGAAAAATCAGTTTGGGCAGAAGTTTGTGGAGGGAAAAAAGTATATTTTAAATGCCAAGTTATATTTATAGAAATTGCAGCTTAGATTACATGTAATTGACAGTGTCCTTTAGATTGACAAGTGAGATAGGATCATCTTATTTTCAATAATCTTTTATGTTTAAGGTGTTTTTTTAATGGTTTGGATTGCAGCTTAAAAATAGAAAGCCTGTGCATATGCTTCTGCTTGCTAGGGTACTGCAGACTTGATTTCTGAGGCTGCTGACAGCTTCTGAAAGATTTAGGAACTGTCAGCAGGAAACATTCCCATAGAATCTGTACTGTGAACTTTTTCTGGAAAAACAGCATCATTTAGCAGGTAATATATCTGCAATAAAAATACAGTTATGCAATAATGACTCATTAATATGGTCGATCATAACATGGTCTTTTCAATTCAATTTATAAAGGAACTTGTGGAAAGAAATAAGTTCCTAGTCAGCTAGTTACTGAACTTGGTTATTTCTTTTATATTGTTGGGTTTTTAAGCTTTGAAACAGCTATTTCATTTGTATGGGAGATAACATTTAGTCATGACATTTGATTTCTGCATAAACAGATTTCCATTTATGTTTAAATTAGTACAATAAGGGTTTTTTCCTTTTTTTTACCTTTTTGAATATACTCGAAACTGCTGGAGTACTTTGGTATGTAACTGCTAATTTATCCTTTATGCCTTTATGATCTTGTCAGTGCTTCATGTCTACCATAGTTTTTCTAATCTAAAATAATCCCAGTGAAATCCTTTGATTGTCTGTTTGGACCTGATCCATTTCTAAAGCAGGAATGTAATGGGCTTTATGGCACTTACTTGGAAGTAATTTATCCAACAGAGTGAATATAGATACTTGTTTTAATAAGAATATGCTTTATGGTAAGTGGAGACGGCTATTTAATTAGCCAAAGGGAAAGTAGTTCATGATACAATCTGTTCCAATCATCTTGGACATTAAACAAAAAGTCAGACAAAGTTATTTATGTGCATGCACTTTATTTGCAGTTGTTTTGAGTAACCTCTTGGTAGAACTTTACAGCATTATCTGGGAAAAAAATGTGGATGTATATTTCTATAAAAAAAAATGTAAACAGGAGTTTCACTTATTGCTGTCAGTGCTTCGAGTGCACATCTCTTAAAGCAGTTGACAGTGGCAGCTCAGTGGTGCTCAGTTTATCCTGGATAATACGCTCGCTCTTTCGACATTTGGTGGTTTACATCTTTCTGGTGTGAAGGCTGATATAGGATGCTATAAAAGCATTACACTCTGCTTCTTTCTAATGTGGATTTTTCTATTGCCTTGAGCTGCCTATTGCATAGATAAATAAGATGTATTTCTGAAGCAGAAGGATTCCCATGCAGTGCTGTAGAAGCTGCTAGGATTTCAGGAGGGATTAGAATGGCATTTGGAAACTAAATGGGAACATACTTCCTTCAGTTCTTTTGATTATATTGAGTACTGGACTTTTACTTAATTCTTTGTGCTAAAAGCTGCTATTAGTAGTAATTGTGGTTACAAACATAAAACCAGCAAAGTAAAGGAGGAGCAGTGTGCAAGTATTAAAGCATTCTGTTATTTATGAGTATGATATACTTTGTTGTCAGAGTGTACTAACTACAGTGCTTCATTTTCCTGCAAAAGTTGTCTTTCTTTAAGGAACTAATCCATAACTACTTTGATTTGATTTAATAACTTCTGTGGACTCCAGTAGTCTTGATGATGTGTCAAGGAAGGAAGTAAGTCTCATTTACCCAAACAAAGTTGGAGCTATTGCAAACACAGGGCACTTTTGGAGAAAAAGTGGTTTAATTTCCATATATGAGAGGTACTTGCCTTATCAGTGGTTAAAATGGTTATTAGTAATTGTTAATGTCTCTTCCCCACCCACCATTTTGTCTGTAGAAAATCTTCTGAGGCTTTTACACTTAAGCAGATCACCAGGATGTTCCTGAACAACTGATTTCATGTGTAATTTGTCAGTCCAGAGGAGCCTAACCAGCATTTTGTGTAGTAAAGCCTTCATTGTGCTGAACAGACACAGTGTTTTCTCAGCATTATGATAAGAGACACAGGTATCAGGCATACTCATTCAAGAGGAATGCCTGTGGCAAGAGGAGTGAAGTCCTAGGGCTAAGTTTATTTAGTGTAAAGAAAAAATAAAAAAATTAAGGAAGCACTTTTCTTACGACTCCAGCTTCCAGCCTCTTGCACAGTGAGTTGGAAGGGTTTCTGATAGAAGACAGCGGGTGGTGTGTGCTGACACTTTCCCTCCTCCCCAGGAACCTGTATCACAGCTGGTTTATGTGACCCTGCTTGTTCCCATGAAGTCACTGGTTATACTGGAGTACTAATGGCCTGTGTACAAGCACAAGTCATGACATAGCCTGGGCTCTAAAAGCCAACAAACTCATGGCTTTCTTCTCTGCAAGAAGTCAGAGAGGAGCAACTACTGTAAATTGTATGGATATCTCAAACAGACCATTTTATTCAGCTACATAATGCAAATAAAAGCATCACACTAAAGGGGAGAGATGTTTGGTTTGGGTCATATTATGACGAAATTCCATATTAAATCAATTTAGCAGCTCAGTTCTGGCAAATCACCAGTAGGTTACTCACAAGGATCAGAGATTTGCTGTGTCCAGTTCTAACATGATACCAAATGTTAATAGTTCAAGCTCTGTTCAAAATTACATTTTAAAACTGAAGCAAAAAATTAAAGCAGATATTTATTATATACATATAGTAACTGCCCCAAAACCCAGAGGAAAACCTGTCTGAACTTCCTAGACCTGATTGTCTAAGGCCCATTTTCTGAAAGGTGCTAATTGCCTCCTAAGGGATGCCAAATGCTCTCAAATCATTGAATTCAATGAACCCCAATTGATGTGTTTCAGTGAATTCCTGATTAAGTCAGCCCTTTGAGCACTGTAGACTCAAGGGCTCTCAGAAGTATGAAGGATCATGTCCTACATGGACAAACAAAACAATGTTAGTACAGTGTTCTGTGTGACAACCAGGGAGGTTAATAAGTTAAGAACATCAATTAGAATTTATGTAGCTGTACTGCTCATTTATGCCTTATTTTTTTGGATACAGATGCATGTTTAACTTTTTGCACTGTGAGTAGTTCCATCGATTCAAATATAGGGAACTATTTAATGTCTACAACTCAATGCACTTAATTCCTTGCAGGACTAATATGTGAGGGATTTAAGAGCAGGGACAGGACAGGTCTGCTGTTTTCCCAGTCAGCTGGACAATTGAGCTTCCTCAGGAGCTGCTCCTGAAGCCCATTTTGTGGGCTCCCACGGTTCAGGTGCTGCTGCAGAGGCAGCTCAGCTGTGCATGCAGCATACATTACATAATTATGAATGTGGTAACAACAATGTAAACCCAGGGTTAAAAGTGCCCTCCCTTTGCAGAGCTCTGAGATGGAACAATGTTTTTAGGGTATACACAAACCCTTAAAAAATTACAGCAAACACTTCTTAGCACTTCTCTGGAGCTTTTGGGCCTTAAACTCTACTTATCCCATATTGGCAAATTTAGCTTTTGAACTTCACTGTGAAGTTGATCATTACATTATATTGGCAGCTCTTATCTATTACTGACATGCAACCACCTCTACAGTGAAATGCAGTAGCCTTTTCAAAGTGACATTGCACAGTCATGGGAAATAACAGGCATGCTTTGCTGATCACAGATCATCAGATCCTCAGATTTAGATCTCACACAAAAGACCTTCAGATCTCCTAACACCTGAATCCAATACTGAATCAGAAGAAAAAACATTGTCTATTGCATCACTAAGCTGTTCCTGCAGCCATAAGCTTTCTTGGAGGTCTCTCTTCCAAATGCTAAGCAGCCCAACCGGTCTTAGCTTTTAAGATCACAGCCCAAGGTGGTATGGCTGCAGGCCATAACTCTAATGAAAACCTGGTACAGTGGGTAGATTGTTCCTGGATCTCATTATAGGCAATTGTTCCACTACTTCTGCTGTTTTTAATTCCTAAACCTAATATTTACCTCTGAGCATTCAAAGTTATTTTGAATTTTATCTTGACAAATCACTAAGGGGTCTATTCTTCTTTCAATGTGTGCATTTAACTCTCATTAATGTTCATATGAGTTATGCACAGAGCTCAGCTCCAGCAGGTTTTTCCAGCAGGGCCTGAGTCCCAGCCCTTATATGGTATTTCAAAGTTTCTTATGCTTCTGAACAAACACAAAATTCTTCTGCCCAAATGGAGCAGAACAGTGCTTCCTCCCACCCTCCACTGTGACCTTCTGGTCTGCTACACCTATCAGTGGTAAGGAGTCTGTCCCCTTTTCTTTCCCCATTTCCAGCCATGCTTACATATGCATACTGGGAATCTTGAGGGCATGATTGAGCATAGAACTCACTCAGGCTCAGTGTTACAGATTCCTTGTGCAAGCTTTTACTGTAGAGTAACTGACAGTATATTTTATACTGAATCAGGCTCTCAATTATGCCTAACATTCAGTTAACTGGAAAGGAAAACAAGTCTGGGCATACTGCACACCATTCTGACATTCTGGAAGCTCTCTGGCAGTCTTTCAGTTATACTTCTCAAAGATACTTTTGCTTTTTTTCTTCATATTCTTGACGAAATGTTACGTATCCTGGACTGAGCACATGATATCTAGAAACAAGCAAACCCTGAAGGAATTAATTTTTAGACACAAGAACCCAAAGGTTTAATAGGATGAATGTTGTTCATACTGTATTAGCTTCTGTAGCATGAGTTGAGAGACTTAGCATAAAGGTTTTTGGAAAATTATGATTTCCTGGGGCTTCTGCACCAACGCTTTGATACAGTGCAGGTTACTTTATCAAGCACTGACTGAAGCAATCTCAAAGAAAATACTGGAAATAGAAGGGGCTATTTCAAAACTTAAAAATGCCTCTGCAGGGCAAGGTGCATTCTCCTCTGCCTGGTGAAAGGAAAATAAATCTCTTCCTAATAGAGAAGAGCTGTAGAAAACAGACCTGGAAATACCAATGTCTGCATTACAGAGATCTCTGGATACTGTCATGAAATAGCCAAATATGTCGCTTCTGCAGGTCAAGCTCACTGGGAAAAAAATTCATTCTTCCACAGATTTTAATGTTTTCTTTGGGGTTGGTGGAAGGAAGAGGGGAGAATTTACCCCCCATTTTTGACAAAAGCCAAAGCCATGGGAAACACGATATATCTGAAATTAACTGTGCTGCAGGGAATGCTGGACTGACTGATGGTGTCTGACATAATTTTAGTCAGTTTTAGTGCTGTGGTTTGCAGAGAAGAATCAAATTGGAGGAAATTTTGTTGGTTCTGGGACTTCCAGGGCCCACAGTCCATTGTACTATCTGTCCTGAGAGCAAGGACACAAGACTTCTAGTCCCCTTGATTCCCAGATTTTGGAGCAGTATTGAAGACAGGCCGCTTGAACAAATTTCAGAAGTGGGAATCTGAAAGCTTTGGGTTTGAGTATGATGACAGATGTCAGATACCTACAAGATACAGTGCAAGCCATTTTCAGGCATGAGACAAAAGCTCTGGTTTGACTGAGGTTGGCAAGGCTTCCAGATAAGTACCAGTACTGAGAGCTTCAGTGGAAGGACATACAGCAGTCTGGGAAAGGAGGCTTCCCAACAGCTCAGCAGACAGGCTGGCAGGAAGCCAGACATGCTAAGACCTGCCTAACAGATAGGATGTCACCAGGTGTTGGCTGAAATACTCTGGGGACAATTTATAGATTTGGATGAAGCAGCATTTTTGACAAGCAAATGTCATCAGAGAATTCCCAATGAACTGTAGTTTCCAGCAGTTTGAGATGGTTCAGATGTTGTTTGGTTTAAAACACGTCATCTTATGAAACGCAAGCAAATGTCAATTACCATGTGCAAAACTATGATGTAAAAGTTTTCTCTTTGGGGGCATGGGTTACTTACAGAAACCTGAGTCCCTAAGTAAATACTATGTATTTTCTGTATAGAAGGCCAAGCGTTCTAGGATTTTGCCTCCTTTTCACATCCTAGGTGGAGCCACCTGGCTGCTCAGACAATAAAGGAAGGTGTATGTATGTAGTAGGGGGCAAGTGAATAGCTGCAGCCTCAAAGAGGGAAAGTGCTATTTAATGTTGTGATTTCTACTTCTTCCTTGGGGACAGAACTAAGAATTTCATGGTCAGGTGTAGATTCTCAATCAGGACTGCCTCTCTTGCACCCTTAGGAACTAAACAAGCTACAAAACCCATATGTGTTTTTCTTGTGGAGATTTCAGTTTGTCATTTGAGCAGAACCCAATGTGTTGCTAATTAATCTTCTAATTCTCTTTAGTTTTGGGGAAAAATGGCTCTGACAGAGCCTGCCACTTATTTTTGCTCTAGTTGTTTTACTTGGGTTGCTTTTTGGGCTTGTACCTGGGATTATTTCAGTGTCTCTTCTGTTTCTTCCCTGTTATCCAGGTTCGGCTCTCAAGGTGCTTTTTGTACTAAACCCTTGAGCTGCTTTCCCAAGGGCTTCCCCTTTTTCTGTGTGTCTCACCAAATTGTGCAGTGATGTAGCATGGTTATCATATCCCTACTGGTTCCAGTAACAGCCTCTTTCTTAGTCTGACTGACTTTCACTCTTGCATGAGAGAGGTGGTGTTGATGTGTCCGACGCTGTATCAGAATCTCACATCTTTTTCTTTGTCCTAGTATCTAATGTTAAACTAATGCACTAAATCAAACATTATGCCTTGCAGACAGGCAGTCCAATATAAAAGTCACACATTTACGAGCTTTCATGCTTAAGAAAATTGAATCATAGACTCATTTATCGGAAATAGAATCATTTGTTGGAAAAGACCCTTTATAGAAGAGTAAGAGCTAACAACTGCATCTGGATAGCAACCGTCATAGCATTATTTTTAATATAATATATATTTGTATTTTTCCATCCTCTGGATAGTTTTTCACAGAGATGGTACAGTGAAGTCTGCTTTCAGCAACGATGAGAGTGGCTTTGATGCTCTCAAATGATGGTTTTACCTTAGAAGGAACAATAACCAAGCCTTTATTTTCACTAATTGGTGGCACCAGTGAGTTCTACAGTTGGTGCAATATCTTTGTTTTTAAATAGTGAGCTCATTAGAGGCAAAAGGCTGCTTCTATTGGAATGGTTAACAAGCTGCAACCCAGAACATTTCTACGTGCCTTTCCATCCCCTCAGAGACTGCCTTAGTCATCATAGCCTAAGAAAGTAGGAAAGATTGTTTGCTGAAATGTGAAGGAATTTTCCCATTCTGTGGTATTGGAATTAACATATTATTATTGGATTCCAGGCCTTTATTACTTCAATGTCTTTATTTTGACTATGGTTCTGAAAAAAAGCAGATCTGTGAAAGAACTTCTGGCTTAATACACAAACATAAAACTTTTAAAGGCAATATGGTGGAAACATACTTGATTGAAAGCTGTGGGCATTAATATAACTAATTCAATCTAAACTTGCTTCAGTACCCTGTATTTACTGAAACAACTTGAGCTAAGTAGTGGTTATATTGTCTTGTACTGGAAGGAAAACATTGTTCATTGTATATCACAGAATCATAGAGTGGTTTGGGTTGGAAAGGACCCTAAAGATCATCTAGTTCCAATGCCACTGCCAAGGCCAGGGACACTTCCCACTACTCCAGGTTGCTCAAAACCCCAACCAACCTGGCCTTGAACACTTCCAGGAATGGGGTATCCACAACTGCTCCAGACAGCTGATTCCAGTGCCTCACCATACTATCAGTGAAGAATTTCTTCCTAATCCAATCTAAACCTACCCTCTTTCAGTTTTAAGTCATTCCCCATTGTTCTATCACTATTTGTCCTTTTGAAAAGTTTCCCCTCAGCTCTCTTGGAGCCCCTTCAGGTACTGGAAGGGGCTCTAAGCCCTCCCCAGAGCCTTCTCTTCTCCAGGCTGAACAAATCCAGTTCTCTCAGCCTGTTTTCACGGGAGAGATGCTCCAGCCCTCTGTTCATCTTTGCTGCCCTCAACTGCACTCATTCCAACTGGTGCTGAGGGCCCCAGAGCTGGACAGAGCCCTCTGTCTGTTGTCTCCTGAGAGCAGAGCAGGGGCAGAGTCACCTCCATCCCCGCCCTGGCCCCTCCGCTTCGGACGCAGCCCAGGGCAGGGTTGGCTCTCTGGGCTGCGAGTGCACATTGCTGGCTCAACCAAAAGCCCCAAGTCCTCCTCCTCAGGGCTGCCCTCAATCCGTTCCCTGCCCAGTCAGTGTTTGGGGTTGCCCCGAGCCAGGGGCAGGGCCTTGCTCTTGGCCTTGTTGAACTTCACAAGGTTCACAGGGGCCCCCCTCTCCAGCCTATCAGTGTCCCTCTGGGTGGCATCCCTTCCCTCCAGCCACACCACACAGCTCGGTGTCACTGTCACCAGTGAGGGTGCTCTCGATCCTACTGTCCATGTCACTGACCAAGCTGCTAAACAGAGCCAGTCCCAGTGCTGACCCCTGAGGGTCACCACCAGTCACTCCTTACTGGGTTCCACTTGGACACTGAGCTGTTGACCACAACTCTTGGAGTGCAACCCTTCAGCCAATTCCCTGTCCACCAGGTAGTCCATCCATCAAACCTAGGCCTGCCCAGTTTAGAGACAAGGATCTCCTGTAGGACAATGTTAAATGCTTTGCACAAGTCCAGGCAGATGACATCAGTTGCTCTTCCCTATCCACCTGTAGTTCCCCAAGTCTTCCTTAATTTCCCTTTATAAAAACGGAGGTGACATTTCACTTTTTTCATCCAGTGGGAACTTTACTAGACTGCCACAACTTCTCAAATACAATGGAACTATGATTTAGAATTCAGTCCAATCACCCAGTGGAATAACAGGAGCTCCTCACACCCCATCTTGGAGTGTTAGATAGTCAGCTGAGTCTATAAGCTGGTTTGATGTAGGCCCATCACTTTGTATGCAGTATTACAAAGCCAGCTATGCACTTAGCTGAATGTCTAATTAAGTCCACATGACCAGATATTCCTTGAGAGATCATACAGACAACCACTGGATTTAAAACAAGACACCAGAGCTTTTCGTTTCAAGACCATTATCTTCAAGGCTGGGAGGAGGTCTTGCTTAAATTTTCCTGATTAAGACTGTAGTAGATGACACTGGCAGTTGAAAAGGTTGTCAGGTGTAAATAACTGTAAAATCTAAATAACAAACTCTGCTATACTCTCCTGAAGCGAAGTCTCAAGAGCTAATTTAGGGGAATTCTAAAGAATTAACTCGCTAACATCAGTCATGCACTCAGGTATAAAATCTGCTATATTCAACAAGTGCCATGAACAATTACATTTGTACATCTCAAACATATCTTGGGTACCTGGTCAGAGATTTAAAACCATGATTACAAGCTTGACCTTTTCCAGACAGTAGTTACTGACACTTGGTTCAAGCTCAGAACTCTCTTAAGTTACAGGACTATCTTAGAGGCTTCTAACCCTTTTACATATTACTCATTTTTGAGCTGAACACGGCGTACTGTGTTTTGGGGCTTTTTTGATTGTTTCCTACCATTGTATTAATGATGATCTATCATACTACTTCTGTCTTCTGTAGACCTAGTTCTTTTGCTGGAATAAGAATGAGATGTGAAAAGGTGACTATCTGAAATATGTTATTTCTATGCCACTGTGTGCCTTAGTGGCAACAGAAAGGATTTGGATTACTTGCCTGTTTTCTGTTACTCACCTTGAAAGAAAGAGGAAGGTAGCATGGTCTGTATCCTCTGCAACCACAGCCTTTTCTAAATGCTTTGGTGTGTTATTGTAACTTGCCTTTTTTCCCTCTTAAAAGTCTCTCTGTACTACATTATAAATACCAATAAAATGTTAGTAGAAAGAAACCACATAAAATTCATGTTATTTGTTTTAGACGTCTACAAGATACAGTCAGTGTAGGAGGCTGGAATTTTTTTACAAGGGGGAGTATTATTTTCACTTTTTAATTTCACATTGACCGATATTTTTACTTTGGGTAAAATAAAAACATACATTTTCCTGAGCCTTTACCAAGATAAATTTTCTGAACATTAGGCATTCCAGGATATATAGCCAACTCCTCCTGAGAGGCCAACGGATAGACCCGTTTGCTTTGGAATACAGATTTCTCCATCTCTTGTCAGCTCTTGCCTGTGTCAGCAATATGGAACATCGTGGGCAAAGCAAATCAGAGCTTTAAAATGGGCTGGTTGGTCATCACCACCTTCTCATGTCTTCTGTCCTGTCATGGTTTAGGCCAAAGGTTGTGATTGAGAGGAAATACTGACCTTTTTGCTCTTTGTACACTGGAGAAAAGGTGGGTGCAATGTGTTTGGGGTGCAGCTGTTGCACATGCCTCAGGGTGGCAGAGATGCCAAGGCACTGTGATCGGGTAAGGAATGTTGGAGTGGAAAGTCAGCCGATGGCTTGGTCACCTCTTTCCGTTCCTGGCAGTGAGTCACTGTAACCATGTTGTTAAATGAAGTCATCTGTTACCTCTCCTCCAAGCCATATGATTAATACATCTCATAACAAGCAGATCACTGCTCATTATTCCCCAATGTTCTCAGATGCTTCTCTTTTATTTTTCCAGAAGTATCTGAGCCATTTGCACAGAGCTGGGGATGCCAAGTAGGCCAGTTGTCTTGCAGAGATGGTGGCTGGTGTGCCATCTGAGCCTCAGTGCAATCTTTGAACACTTTATTTATGAATGGGCTATACTCCTGCACATTTGAAAGAAGGAAAATACTTCAGTTTGTACCTTGACTTATATATTTAAAACTTACAAATACATGTGTTTTATATATTACTGTGTACCACGTGCATGACACTGCAGGGACAAACTTTATTCTCTCTGTTGGAATTTTGAAGGCATTAGTATTGCTTAGCCCTGCAGTTCTCTCAATTAAAGATGACCAAAAAAAAATTCTTTTACCCAAACAGGCTTTTATTATTGTTAACATACAATTATACAGTATGCATAGATAGAGCTTTTGATCAAGGACCTCTCAGTATCTTTAGAAAAATATATCACAGTAAGTTAGTAAGTATTCCCACCAAAGGATGCTAAATCCTATGCCTTCTTATGGAAGTTTTCACAGCAAAATCATTTAAAACTTAATTTTATCAGTCTGGATAAAGACTAAGGTAGGAGCTGAGCCATCTGATTTTCATTGTAGCCTGTTATGTAACAAGGTCCTGTGCAAATAATCTGTTAACCTTCCATGGTTAACCTTCCAGAGGTATTGTGATGTTCTTGAAGGACTTCCAATTTTTCCTTCTCTTCCTGATAGCAATAGACCATTTTTTTGCCTTAGGGATGACCAGCTTTAAACTTTGTTTAAGCTTTTACTGAGAAGTTGAAATCTGCTCTACTAGAGAAGCAATGATTTAAGCATCCTACTCATTAATTTTCAAAAATTCGTTATAACCCTTTCTTAATTGTCCACAAAAATGATGGCTCTATAGACTTGGTGACTGCCACTGCATTTGGGTCATGAAACTTGCTGGTATTATTGAAACTTGTCTGTAGTGCTAAACAGTGCATACTTTGTCTAACTGCAAGCTGCTGTGGAAACGTGCTCTAAGTTGCTCTTACAACTGCATTTCATGAGCTGCTCAAAGTTTGAGTCCCCACAACCCAGCCCCATTGTGTTGATTTTGACATACCTGTCTTAACCTTCTGTATTCTGTATAGCCAGGCTTTCACACATTCTCCCAGGGAGGAATATTGTAGTCTGGGAAATCCTCGATAGATTTTGGTTAATAATGTTCCTCACCTTCGCTGTATATTCTAGTGAATTAGTTACAGATGCTAACATTGAATATATCACTTCTGGTTTCAGAGTTTGTCCATTTTGAGATGACCAGGACAGTTTATATTTTGAGTAATTTTTTTCATCCTCCTTACAAACTCAAGCAACTCTATCTGCATTTGTTTCCCTTGTTTTGTATTATGATTTTTTTTCTTTGAAATTCTACAAACTGTAGGCTTACTTATTTTTAATAAATATGTGGCTCTGGAGTATGAAAGGTCCAGATGTTCCCTCTACATGGACTACAGCAGATTTTGGACTCTCCTATACAAAACCTGACATTAAACCATATGGAATTCCTATAGTAATTTTATAGAAAATATTGCTATTTTGGCAACTATTTTTCTCTTATGAATATCAAAACATATTATTTTCGAATTTACAGTAAAAAGTGTCTTTCAAAATATTGGAGCACTCATTTTTATATTTTTGAAGTCGAGGTCCTAAGGTGACTAGCAGCTTTTATACCAGATCAAATCAAGTCTGTAGTGCAGTGCAAGCACTGGGGGGTTCTGTGTGATGGAGCTAAGAAAGTCTTCCTGTGTGTGAGAAACAGTTTCTCTGAAGGGTTGAGGTATCAGCACCCGCAGCACTTGGAGGAGTGGACTGTTTCTCACAGCCAGAAGAGTGCAAGAGAGGGTCTGAATTATAGTCCACATAGCAAAATAACAACCTTCTCCTTTGTGAACATTGTGAATATATAATTATTTAGTGACAGCAGATAGTTTAACATTCACCTGCTATTAGCTGGTTACTGATTCTGCTGTGTTGACCTGCATGCTTGGCAAATTGAAAAAAATACAATCAAAACAAAGAAATGGAGCTGTCTGCACTCTGGAAAGGACTTTAGATTTGTCTCTGACAGTGATCCATGGCAGACACTTGAGATAACAAGTGTCTTCATTTGTCCTACATTAGGAAGGTGTGGGATGATTTTTCTCCCTTACAGTACTCAATGCATTGATAATGCATAATGTTCTGAGATTGCTTTAAATTTGGAAGAAAGTACTTTATTATTCCTTTAACAGTGCTTTTAAAACTCAATTCTGATAACTGGCTTTTTTTGTTTGCTGCTGTAGAAGATGCATGAGTTTTATATCTTGGAAAGTTTTTTGTGCCCTGTGTGTCCAGTGGCTCTAAATGGTACCAAATATTTTGAATTCTCCAACTATTTACTTGATTAAGGATTTTTTGGCTCTTTATAATGATAGAAAAAACACGATTTACTTTCTCTCTGCCATTCATTAGCACCCTTCCAATACGTCCTCATCTTGTTCATCTCCCTTCTAGAGTAAATAATCTTAGTCTTTTCAGAGCATTCAAACATTCTGACTGTTATTCATTGTATCTCAGCCACTCAACACTTTTTTTTTTTCCTTTCTATTGGCAGCTGTAGATTTTACTGGGATTTCATTTGCTTATTTTAGGTCTTGCTCTTGGCTTAAAAGGTTCACATTTTCTATGTTAATGTACATTACCTTTGTCAATTAATTTTGGGTCTCTTTGCACAGCTGCTTGTGATGTCTCAGCATATCATCATTGTCCTGAGACAAATACCCCTCCATACCCTGCAGATGCTGCCATCTCAGTGCTCCTGGACCTCCCAGAGCATTAAGAGGCCATGAAATAGAAGAAGCCTTCAGTAGTTAGCCTTTAGCTATATAGAAAATTGACCTGATGCCATACTCAGCTTTCTGCTACACAAATTTTTACCCCAGCAGTATCTCCTCCAAACCACTTGGCTTCCTTAGCGGCTCCTCATGAAGAAGCTTGTCACAGGCTCGCTCTGCCTGGACTTACCTTGTGTCAGGCAGCTCTCCTTACCTTGCTTGTAGTACTGACAGAGATGTGATGAATCTCAAGAGATTGAGACCTAGTTTCCTATTTGAATGAGTTTACCAAATTTGCATGATCAGGTATGTGATGGATGATACAAGACTCTGATTCCTTGATCATTCTGAGATGACTTATGCACTGAAGGGCCAACATTCCTATGGCTGACTCCTTTGGAACAGTACCTTTCTCAAGTAAGAGCTTGTCTTTTGCCAGCAGCCCAGCCAATTTATACTTATACTTTATACTTAAGATCTTCTGGACTTTTGGTGTAATGTTATCATCTCTGCCTGATGACTCATTGTTTTTATAATTATGACTTTGCTGAAGAACCTTTTCCCTGACACTTGAATTTCCCAAAGTATATCATCCTTATTAGCTTAGAAAACAGGAAGGAACTTGGATCATGGTCCCCATCAACAAATCTCTATGACATGCCTGGAAACATTAAAGCCTCCCTTGCAGTTCATGATATTTTCTAATAAAACCAAATTTAGAGACATGACAATCCACCATAAGTAGCAATATTTTCCCTCTCAAATTCTGGTCCTTTTTGTCAGTTTAATAAAAGTGGAGCAGTATGTTGAGTCTTTTTTCCTACCCTTTTCTCAATTTTCCAATTTACATGGTAATTAAACTGGTAGCTGGGACAGATAAAATTTTGTGGATAAGGTCCCATTTTGTTCTCATTTGTCATTCAAGAGAAAATCAAAATTTTGGTTGAAAAATCAGAACTTTCCACATAAAATGTTACATTGAAGTTACAGAGTTCAGCTTTCATTCCATTTTCATCCCACAATTGCCTGAAAGTCTTCTATTTATTCTGATATATGTCATATATTTATTTTGCCACTCGTGAAATTCTTTGCTTCAATTTTAAAGAAAATAAAGGGAAAAAACCCTTAGTGAATGGGATTTGAAAAGTGCCAAGCTTAAAGTCCAGAGAGGGCAGTACATAGCACCATTAAGAATAACAAGAAGAATAATTCTCTGGTGGGAACTCTAATAAATGTAGTCGCGTGCTGTCATAAAGAACACACGAAAATGGATGTGGTATAACAAAATTATTCATAAAGAGAAACGCAAAAGGTTGTCATGCTGAGTGGTTACATGCAGTTATGTGGAGCACTAACAAGGTTACCACTAGAAGCTGAGTGCTGGGGTGCTCACAGATGTTTTCTAACTAGCATAGAGTGTAAACTGTTTTTATCTTAGAGTATATAGACAAAGCTGGAGTTGAAAGGGTGCTAAATCTTTCTACTGATTGTTAATAATTCAGAGCCAAATGGCAATAACAGCTCATGTAGGTCAGTGTAACAAACAAAGCAACTTCAAGATGTTTGATGGAAGGTTTTCAGGCTATATGCTTTACTGCTCTTTCTCCTGGATTCTTTTTGATACAGTATGATCATATTCTCACCCTGTGCTTTATAAATAAACAATGAAACGTGCATACATGTGTGTGTATGCACAACCAAATGTTAATGAAATATAGCAAACAAATTGAAATACTCATTGGAAAAGTTTACTGTGGAAGCAAGGAGCTCTTCCTAAGTTGCTACTGTAACATTTCAAACTGTAATGTTAGAAAACCAGAGGCTGAAACTCTGCTCATATTCCAGAAGTACAAAATGTCTAGGAAGTACAGTAATTCAGAGACTTGGCTAAGCGTTGTTCCAGCAACACTGTGAGCTAAAACATCATTTACCCACAACATCAATATGATCTGAGTTTTATACTATCATTTAAACATTTAAACAGCAACAGATTTACAGCACAGACTCAAGATATGGCTGTAACTAATACTGTAACAAAATCAATAGACAAATGTTTTAGAGAAGGGCAGTCGCTGCTGTTCTCACTGATGTGTGTTTGTGCGCATAGCAGTCACACCAATGTGCTTTAAATTCAGTTCATAGGAAGGAGTTTTAAGCTCAGGGATTTAAAGCATTCAGACTTATTCAGACCAAAATCATATCAAGACATGGCTGAGGATATCAGTGGCCATGTCTAGAGCCAATAAAAATCTGTGGAAGTGTTTTTCTACTGAAATTGGCCTTTGGGGATTTGCCTTTAAGATTACATTTTAATTGAAGTAGTGAGCCAGTTCTGCATGTGGTGGAAGCAACAGGGCTGCTAATATTAGAGCTCCTCAAGAGCCCTGCAGATTCTGCCAGGTTAGTTAAGATGTTTCTACTGGACTTAGACTTCAAGATGTGGAATGATGAAACAGTTTGTACTGTTTCATCAGTGCCTCACATCTTTAGAAGTTGATTTTAGGCAAGCTATTAGTGGTCATGGTGCTCAGCTGGGATAGCAGCTATTTGCTTTCACATTTTCAGTATTTACATCAATCACCATGAGCATTTTGTCACCTCATAACATCCTGGATTTAAAAATACATATATAGAAACAGGATAAAAAGGTAAAAGCTGAAAGGATGGTCAGAACCTCTGTGACCTGCAGCAAAAAAAAAAAAAAAATCTGTGCAAATATCAAGTATAAAAATTATAACTTGGAGCATTTACTTCCAGAAGTTATAGTGTACTGAATGCCTTTGATCCACACCCCTCAGCCATTAAAGTTACTAAATAGATTTTTCTTCATATACATGTCTTTTGCCCTGCATTTATGGGCTTAGAGTCCCAACCTAGAAATAAAGACTTATTTTGATTTTTATTTTGAGATGAACATAAACTCTAGTATTCAAAACCTATTTCATAAGAAACCAGTTGTCTTTTTCCTTATTTTCCCCAGATTAGCTACTCAGGAAGAAAGTCGGAAATAAAAATAGGTAAATTTAAGAATTAAAATTTTCTTCTCTCACCTGAACAAGGCATTGCAATGAGCAGTTTTCATGTGAAATAGGGACTAAAATGATTTGATTTGCTTCTCAATGGAGAATGTTTGTGCATGCAGCTCGAGAGGAGCAAGCAATACCAGGAAGATAATTTAAACTAATGTATTTTAGTCTACCTTTAGGACTGGCTGAAGGCACATGCATGATCTGTTTCTGTTGTTCAGCTGACAAGTCGTAACTTGTGAAGTTACAGGAGCACAATCCCTTCTAAGCATGAGCCTCTCTACTAAGATATTAATCTGAGGTCCTCTTTAATTGCCAACAGTATTCAGTTTGCTCACATGGTAGAGGTGTCTCTTGTTGGCAGAGGACAAAAGGGTTAATGGATGAATGATGCCACAAAACAAACCCACATGTTGCGTTGGGAAATGTTTCCGCAATAGTGTGTCATTGTTCGGGTGAGGAAATGTCACGTGCAGCTTCAGACTATTTATACTGCCTAAAATCAATTTTGAAAAATGTAAGCACTGGCCACAGTGGGGCCCTAGCAAGGATTTGAAATAAACCTCCCAGGAGGAGGATGTAATTATTTTCTCTTAATATCTAAAATATCAGGTTTAAAGGGAGAAGGTAAAAGCATTCATTCAGCACAAGTGCCTCAGTGTGTTTATTGAATGGAATCACACAGTCTGGAGGCCAGCACTGTGCTGCCTCACATGCCTGCTATCCCACTAATTTTGCTGGGATTAGAGGGGGTGTAAATGAGCGCAGAATTTAGCCACGGGATCCTAAATCCACTTTGGCTGAGAAACCACATGTGGGCATGTGTGCACCTCCATGCACAGACACACACAGTCCGCCTCGCGCCGCTGCAGGTGGAGATTGCTGTGGTATGCTTCTGGGGTGGGGTCCCCATGGCAGGAATGCCAAAAATCTTTTTAATCTTATTCATCTCAGAGAAGTTATAGCTGGCCTTGACAGTGGTAGTTTTGTCTTCAAAATACACTGCTATTTTAAAAAACTAGTTAAATGCACTTAGTTGAAGAAAGCTGTATTGCCTTAGTACTTTTCATTGCATTTGTGAGCTTCCACCTGTCAGCCAGTTTGACTGTGTTCAAATGAGATATCCACACACCAGCTTCTTTGAGCAGCAGCAAATGACCATGGGGAACTGAACAAGAAGAACTTGTAAACTCTTTGCACTGCTGAAAGATATTCACATGTCTTTCATTCAGGAAGATACACTCGGAGAGACTGCTATTGATGAGATGTTCTTTCCAGCTACAGAGACAGAGCTGAACTCTGGCCATTTGTGTGTGTGAAACCAAAGTGAAAGTCCTGTCCAGAAGGTTCTTCAGTTGCTCTGAAGCTCTGAGAGGGCTGAAGGTCAGAGTGAGATTTCCCATCTTAAGAATTACCATAGTCTTATCTCCTAGTGATAATTCTTGGTCTTGCAAAGTAGTGGAAATCTCTTGAAAATTATTTCCATTGCTCTTTGCCATCATGAGTAAAGAGTTTGTGTTCTCCTGCTCTCAGGAGGATCAACAAGCATAGAGTCCGGACATCTGTGTGATGTTAGGGCCTTGTCAAAATTAGAGTCAGGGCCTGAGTTCAAATTTCAGACATATCCAGGAAACTGGAATCCAAATGCCATGTTTTAGTCTGTGCCCATCTCTGATTTTACTCAGATATAGTAGGAGCAGAACAAAACAAGCCAAGTCTGTCCAAGAGAGGAGATTTAAAAGTAAAGATGTGAGATCTACAGGAAGGATTGCTGCTCTCTCTGGGCCATATTGTGTCATTGATTTTTAGGCTGATCTCTTAACTGACTCCAATTGGGACTTAGACTTAAAAATTGATGATACAGTATGGCCTTACGTGATGAAGAGTATGGGCTCGGGTTTGCTTGCAGCTGCAGTGATGTAAATCCTGAGTCACTGCCCTCAGCTGGAAGGGCTTAGGGCCCATTCTTGTGGGGTCAGGGAGAGGACCCACAGCACACCAGCTGCTTCAGTGAATCAGCCCATCTGCACCCTCTCTCCCCTCAGCTAATCAGAGACTTCAAGGCAGTTTACCTCTCTATGAAAAAAGGATAAACAAGTACTGAAGTTACCACAGGATGAAAGCATGCACACAGGCAATTACGAGAGAGCAGCCAATGCACTCTAAGTTCACACCCTGTGCTACCCTGTGGTAACTTGTTTGTGAGCTGGTTCTCTCTGAACACAGTACCAGACAGCAGGCTGCAGCCCTTTACATCACCCTAATGACTGCTTCTCAGAAAATATTTGCAGCCTCTTAAGCTCTTACAAGAAATAAAGAAAAGGGATGGGCTAAAAAAAGTCTTCCTTCTGGGGATATTTTCCCTAGCTTTTGAAGTAAGAGCAGCCTAACAGTTCTTATTAGTTAGTATCTAATAATACTTAAACATAGTCCAATTGCTATTCTTAAGATTCCAGTTTCTGTCTGCTATAATTTTTTTATAGTTGTCAATAAGCAAATCACGGTAATAATTACAGTGGTGCCTGCTGATACCTATGTGGTTAACATTTTTCATTAGTTATATTGTAATTCTGTGTTTATTAGGAGTTGTAACTTGGACAGAGACTGCTCTTTTAAGATGAATTTACCCATATTATTATAAACTTTTTTTGTTTAAAATCCAGGTATTTTTACATTTACAAAATGCCAAAAGTGCATGCTTTAGAATTGTTTACAATGTAAGAAAGCTTTTAATTATTTTTATTTGATCATTTAAAAATCCCATTGTTTGCCAGAATTTCACTCAGACCAACAATGAAACAAATTAACTCCTCAGATGCTGGGACATAATAAACTGCAAAATGACCCCAAGCATACATTTCTTTCCAGAAATGCTCAAATCTTGACAAATGAATGGAAATATTTCTTGGGAACATACTGTGCTATTGGAGGTACTGAAGCCCACAAAAGAGAGAACTAACTTCAGCCTTCAAATATATCTGTGCAACTCAATGAACTACGTTCTGATTAATGTTATAATTTGGTCCAGAAAATTTAGGGCAAAGGCTGAACCTTTTGGTTAACACATAACTGCATTGAGCCATTGCATGAGTCTCAACCCTCTTTTTTGTCTTACAAATCATTGGCCCTGAAATACCTATTAAAGGCATAAATGGGTAATTTATAGATGAAGGGCCAAATTCACCAGTGCTGGGTCTGGAAGATATAAATAACACTTTCTTGTTTCAGCATGGCTCGTTGCACTCTGCCTTCCTTTGGTGTTTTCTGATGATGGAAGGAGATTAATTTAATTTGTGGTTGGGATTTCATATGAGCCTCACTGTTAGCGGCTGCTGAATCAGTGCATTCCTCTGTTACTCTGGCCATTTGCTGCTTGGCTGTCTAGCACACATTTTGGGCAGCTGTGGTACTTTCCTTCCTCTACTGCCACCACTGAACAGGGCACTGGGCTTTGGCACAGATTGGTAGATGCTGACATAATTTTGGTTTGAATTGGTTCTGGAATATTAGGCTTAATTTGTTACTTCTGATTGGTACTACTAAGTGACTTGACTGTCAATCTCCTAATCAAAACACTGCTTGAACACATATATTTGTTTAGATTAATAATATAATCAACCAGTTGTAGATCAGGAAAAAAGTCTGCTCTAGAAATCAAAATTGTGTTTTGATTGGTTTATGTTGGAATATTTATGGAAAAATTCCTTTGACTAGAAAAACTATAATAAACTACATGCTACATTAAACCTTAAAAAAATGGACCTGCTTTATGTTGCTTCCAAAGGGCAGATCACAATCCAACAGTATCTGGTCAATGCTGATGGATAAATGGGCACTGTACTTAAAACACTGGGGAGCCTTGAGGCAGGAAATGATATTCATTTATAGGTACTGGTGCTTCGTTAGGAAATCATAGCTGTGAACCAAGATTTTACTAGTTCTTGTAATGTAAAAATCTGATTACTTTGATTCTGTTCATTGGCGACTTTTCAACTAGAGGCTTTAGCAATAAATTTGGACAAAACAGAGACTGTTCAATTTCAAAGCTACTCCAAGAAAAAAAAAAAAACACCTCTGCTGGTGTTTTATATTAAAATTTATGCCATCTAGCATTCTAATGATTTTCTCTATGATTTGTCCATGATATCATGAGTTCAAAATGCTATCTTTTCTCCTTGATATTATGCTTTTTAGAAAAGCAATCCCTTTTCTAGTTCTGTCCTTTGAAGTAGCTCATAGCATGAGAGGTCCAGCATCAAGAGTATTTAGACTAAACCATGCAGAAACCCCAATGGAAGTCAGCAGGTAAGCACAGCATCAGCTCTTAAAAACTAAAAAACAAGCCAAAATGTTTTAGAGGACAAGGGGGGGGTGACTAAATCCTTTTTATGTATACAAAAGCAAATAGGATCAAGTTTTGCATATAATGTACTCTGATATTCTTAATTAGAAAAACATTAGTATATTTGGATTAATTTTCTGGAATCCAGGAAGTCCTATACTTGGAGTAAATGTAATAAGGTTACTGTAATAATTGCCATGCTGCTGCGATGTTACAGAGCAGCAAGTTGCATGCAGTATCAGTATATGCACATGCACGTATTTATGTGGACTTTTTCTCCAAATTAGGAAGAGTTTTTTTTACCAGGACATGGTCCTTACCTTTCTGCAAGGAATTACCTTTTGGTATTATGTGTAAAGTTCTAATTGGCTCGAGAAATTAAATTTATTGTGTATTTGTTGAGGTCTGTTGTATGTAGCACTTCTTAACCAGCGTCTTTCAAAGAACCAGCAGATGACAAAGGGATGGTCCCTACTGCTGGTCTGCAAAGAGAGACGCTGTACTTCTCTCAGCTATGAGGAGGTGCATGTGCTGTGTTTCCAGCTACTGAACTGCATTATAAAAATTAAGCTATAGAAACATGTCCACAGATTAGTTCTGTACCTTGAACACTGCTCTCCTTTATCATGGGTGAAAAGGAAGCTGCCCATGGAAGTATGTTTTGCAGTGTAAACTTAAGTGTAGCACACAAGGACCTTGAACTGACCTGTGAATGCATCCATCGTTTTGAGTTATTATGGGGCACAGCTTAACTCGCTGAAGTTAGGACTCACTCCATATTAGTAAGATGCCTGAAAATCCTGCATTGTATGTGAATAGCTTACTCAGGGCAGCCCATGTAAGGAGACTCTGTCCACGCTGTGAACTTGAACCATTTTCTTACATGTGACAGAGGATGCAGAACTGTACATATTCTAGTCTCCACTGCAGATGGATATCTATGCCAGCAGTATTGCAAGTACCATGTACAGTCTGTCTCCATCACATTCTTTTTAGCCCCAGTATGTTGCTATTCATTATGCTACATGAGAACAATAATTATGTTTTAATAAAGTTTGCAAAATAATGTGCCCATCAGACTAGGATTATTTACATAGACCACATAGTTATAGTCTAGAGATTTTGTATATGCTAATAAATCAGAACAATGTCTTTCCTGTATTTCCATGTGTTTTTAAATACAAGATATATAAAACAAAGAAAGTGAGAGCTACAAGAATGATTAGACGTCTGGTAGAAGGTTTCTTAGTGCTGCTGCTGACCTTCTCAGTCTGTTCTGCTTTGCTTTGGTATGTTTAACTGCCCCAGGAGGTCATTATCAGACAGTGGTGACTGTTTTGTCAGGTCTTATTGTTTAATTAGATCACAGTTTATGTCAAAATTCTAAAATTCTTTTGGCACATGCCAAAATTTTCACAGTTTTTAGTTTTTAAGTTGAAATATTTCTCAAACAATAAGCAGCAGCTACAAGGGACTAGACAAATTTATTTAATATTTACAGTGTGCACTTAAAAAATTGTGCCTTGGGTTAAATTCATTGAAATGTGACATCTTATTTTCAAGAATATCCTATGGGTAGTCCCTTGAAACTTGTATTGACATTAATATAAGCCTTAAGAAATAGGCCTGGCGAGGCTCACATTATCTATAGTAAAGCTAATTTTTTCTACTGATCTTGCCTCCAATCATCTGAAATGGTATAAGACTGTGTAAACAAACCCTCATCTACAGAATTAGAACATGATGTTTTTGATATGCCTTTCCTGCCCTTGAAATTATATGCCTGAAGTATGCAATCTGTGATGTACCATGTTCCAGTAATAGTAAGATAATCGGTACAAATTTCTAGGCTAGAAGTAAATGCCAAACAGCCATACCACAAATTGTTGCTTGGATGATCTACTTGTTCCTGAATAAGGCAACCTACCTATCTTTTTCTTTGCCATATTTAATTAGAAATTAGTGGAAAAGAGGTATATTACTCATTCCTCAGCGTTCTAGTCAAGAATAAATTTTCAGTTGCCATATTCTTATTCATCTTGTACAGAGCCAAATCAATTAGTGCTTTTGGAAAGATGCAGTGCTCAAACTGAGCCAAGAGTGATGATGTTCAAAGGACCAAAACACTAAATGACCTCATGTAGGTCCTGTGTTCTGGAAAATGTATCTCCTTTTTCCAGTTCTCTTGTATGGCCTGATAAAGTGTATTATCTCTCTCAAGACACTTGGTGTCTCTGAGCAAAATAAACCCAAAAGCCCCAAATCTCCCTCACAATTAGTAAGGTTATTCTGTGTCTTGATGTTTCAGTGTATGAGGTAGGAAATCATACAGACTTTGGGGGGTAATTTGTTTCTCCAGAACTATCTCAGTATCGCTGTTCTCCAAGCATTTCTCTGTTGAATATTCATAGTGAGTGACCCCACTGCCAGGGAGTGCCCTGAGCTCAGTAGTGTATCAGTGCTTAGGCATTTGAAAAGAGCAGGCTCTGTGCTACACCTTCAGAGCAAGCGCTGTCACTGTCCCTCCCTGTGTAACACACGAGCTGAATCACTCACAGAGACAGAGAAATGACAAATGTAGAACCCAGACAAGAGAAAAAGGTGATGTTAGGTGAGGGCTAATTACTGCTGCTGTTGGGAGTAAAGCCCATGAGTAGAGCAGATCTAAAATGAGACAGCCCAAACAGGCTGGAGCTGCTTTGGAGGGACTCTGGGGAGGGAAAATTGACTTCAGAACCCTAATATCTCCTACCTTTTCTTCCTTGAAGGCAAAATGGCAAAAAATCCTGACTGATGCTCTGAGGAGAAGTTCAAAAGTGACCATATGCTAGCCTGTGGTTTGGGTCTAATGTTTCCGGCACTCATGAAAGCTGTAAGCCCTCATCATGAAGGCACCAAAGTAAACAGGGTTTCTGCCAAGAGCAGTCATGAGGGAGGGGACACTATACAAAACAGGGAACCAGGAATGTGTTGTAGTCATCTTAATCAGGCATATTCTCTATCATAAACAAGATCTAAACCTACCTGAGACCTGAAGGGATAATCAGCCCAGGTGTGAATTTGGCTCCATTTCCCCTGCCCTGTATTTGGTCAAAGCAAGGGGCATTGGGCAAGCCAAACCTGTCCTGCAAGCACCCAAGGTTCACTCACTCACTGGATGTGCTCAAGGCCTGTCCACATCACTCATTTCCTGTCCAATGACTCCTGCTTGACCACTGCTGCCCTCTTGTATCTGAGATGGGCCGTTTTCTAGCCTGGAGCACTAAGCTGTGCCCCTCCCCAGGATCAGGCACAGGCTCACTTGTGCCTTCTGTCTCATTAAACCTATCCCATGTTGGAGAAATTGTGCAGCCCTCTGCTGTCTGGGTAGAGACTTGCAGACAAATTTTATCAGCAGTCCCTCTGGGCCTTGCTTTCAGCATTTTTTCAGTCTGGCCATTTACTTTTAGCCCTTCTCTATTAACTCACTCCATGGCAGCTGTTGATAACTGCCCCAGTTGCAGGGCTTTCCTCGAGTATGTTCATAGGAGGTGTATCAAGCTGAATTTCCCCACCATGTTTGTTGTCTGTATGTTTATTGACAGATTTCCTAATTGCTCTGTTTCTATGTGGCACATAAAAGCAATCTCAGAAGGTTTCCTCAGTTTACTGTTGACTTAGAGAGGCTAGAGAGAAAGCAGAGAGGAGCCTTTCACCCTCATAGCTCTATAGAGAGGATCATCATGTTAACTTTGCATAGCTGGGGATAGGGCCAACTCTCTGAGGATAAGCATGCCCCATGTTTTCCCATGCCTCAAAGCATGAGGAAAACCAGATCCACTCTAGATGTGAAAGAGGTTTTGAAAAATCGTTCAGGAGTGTGAACCATTTCTGCAGGGTCTTTGTTATAATGCCTAATATTTGTATCTCATTCACAGAGGGAAGGATACTGGATCTTACAGGTTTGGGAGAAAACCTAGGTCAGCCTTGAGCCCAGTTCTTGAGTCATAAAGAACTGTTTGACCTCTGATTAATCTGCCGTTTTCTCCTTCTAGAGCTTTTTGCTGAGCTGTTAAGGTTTTCTGTTTCTGTTACTATTTTGTTAATGAATACTATATGAAGGATAACTATGTGTATTGTGTTGCATACATGTAAAACAAGACAATCTCTGCCCTGAGATACTGGCAGTGTTATACAGAAACAGTTACTGTAGAATGTGAGGAATCCAATTTTCTTTTCATTTTAGATAAATGAAGTAGTAGTTAATGTAGTAAAAAATATAATAAACAAATGTAGTTAATAAGGCATCTAGATCAATTTTTTAAAACTTCAATTGCCAAATTTATTTTGACAAAGTTTTAGAAATTAAATTGATAAAATTATGCAATGTGACAATATTTATACTCAGAATCAATATGTATAGTAGTATGTTTCAGGCTGAGTTCATAAGGCTACAACTGCTGTGTAGCAGATACTACACATGACTTTCCTAAAGAACGGTATTGACAAGCAAATAAATGCTGTTTGTGGTATTAAAAGAGCATATTGTATATGGATATTTGTAAACAAAGTATGCTATTAAATAATTACTTAGTATTTATTCAATTATTAAACAACTCTCAATTATCACGTACAAATTGGAACTTGAGTGTTAAAATGCTGTATTAGATAGGAGCAATGTGCAATTATGGTTCCCCATAGTTATCCATAAGCTCTTTTCAGAGAATTGGCTCTCATCAGCTCTCCCCACAAGCAACTGATTACCTGAATATTTGTGGATTCATTGTGTCTAACACACAAGCTCTCATTGCCCAGAGCCCTTTCTAGATACTAATAACACCTTCCCAAAGCATTATGATGATGTTCGAGACCTGCTTATGGTATTTTGAGCTTTCCCAACAAGATATTTTCAAAGCTTGCTCTTAGTGTGTTTTCTGGTGTTGTACCAAGAGAGGGGCTGTGTTTATGGTGCAGGCATTAGCATCATGGCATACTGATGTGAACGTGCCCTCAGTGCCCATGGTGCAGTGACAGCATGTTACAGCTCCATTTTGACTTTGAAAATTACCCCTGTACCCACTGTTAGGGACAGCTGATTGCTTTCTGACAGAGGGTAATGGGAGTTGCTGCCTCAGGTTGCAGCAAGATGCAATCAAACCCACACTCAAGGTGGCTCTCTTGACCCCTGCCTGGGGTCAGGGAGGCCAGGGTCCTATGGAGAAAACTGTTGAATTTGAGCTATTTGGCCTGCACAGGCTGTAATATATGATATTTATATGTATCTCCATCAAGTAAGATGTTATTTAAGCTGATGGTAACTGGATAGAACGGATGCTGTACTATCTTCCTCCCTCAGACTTTGAGTCTCACCAGGTTTTGTTCTCTTCTGCCTAGAGGGTGGATTGCAGATAGAGCAGTTGCCCAACATTTATAAAGAAACTTCTCTCCTATTTCATCTTCAACAATGCTGCTAATAAGTTCTTAAAGCTGCTTCTATTAATTTAGCATGTGATGGCTTTCAGTGCTCTCTCTGCCTTTTCTGTACATTCTCTCTTGGCTCTTTGTAACATGCAAACCTTAGTACTTTCTGTAGCTTTATGTATTATAGCAATGGATTGGAATTAGGTGTCTAGCCCACACAAACCTCATTGTACTGATGAAACATATTCTTAAAGCCTTGGCTTTGATGTCACTATTAATCACCACTTGACTTTCAGTTAGATTTCTAGTTTGCAAATGTGGGGATCAAAACCTATTCAGGTTTGTTGAGGGCTCTTTGAATGGCTTCAGGCTATTCTTTGAGACTGTACTGGGGTGAAGCAAATGAGCAAACAAAACATTCTGTTAGCAAAATGAGATGCTTTTAATTTTCTTCTAACAGGTTAGGAATTTAGAACAACCTGTTCACACCATCATGAATCCCCAATGCAGTGTCTAAGGTATTTTTTGGTTGTTGTTACTGTAGGATCTGTACAGCTACTGAACAAACCCAGGCTTTTTTAAACTGAATGAAGATAATGAAAAGTTTGCAAAGGACATTGATAATACTGTCAGTGGGTGACTGTTCCCAGACACAGACACAGAATTTTAGGGTGGTATGGGAGGTCTCTCAAATTCTGTGGATAGAACTGTATCTCTGAAAAGTGTGTACACAGTCTCTGTCCTTTGACAACTAAGCTGTAGTCATGCTTGCTCTGTTCTCTGTCCTGCTGATCAGGCTTTGCAGAGTGGATTCCATTAGAAGGGATACCAGAACAAAGTGAACAAGGGAGTTTCCTCCCCTTCAGCATAAATTGTGGCATGGTAGTTAGAGGAAAGATGAGTTTATACTCAGGCAATCTCAGTACCTCCTGAGGGAGTTGGGAGAGAACCTGGGTAGGGCTCGATTATTTTTAAAAAAAAAGGTAGAAATTGCATGCTATACTTATTGCAAATGTCGGGTGTTTGGATCTCATCAAGAACCCTTTGGAATGAGGAGTCTTCATATACCCTAATAACAATGCTTAGTAACAGTCACTGTAGTTTTAAATTACATCTGCCCCAGAGCTAGCTGGCTTCAGCCAAATTGGACCAAAAAAGAGAGGCTTACATCTCTGTCTTCTTTGTCATATAGATATGCCTTTTAACTTAGGTATGTAGGATTTCATGGTTCAAGGGAGACTAGATTCTTGCAACTGGGATAGTAAATGTTGCCCTGAAAATGTAAAGGCTTTGACATATAAAGTATGAAACCAGAGTTGTTGATTGGTAACTGCAGCATATGGAGGAATTAATCTTATATTTCCCTTATGGAAGGCTGAGAGAGGTTAGCATGTCAATACTTCATGCGTCTGTCAGAAAGAAAAGCAGAAGGAACAAATCAATAACTCAAAATTAAGATTCCAACATGCAGATTTGTCAGATATGTGGTTGCAAGTCAAGGAGTTTTTAGCACATCCCAAAGGTTTACGAGACACAGGCTTAAGAGGCCCTGGTGGAACCAGCTTTTGAAACATTAGAATCTGTTAGAACTGCACTGGCTACTTGCACTGTGGACTATACTGACGTGCCTCACAGGCTGCCAAACCAGAAAAAGACCACTGGAAAAGTGGCTTTTTTGCTGTAGTTTCTTTCTCTTTCCAATTTGCTGCTTTTGTTTATTTACTTTTTCTTCATTTACTATTCCCTTCCAACCTCTTGGAATATGAGCTATACTAATTCAGATATTGCATCATCATATTTAGAGGCAATATGGAATTACACCTTTCTTAGTTCACCTAAGGAATTAAATCTCAGTGAACATGTCTTGGGGGGGGTTAAAGTGGTATGATATGCACAGTGAGGGGTCTGGAAGAAGAGGTAAGCTACCCTAGTTTAGACTTCCTCCAGACTTAATTGGCATTCTTCAATATACTTAGACTCCCCTCAGTTGTTGGCCCAGCATCTTCTCATAAGTCAATTTCTACTTCACACTCTGGAAATAAAACAGAGTAGAAGCACATGATTTTGAATGTAATCAGACCTATTATCTGGTTTGATCATTATTTTGTAGAGATTTGATTGCTACTTATGATCTGTAATAGAGGTCATTATTTTATTACTTGCTTTCTGGTTATGATTAAGTCACTTAAATGAAGGCTTTCTTTCAGTTTAAGTTAGTAAGAATAATATACTTGTGATTTCATGTAAATAAATCCAAATTTCCACAAATTTGCATGCATTGTATTATGAAGCTTTTTTGTTTGAATATACAGATACAAGTAGATTAATAAAGTAGAGAACTTTGTGCAAACTAAAAATATAATTTCTATAGAAAAATATTTTTTGTTTTCAATTTTATATAAATTATCTCCAATGCTGCAATCCCATTATTCATATGAGTGACTTTGAGAGTGAAAGATGTAGTTTCTTCTTGGGTATGTGGCCCTTAACAGGAAAAGGAAAGCAGTATTACTCAACAAACTTGAGTGTTCCAAAAATAAATTTAATGTTATTTACAGTTACTTTATTGAAAGTTATTTGGTAAGATGTGTAATTGTTCAACTGCACTGCACATTGGAGAGTTAGGTTTTATTCACGAGTGTTGTTCCCTCAGATATTTTTTCCTCAGGTTTCTTAAGGGCCTGTAATGAACTTTAGAAAGTCTTTAATGCTTCTGGGGAAAACTGAGCTAAGTCAGTATTACTCAGTCTTGAGTGAGCCTGTATAAATTGCCTGACAGAGATATTTGCCCATCTTGTTAAATAGAAGACCTGCAAGAAAAAGAACAAAGAGTGAATTAGTTGGGCAACTCTTCCAAGGAGACAAGAGATGGATATGTCTTGAGAGATCACAAAAAGCTGAAATTATGTATAAGGAAAGAGAATTAGGATGAGGGAGTATAGTCCTGGATGGAGAGACTCTGGACCTGAGAAAGAGTGCTGTTGATTGCTGATACATATTGGACTGGATAGCTTAGTCTCTTCATGCACTGTAAACTCTTGATGTGACCAGTTCTGCCTGAGTCCAGACATTCATCCTGCATCAGTCCTATGGCTGCACAAAAACAGTTGAGCAACAGAAACCTACAAGAGGTGGGGCTCTCAGCCAAACTGTTCCATGACCACCTCTCTGTAAAACACTCAGACCCTTTCAACCCTCACATGGGCTGAGGACTCCAAAACCATCTACAGAAATAGCTTTCTTACACACACAGCTGAACTGGTCCCAGTGCATGAAAGAAAAGCTCCTTTGCTCATCAAGCCACAATAACTTCTCCACTGTACTTATTTACATCAATTTTTTGTACCACGTATATAGGTTTTCTTCTCAAATAAAATATTTCTTATGGTTACCTATTACATGGGAAGCAGGCAGGCCAAGCACAGCTACTACTGATAATAAAAATGTTCACCTGCACAGCAGGCAAAAATGTCATGAGATTAGGGAAGGTTGGTTAAATACAAATCACATTGGGAAGCAAATAATCTATAACATTCTGCAGAACCTTTCAGAATGGTGGGTTGCTTTGGCATTAGCAAGATGTAGTGCAAATGTATCTCAGAAAGAGCCACTGACTTACTGTACTCGAACTAGAGAGCTCATGGTGGTACAATACCTCTCGTGGTATTGTACACCTCAGGAACCTTACCTTTCGTATCAAAAGTTCTTGCTCCAAGTTTTTTTCCAATGGACTGGTAACAATCAGAGCTTACCAGTTTTTTGAACAGCTGCTATTCATGTCTGTAACGAAAACTTGCTGGGAAAGCTTTATGTTATGGTAGGAGGTCAGATACTGTGATATGCAAATAGCTGTATGTGGTTTGCAAGGGAAACCATAGCAGGAGATGGCCATTTCTTTTCCATCTTAGATTCCAAATGAGGTCCACTTGCTCTAGAAAAACAAAATAACTGGTTTGGGCAATATTGTGATTCTACTCTTTTTATTTTGGTGTAATTTTTTTTAACGGAAGGGGGTTGAACTTGGAAATGTTTGAGTACCTTTTTCCCCTTTTCCCAACTCTCCTTTGACTGAAGATTGTCCCATAATTTCTATGCAGCTGCCACAACTGGCTCTATATTTGTACTTCAAGAGAGCTTAGTAGACTTCTTTGTTTTGTAACACTGTTGTTACATAAAGAAAGTAACACAACTACTAATTGCATAAATAATCTTTTTAATAGAAAATGCCTTCTCAATTTGCTATGGAAGCTGCTCATGTCCATCTTTTCCGTGTACCATAACTTTCACTCCACATGGTTTCTGAGCTAAGATGCATCCAAATAGGTGACTGAACCAAAGAGACCTTTTTCCTGGACCTGCCTCAGAAAGCAGCATTGCAAGCTGAAATTCTGTTTTTAAATTCAACCTCTCCCTCTTGGAAAAAATTCACTGAAGTCAAAGCATCACTTTTTATAGTCTCAGTAACTCTTTCAGGATTTTCAAAGTCAATTCAGCTCTAAGCTGAAGTAATTATGGCACATGCTATAAACCACAAGCACTGTAAACTCAGCATGGACTGCTATATCACCATCTTGGAAGCATATCAATCTCCTTTTACTCTAATTTGTTATACACACTATTTCTTTGGTGGCTTTTTCTTGCTTCACATTTGTCTATTCATCTACTAAAAGAAATGAGAATGTGGCCTGCTCCAAATCCATTAAAAGATAGGACACTTTTGGAGCCATGGAACTTGGAATTAAAGTGGCTTTAGAATAGAAAATAATAAATTTTACATTTTTCTCTATGTTGTCTCTTCTAATGGAAAGCACTACACTATTAACTTAAGGCTATTGGTAGATGAGAGTGTGCCTCCCAGCAGTGAGGATCCATTTGCACTAATTTTTTATTGTATTTTTTAATTAATTTTTTATTTTACCTGTACTTGCTACATTCAACTTATATGCGAATGCATAGAACTCATATATGAGAGACAGGCTTTTTTGAACAAAGCATCTTTAAGAAGCAGGCAAGGAAACCTTGGATGTTTTCTTTGTAAGGTTTGGCAAATAATGAAAGAATAAACCATTTATAGTGCCTCATACCTGAACATTTCCTTGATGTTTATAAGATTTACAGAGGAATTGGTTTTCATTCTTTTTTTCTTATTTTTTGCAAATTTATTCTCATCCCAGTTTTGCCCAGGCCTGAATATGAAATGCCAGACTACCACAAGAAAGCGTAGGCATCACAATACTTTTCCAGCTCAAGTAGCAACTAAAAGTCTCATGAGACAGCTTACAGAATTCCAGCTCAAACTTGTAGAACCAATATGTTTACATGATTTATATGAGGTGGGGCTATGTGTACATTAGGTGGTTAGCTACAATAATAGCTGAATTTCCAAAGTTGCTCAGCACATGCAACATTTGGGCTTCAGACCCCTACAGAATGGTGATTAAATCCTTGGTCCCACATAACTGTGAGAAGGGGAAAATGATTTTTTTACCGCCCTTTTACAGGGTTCAAACCAGTCTTTATTTTAGACCACAAGTATCACTGCATATCATAATTATTATGACTTAACATCTCTAGGTGGTAGCAATTCAAGGCTTCAAAGCAGGAAGTACTCAGGTATTCACATCAGACTGCTGGAGTAACTAATATGACATCTATAGCTGTGGTGCAGGAATAAAACCTACCCCTCATCTTCATAAGGAATGCTGGAATTCCGGTACCAAGAGTGTGTAAACCATATCACTGACAGAAAATGGAGGAGACCTTGATGAATGCTACCAAACATTTCTCTGCTGTTAAACATTTATGGCTTCTCATATGCCCTTCTGTTTTTCTAATTCAAACTGTTCTGAACATGAGGAAAAGCTTTGTAAAGCTCAGTAGCTTCAAAGAAAAAGGATATCACTGCTTAAGATCTCCACACTGAGATATCTTGGATGAGAGAAAAAAAAAATTTCCAGGGCCACTGTCCATGGGGAGATAGGGGTGATAAGCATGTTGTTTGCACTTTGATCTTGCATGAAAGGTCATTAAAAAACACTCACTGACTGCATTGCACACTCCAAGAGCAACAATGTGTATTCCAATCTTAAAATACCTCGCGATGGAACAAACTTAGGGACTGCCACATATGACAGGGTGCTTCATGAAACTTTGAAAGATACAGGTCTTGGAAAACCAAAAGAAAACAACCAGTGAGCTTACAGGACACATTCTTTTAAGAAAAATCAATTACCATTGTTTTCTAAAATACTTGCTGACCACAAAACAATGTCATTTCTCATTCCTAGTGGATGAAGTTACCTCTAAGAACCTATTCCTTCCCATTCTAAAATGTAGCAGAGAACAAGAGAAGTTTCTGAGATTGATTTTCCCCACCACAGAACTAGTATATTTTAAAAAGAGGCAAAGTGCACTTTATGAGGAAATGAGAGAGGGCCCAAAATGCCTTTTAATTTATTTTTATTGTAAATATCATTAAACAGAATTTTGAAGCCATATATTTTTATTTTGTATGCAATGCTTATATTGTAGAAAGGAGCCATTTCATGAACTATTGAAATAAGCAGTTGTTAACAATGAAGTCACTATTTTATTGAAACCTGATAAACTTTCCTGATTTGGGATTTTTTAACAACATTTTTCAAGGCTGAGAAGAAAAAAAATCGAACCTTAATTTTGGCAGAAATGAAAAATTATTTGTGTCAGCTTCATTTGGACATGGAAAACCATTTCAAATCATTCATGACTCCACCTCTCACAAACTATTTATTATGTACTATAAATTACATATAACACATAACATAAAAATTAAATAGAATTGTTCTGGAACCATAGATACAGATTGAGAGTTAATTAAATGAATGCGTGGGGAAAAATCTGTGTGAGATACAGGACTAGGGGTTCCCTGCTGTACCTATTTAATGAAGTCTCATCCATCTGATGGCTCCTGGACCTGCTCTTCAACACTTCCACAAAAATGTCACAATCTTTATGGGGGAAAAGTGTGGAATGTGCCTTACCCACATCAAGTACACCATTTTACAATTCCAATCCAATTAATTAAGCCTCTATTCTTCATGCATGAATGGCCGTCTCTCAGTTACACACCCAAGGCAAAGCTCCAAGGGGGCCAGGCAGCCAAAAAAGAAGGTACATTCCCAGCTCTCATTTACTTAAATACATATTTTTGGTAAAAACAAAATGTTTAAAATTACTTCAAATAAAAGCATGTATATTTCTCCAGGGCCAGAGCATCAATAACTTATGTGTCAGGAAAATGAGCTTTTATTATTTTTATTTTTAATGCAGAGTCATAATTAAAGCAGGGAGGAGAGGACAGCCTCCTCTGTGAATGAGAAAATTAGACTCAGTGTGGTGAGATGGGAGGGTAGAAGGAGACTTCTGATGCGTGATTAAATGAAGAGGCAGTATGGTGAGGGCAGATGAGACACAGCACAGTGGGAGTACGGAAAGCAGGGTGAAAGAAATAAACAGAAGACAGGATGTTAAAGTACCATAACCTGACTGCACTCCTGAAGAGTTAAAAATGAACTGATCATCTGTCAGGAAACCACACAAGAGGGGGGTGATTCGATTCTAGTCCAACCTCCCTGGGTAGGAATGTTGCTCTTCTGTGATTAAGGGAGAAGAGTAACTATTTTCTTCTTACTGCACAGCACTGCGCTGTTATTTTTAGCACTCGATTTCTAAATGTGTTTCCTATAGATCATCTGTCATTTCAGTGTTAGAAACAACCATGCTATTTTTTCTGTAATCATATGGAGTCTTTTCGTTTATGCACTTGTTAGTTATACTGATCAAAACCTCAATCAATTTATTGTATTGTCTGGACACCCAAGACCTAGCTCAGGGAAGCACTTGCTCAGGTCCTCTCTTCTAGGGCAACTTCACCCCAAAATAAAGGTGCTATATTAGAAATAGCAACATGTGCAAAAATTATGCCTTCTGCCTCAGAACCACCCAGATGTCAACGGGATGTCACAGACAGGAATGACCTCTTCCAAAATTAGCCATAGTAGGGCAGAGTGTTGCAGGTCCCTCCTATTGGTACCCGCCAGACAGTATTACTCTCTACGGGAAGAATCATGTTAGTGCTGCCCAAAGGCAGTGGCTGTCATTGTAAATAGTCAATCATTTCAGTAAAACACCCCCCCATGGCCAGCCTTGCCTTGTCAGAGGGATCTGAGCTGGGGGTTGGAAGTGGCAGGCCTTGCTGGAACTGCAGCATCAGCTCTCCCCTCCTTTTCTCAGCGATGGCTTCTGTTCCAGTATGAACAAAATGCCAGTGCACGAATGTCCTTGACAGGTGCTATTAGGACAGAGGATTGTCTCACCTGTTGCAATTACACCTTGGAACTTTTTTTTACACTTTTCTGCAGAAGTGAAATTTCCCAAATGAAATTATATTTTCCAACTGTATTGCAAGTTTGAGGCATATCACCCATTTACATATCCCTTCAATCTGTCATCATTGATGCTAGAAGGGAAAAACCAGAAATAGAGAGGGAAAGCTGACAAGTCCTAAAATTAAAAAGTTATTGATTAAGCCATTTGACTTGTTCTTTCATTCCAGTATTGTACTCCAGGAAACAAATGTTTAATTTATTTTGGATAAAGGGATTCAATTTGTGATAATGCCATGGAAATATAATTTCCTTACAAACTCAGATTTCTCATAGGAAAATGTTAATGAGTCTTTTCCATTACACTAAAAAGACCATGTACAAGAGCTGGTTGAATAGTGCCCAGACAATGTTTTTGAACATTTGTCAGAACTGTGCTTCATTCAAGGAAATTCATATCCCATTGTACTATTTGCCAACATTTACATGAACAGTTTTTGTTTAGGTAAAGGTTGGCTGGTTCCCTAAAAATTATCAGTTCATTCAAAAACAAAGAACAGATACAGGATCAGGTCATTAAATGGCCAAGCACAATCTTTATTGCTAATAATAAATGCTTTATTTTGCAAGCAACCTTTAAGATCAAAATTGTTCATAAAAGATGCAAACATACTTAATATTACGTAAAGCATAATTTAGGTATTATTCATCTGCAGAAAGAGTATCAATGCCTGTTTGCATTGATAAATGTGATTATTAAATATATTGCCAGAACTCTGACTTGATCCACAAATATTCATTAAAGGGGAAAAAATTCAGAACATTATCATGATTCCTTCCCCGCAATTAATTAAACACCATGTATTGTTTAAGAACATAAATTTTTTTCTCACTCCAGAATGTTTTATTTTCAAAATACATGGAAAGACCTTAGTATTTATCCTATTTTGATGCAATGGCAACATTACAGTGGTAATCAGAGTACTCGATCAGAATTGGGCCTTCTTTGTACACAGTGCTAGTAAAAGACATTAATTTCACAAAGTACATAACCTAAAGTTATTTCAGCAAAATAAATGTCTTTGAAATTGTGAGAACATAGTTCATCAACTCTTCCCTAAATTACATATTACAGTTCACCAGCAAGTGCTGCATTCTCTATTAAAATTTGACATATTATAATTTCATAATTAGTGCTTATTTTAGGCTGGAGGAATTGCTGTTGTTCTTTTAAAATTCTCATCACATTTTTCAAAAATAATTTTATTTCTTTTTTAAAAGGAAGTTTTAAGTACTGGGGGAAAAACTTCCGAAATGTTGTATGAGTGTCATCAATGCAGTAAGTTACACCTGAGTCTGTAAAAAACCTGAAACAGTACCATTGAAAGGTAGGATTTGTAAAATTTGTTCTAACATGTAAGATTAGTTTAGATGCCCCGTGATAATAATCTTTGTAATTATTTTATTACTGCTAAAATTTATTAGAAAAGAAAGGGACAGTAAAATATCAGTGGTCTCACACAAGGTGATTTAATAATTAAATCTGATTTCAATAAGCAGGGAGGTGGCTCACCCCAAGTTCTAGGATTTAGCCATGGAGCTCCTCTCCACATATACCAGGAATGTGACTTCACTCCCTCTGGCCCATGTTAGGACCTCCCCAGTTAAGGATGTTCTCGTGCTCCTCTGACTGAACAGCCAGGAGCTGGCATTGAAGGAAGGTGGGCAAGACCAGCCAGAAGCAATCAGTACACGTCATTCCATTCTGCTCTGCAGCCTCCTCTGGGAAAGAGCTGCTGGATCAAACACAGAACAGCTCCAGCAAGCTCACAGCTTATGGCTGACTGTCACTGCTCTCAGATGAGATTTGCCACAGCCACTCTCCTGTTAGTTTGCAGGGAGGAGGCATTAAAACCATTTCTTTCACATTCTGCTCTACAGAGTGAAAGGAAAATATTTCCCACATCACACCAACTTCGTTCTCAAGAGGAACAGATAGGGAAAAACCCAACCCTAGGACTGAATGAAAGTTCTGGATTCAAATAGTAATTTTGGGTGAAGTTGCAGCTAGGGCCCATATAAACTTGATGATAGTTGCCCAAACACTCAACTGAAATTCTAAATATAAACCCCCTTGAAATCTGAGACAGTTCAGCTTGGTTTTCCTGTGTCTTTCCAGTGAACTCAACACTAGTTTTAAGTTTCTCATGAATTTTAGATTTGGTTATAAACATTTTCACCATTTTCCTTGTGCATTGTTTCATTTTCTATGAACTAAATAATTAATTGTTGGGGGTTTTAGTAAATCTGTTGGAGGTTTCTTGTAAATCATTTTGGCTATGTTTGCTTTTAGAGCCAATAAATCCTACTGTGTTTTATAAGACAACAGATTACTCAAACTAACATATTTATTAATATGTTGAACTGTGTTGGTGTTTTGTTTTATTTTATTTCTTGAAGAACTGTCATAAAAGTTTAGATATTTAGTGATATTAATTACAAATCATAGTACTCAATAGGTCATCTTTATTATTTATCTACGATCATCCAAAACATATTCTCATTCCTTTACTTCTTTCTCACTCATAGCTTCCTATTAATGTCAGGATTGATGTTATCATTTATCCACTCCAGAATGCTATATTCCCTGGAAACTAATTGGTGGGAGGGAGAGAGTGGCAACAAGAAGCCAAATTTATTTTAGCAATTTTGGATTTTATAAAAAATAGTACGTTTCATGAAACAGTGGTACCTAATATTTCTTTACACTAGTAGTTTTCTCCTTGTTGACTCGTCCTTCATTCATTCTCTCTCCCCCACCCCCCTAGCAAAATAAGAAAAACAGATTACTGTAAATTTTGGCATAGAAGGGTATTTGCATCATTTTCTTAGAAGTCACGTGCTTTGGATTTCCTCTTGTTTATGATATATTGAAATGTCTTCCAGATGTTCTTAATTATAAAAACTTTTCAGGAAAGCAAAGTAATCCGTAATAAAATTTCCTCTACATTTTTTAAAATAGCCAATAAATTAGTGTACTGTAGCTTATCAAACTGCCACATAATTCTACATTTGACCCCGGTGCAGTAAGGTCTGGCATTTCCTTAAGACAGCTTGGTCAGAGGCAAAGCAGGCTTCCCTAGGCATAGTTTCAGTTCCCCTTCCAAGGGACAGTGTTCCCTTCCTGGGGCCGAGCCAGCCGTGCGAGCGCTCATTGGTGCCAGTGGCGCCGACTTCCTGCACAAACACAACCACCTCTGCTGCACCAGCTTGGAAGGAGCAGATGTGTGACATGGGGTATGCCAAGTTTGGGTTCGGGACAGAGGCAAAGAGAAAACATTTTAGCTGCCTCTTTGCGTTGCTGATGCTGTGCGGCATGAGATTTTCATTTATATATTTTGGGCAGGTGCCCAGATTGCTGTGGTAAAATCTGGAAGAAAACACAATAAAAATAAGATTTGTTCAATTTTCAACGACATATATGTGGGTGTGGGGGGGAAGGTTTTAATCATAAAAGATATTTTCAACTGATCAGAGAACTACATGAGTGACAACAGCTCTGAATTCTTAAAAATCTTTCTGGAATCTACCCCTTATATACATTCATCTATTTGTTCATCCTGATGACACACCTGGTAAAGGTGCTTTAAACCTGTATTTGTATAAGGAGTTAAGGCAGGAAGGGTAATGGGAAATAGAAACCAACTTTGCCACTTCTGTGATTTTTTAAGCTCTGTGTGTGTGTGTGTGTGTGAGTGTGGTGGGTTTCTCTTTCTCAGAAATAATCAAGATCTGAAAGAAACCTATAGTTTCACAAACATTTGATGAAAGAGTTATTAGGCTGTTGGATCATGGATTTAGTGGCCTGCACATATCTTTAAATTTGTCCTGCCAAAAGAGCTCTCACTGAGAAACAGGAATTTCAGCCCATGAAAGACAGCAGTACAAAAGTGTAAGCATGTGTATTCAGTTCTAGCCAGGAAATTTTGTGGCACTCTGAGGTGAATTTGAGGCATTAGGTCAAGGAATATGATGTAGAAACTGTAAAAGTGAGAAAGCATACAGAATCATAATGGACTAGATCCTCCTGCCTGTCAGAATCAGTTCTCTTCCAGAGGTGGGAAGGGAAGGAATCAAGCAAAAAACAGGTTTGTATATTTGGGAGATTTTTTTTCCCAGAGTGTCTAAACACAGCAGGACTTGTAATAAAAGCAAATTACTGTTAATGTAGCTATTCCACATTCTCAGGTGGCATAAACGTTGTCTGAATGTTAGATGGTGAAAGTGAGCTCTGTTGGCTTGTACCACTTGAGGCTCTTGCCTTTTCTCACTAATTTTCCTTGAGTACTATTTCATCAGCCAGATTTGCAAAGAACAATAAATAACCATGCAAAACTCCAAGCTTTTTTTTTTTGCATTAAAAGAGAAAAAGCAAATATTTTACCTTGCTGTTGAATCTATTTGTATTTGTTGGAAGAGCAGCACAGCATAGAATTTGGACCCCTTTTAGCAGAGAGGAGACAATGCTAAGAAAGAGATGTTAAGACAAATTTTCTTTGTACGCCTCTTAAAAACAGTAACTGATGGTAGTCTGGCTATCAAACTAGAAAATGACAATCAGTGATAAACACGCTGAATTTTTTTTAAAGGCTCATGGAAGTAAATTACATGTGATTTAGAGCTTCTCTGTGTAAGGATGGTGGAAGGACATGAGAAGGAAGGAAGCAACTACAGATCTCACTACAGTGGTAACCATGGCTGAGAACTTAGACCAAATCTTGAAAGGGATGTAAAATGTTAATGCCACCACTCCCCAAAAAATCACCCTCTAGAACTATCCCATGTTTTCAGATGCCAGAATCTATTGGTCTTCATTCTTAGAGTACTTTAAGAACTATAGATCCATTTATTTCTTGGGAAGTGTCAGGTGGCGCTGCCAATGTTGACTTGTCATGCGTTCCTCTGCTGCCTGCCTCTATGAGTGCTGTTGTCTGTACTCAGGCAAAGCTGTCACTGAAGCCAAGGGAAGTTGAGGCTTGAATTAGGCTGAGATGAACAGCATCACTAAACAAATAACATCTCATCTGCTGCAGTAGGTTTCTGTGGTATTTGATTCATTATTTTTGATGTTAAGGCAGGAAAACCTCTAGCCCTTCTGATGCAGTGGCAGTGAAGACCCTTACAGACAGCAGTGAAATTGAGATGAACCACATCTTTAGAAAACAACGTATTATTAAATGTTTGACTGCATTTGTTATTTATTATTTGCTGGACACAAGTAGTTCCTGTAGTGCTAGAGTTACTGTGAAGTCAATATAAAGCTGGGTCTCTTCCCTCCTAAATATTTCCCACATGGAGAGTGAGGAGATTACATTGCTAAGGCGAATTTTCATGGGAGACAGACCAACCTTGTTGGTCACAGTCTGATGTCTGGTCTTGCCGTTACCAGCACTGGCAAGGTGGGGAGAAGGAGCAAGGTTAAAAACCCCAAAGCCAAGGATTCACACATTTCAAACAATCTGATAAAATTCTTTACTGACCAACCTTCTGTTAAATTAGCCAGCTGGTACCTAATCCTCTTCTACAATGAAAAGCTGATGCTATAGTGTCTAATCTTTGTGTCTTCAAACCAGCAGAGATTAGCAGCGCAGATTTCTTTTAAAAATGAAGTTTTGCTTAGATTCTTTTTTATTCAGCTATTTTTTTCATGCCCTAGAGCTTTATCCCATTCCCAGAGGGGTGCCCGGCTCCAAAACGAGTTTCCTGTCTGTCTTGGTTTGAAAGACAGGCGTCTGCCAAGGAAGGCGGGAATCTCCTTTGGAATAGAAAATGCGATCCCCTCCAAATTATTATAACTCTGAAATTATGGGGCTTTCAAGCAAAGATATGGGAAAAGGAATAACAGTTCCTTACTAGTGTGTGTATCTACGCCAAGGCAAACAAACAACCACGATGGCGGGAGGACAAACAGACCCAGGAGCGCAGTGCCAGCCCTCTCGGCCGCAGGCGCTTCCCCTCGGTGCAGTTCCGCTCACAGCCGGCAGGGGCGCTGCTGGCTCCCGGCCGGGCAGGGCAGGTGCAATGGTTCCCCTGTGCCTGTGGCGCGACCTCAGTCGCGTCTCCCTCACGCGGTGATGGCGGGTGCACTCAGCGCAAGGGGTGGAAAAAGGGCTTCCTTTATAAACTCATGGTGGGCAGCTGGTCCAGGTGCCCCTCCTGATAGCAGAATGAGCTGTAGCAGGACTCTCGGGAGCAGCAAGGGTAGGAGAAGACAGCAGGAGATGGAAACCCACAGTGATGGCAGATTCTCCCCCAGCGAGCGCCATCTTGTCTCCCCTCTGATGCTGAGCTGGAAGCTGTGGCCAGCCTCTTCCCCCCAGCCTAAAATCTCAAGGTATCTCTGCCCTTCCCAACAGAAACCCCCCCAGATAAAGAAAGTAGCCTGCTGCACCCTTGCCCTTCCTCTTTCTTCCAGCCACATCTTCTGTTCTCTTAAGTATTGGTAGTTATTGTTTCTTAGCAACAAATGGGAGAAAATTCCTAAGAGAAAGAAAAAAAATCCTAACCCCCAACACTGTCCCTGCAGGATGTCACTGGCAAAACTGTCCCACTGAGGGGGAAGTGGTGGCACTGCTCTGCTGAGTTATTGTGGGCCCTTCTCAGCTGTGACGTGTCAGCAGCAGTTTTTAGGCAGTGCCTGTCCTGTAGGCACAGTTTCACAGGCAGAGATGGGCAACTGTGCTCCGACCACGAGTGGACACACTTGTCCTCTCACAGTGGCTGTGCTGGCTACCCAGGGCCTTGGACCACAGGTGTTTCACAGAGAAACCTGAGGAACTTGTGAGATAAAGCTGAGCTACAGATAAGAGAGATGATGTTGCGTTCTCTGGAGAAAGGATTTAAAGCGCTTTCTGGTATTTTTGCTGAACTAAAGCTGTACAAGCCACATACTTGGGAGGGCAATGAGGGAAGCAGAAGCAATGTGAGTGTCCTGGTTTCTGGATGTGTTCAGTGATCTAAACCACCTCAGAACTGGCAGTTTATTTTCACATTTCATTTGCCCTTTACGGCTGCAAAAGTAGAGCAAAGGAGCAATGGGCCAAGGCCTTCAGCAGTGGGAGTGCACTTAGGGTCCTCAGCCTACCTGAGGGAATAGGGCTGGGGAGGAACTTGTGGGATATTTGCTGTCTGGCTCATCCATCAAGCAATATTTGTTTGTTAATTGATTCTATGAAGATTGTACAGGCTGCACATGCAGTTCCTCACTGCTCAGTCTTTGTTCAGAGTTTACAAGCCATGACTTGGTGGCAGTACAACAACATAGCCTGCCTCCTGCTCCTGGAGCTCATGGTGTACAGCAGGAGAGTACTGTGCCTTCATAGACACAGTTTTCCACTTTTTGGTTGGTTGGTTGGTTGGGTTTTTTCTTTATTTAAAAGTTTTTGAAGCATATAAACATGACTTTGATATTTCCATTGCACTGTACTAGAAAAGGAATTGCATTAAGGGGACTGTCCGCACAAAATTACAAAATCAGATGCTGGTGTACTTTCTGTGTACATTAAATTTCTGTTAAAAAAGAAACTAAGCATACAAGAGATGAAAGGAGTCACCCAGGAGGACTTCAGAGGTATAAGGATGGAGTGAGGAAAGCAAAAGCCCTTGGGGACTTGGATCTGGTAAAGGGTGGCAAGAAAGGCTCCTGCAGGTGCATCATCAGCACAAAAAAGGCAAAGGAAAATGTGGGCCTGCTGCTCAGGAGGGTATGAAGGATAAAGAGCCAGGCTCTTCTGAGAACCATGCAGGCAAAAAACCAAGTGACAAAAGGTACAAACTGGAATACAGAAAATTCCACTTAAACGTAAAAAAAAAAAATGTTTCTAACTGTAAGGGTGAATGAACACTGAAATAGATTGCCATAAAATGTTGTGGAGTCTGTCCTTGGAGACACTCAAAACTGGACTAGACACAGCCATGAGCAACCTGGTTTTGTTGACCCTACTTTGAGCAGGGGTTTGAACTGAGCAGTCTCCAAAGGTGCCTTCCAGCCTCAATAATTTTGTGATTCTGTGAAATTCTATAATTTGCAATTTTAACAAATAGCTGTACTAACACTTTGGACTAAATTAATTTCTCTGTAAATCAATTGAGTATTTGTTATCAAAACTCTGTCAACTTAATTTAACCTAGACCTAAGTGTTCCATAAACCTTTTATTGAATCAGAGGTCAACAGTAATGTGTGCAGCTTTTGATTCCAATGAAATCGACCTGTGGGGGTTTTTTTAACAAATAAATAGTCTTTTCTGAAAGTGAAACTGGCTGGAAGGAAAACCGAAACTTGCTTTATTGCTTTTCATTGTTCAAACTGGGAGAAACAGCAAAAGTAAATGGAGGTCATAGGTAGTTCTAAGTAAATTGAATTAAAAATATTAATTTGTTTACCATAGCAACGCCACTTCCAGTAATTCGATGAAGAAATTAGAGTGTTTACTGTTACACTTATTACATTGGCAGAGCCCTTTTGATCTTTTGTTTGAGCTTTCTGTAGCTTTTCTTCTTTTCATCACAATTTCCTTACCCACCTATAGTACTTCACGGTTGTAAATACCTGTAAGATGCAAGTCGCTGTAATTGGTGACTGTAAGAGGTAGACCAGTGTAAATTATGCAAAGAAAGGGAGTAATTTACTCTGGAGTGAATGCAGCCCTGTGCTGCCATTGGCTCCAGGAAGGATGCTCATTTGTGCCCATGTGTGCTGAGAAGGGTGAAGGCTGAGTTAAAGCAGATCAGGCCTGCTTTATTTTACACACTCCTGCTGTCTGTTTTGCTGAAAATTCTGCCTGATCCCCAAGTCCATTTGTGTTGCTGAGTTGCATTTCTCTCAGGCATTTCTTTTGCCACTTACACCTATAAGAGCCACATTCCCTGCCTTCCTGCACACTGCAGCTGCAGCTGCTGGCCATTAGCAGTGGTTGAGTCCTGGGAGCCAGTACCTGATTTGCCAACCCTTGGTTTGGTTGGGCTCATTTTAGTTAGCACATTCTGCAGCGCAGGTTAAATTAATGTGTTTTGCATAGGCTAGTGATACTACATGGACTTAGAGAGAATCTTGCCTGCCAGGCATCTCCCCAGCTGGGTGTGCATAGCTGACAGTGTTTTTTAATCACTCCTAAACTGAAATAGAAGAGTCTGTGACCCTCTGCATTCCTTACACAGTGTACAGGAGTATGTGACTGTGTAGTTCCTTTGGTTGCAGGCTTTCTCAATATATACATGACCTGTAGATATTCCTCTTATTCTGTGGACTCCCTCTTCCTTCCCTTGGCAGTAGTGCTGATACTTGGCAGGACCTTTTCTTGCCCCTCTTATTATAAGTGAACTCCCAGTACATAAACAGATTCTTTTTTAACTAATTTACTATGCACAATTTTATCTTATTTGTTTTGTCTTTCTTCCAGCTCCCTCTTGAAATGATTCACTGTAAAAGGTTTATTTAAAGTTTTGAAGTTCCTTTTTAAAGGAACTTTGGTTCAGTAGAGCAAGATGCTGTAGTCCAGCAATACTAAGTCTTCTTTTCTTAATTCTTGTATGTTTCTCTTCCTAGTTTCCTTGTGGAATAGGTGAGAAAAGCAATTGCCTCCACTACTTAATGTCTCACAACTCAAAAAATCACTCCTTCAGTGTAATTTTGAATCCCAGCCCAGCTGGTGGTTCTTAGATTTCAGGTTCTGAATATGAGTTCAGCACTTTCAAATGAATCACTGAGAACAGTACTTCTGTCAAAGAGGTTTTTTTTTCCTCTGGAAGGTTTTCTCGATTTTACAGATGCAGACCCTGAGAAAAGAACATTCTTCTAGAAGTACTAAATACAGAGAAAAATATTAAAATTTTCAATTTTTTCCCTGTTTCTTTAAAGTACTTGTTCTATTCTGTTGTCATATAGTGCAACAAAGATGTGTGGTATGTGCTGCCTTTGCATGTAATTGGCCTATTGGCCTCATTCTTACTTATTTGTGATTTCATCAGGACTTAAATTGAAACTTCAGTGTTTTTGTGATGGCCTGTCTTTTGAGGAGCACTTTTTACCTTTTTTTTTTATGAGCAGTTAGTGGAGTAAAGGTTCTCCTTTTCATCTGGTGTCTGTGGACTGTTCTCTTCAGATAAAAGTTAATGGATAATGTCCCAGCTCTCACCAGGAAGTGTGGGTTTTAATAACCTGCCTGCTTATGAAAACATATCAACTCTGAAGACAGAAACAGTGAAAATGTACTGGGACACATTTTCAGCTTTGGTCATTAGCACACAGCCCTGATCTTCATCCTTAGTTTCTCATTGATGCTAGGTGGATTGATGAAGAAGGGTGTGGATTGATTAAATAGGGTATAAAGGCAATCAGGTAGTTTTCTTCTTTAAATTTATCCCCAGGGGTGTTTGTTGAGGGCCATGCTGCTTCCTCCCACAGAGCCAGAGGCTGTAAGGTGTGGTTCCTTCCTTGAACTCTGAAGGGCAGGAATGCTTTTCTGGATAGACTGGGTGAGGACTGCAATTTAATGCAGATAGTTAAACATGAAACTACCAAGGGAGACTTCGGAAAAAATCTCCCCTATATGATGATTACAAATAAAAAAAGTCAAAATAAATATGAGAATCATCATCATTTACTTCTAATATTTCACTGATAGTAGTATTCACATCTTAAAAAGATAAAAAATACAGACAATGATTTTACAGTCCTTATTTGCATTGAGTTGACTAAGAATGAATGTGATTTCAGTGAAAATTCTTAACTTTAAATTGTTTGTTTTGAAGCATATAGAAGAGCTTCTCTTTTTGAATAATAGTGCACACTTTGAAATAAATTTGACATACTACAAATATTACTGGAAAGAGCTCACTATTTTAAGACATAACCAAGTGTTAGAACCCTTCTGATAATGTTTGCAGTAAAGTATTTAAATGAATCATAGAGTAGCAGATATCTCATGCTGGATGTGGAGAGTTTGTTTAGTTTTTTTTCAAACTTCCTGTGGAAGAAAAGGGTCTGACAATGAAAGAGTGAAAATGAAAACCAACAGGAACATAAAAAGAACATTTTGAAAAATTGTCAACCATCTTCGTACACAAACAGTGAGTTCCTGAGCCAGAGAGAGTTGATACTCTTCATTTCTGAGAGAACGAATGTGGAAAGGAAAGACAGTTCTGTAGTCTCTTCTATCTTTGCAGATACTTGTTTTGTCCCTACTCCAGTATGGTGACTGAGCTGTTCAGATGAGAGCCCTTAACCTGTATTCCTCAAAAAGTGGACTGGACTGTCTTAATTGATTTAAATAATACTGTCACTATAAGTAGGGTTTGTTTACACTAAAACAGGTGAGGACATAAAGAAGTAGCCCTAGTGAACAGATTTGATATGACCTTCAGCAATGAGACAATGACAAATTGCTGAGGAAGAAGCTTTTTCAGCCTGCAGACCTGTGAGGGGAGGAGGATCTGTGTACAATTTGCTTTGACCACACTGAAAGGCAAATGATTGAGAAAGGACATGAGATGATCCATATTAGACCCAAAGGCTCATCTAGCCCCATCCTTGTCTCAAAAACTGAAGAATGTAGCTATTACCCTCTGAGATACTATTCTGAACACAAACACACTGTTTGAGCCCTGCTGAGACAGAAGAGAGGTTTGCTCCTTGGTAGACCTTCACAAATTTTTCCTCAGAAATCCAGTCAGAAAACTTGTTTAAACCTTTGCATCCACTGTGACATCATTCTTCAAGGTGTTCCACAGCTTGACTGTGCATTACACTGGTTTGAGTGTGGGAGTATGGGATCTGTTCATGTTATTTGATGCTTCTGAGCTCCTGTAGGGGAAGAAACAGTGAATGGATCCCCTGTTACTTTTGCCATGCCACTTCCCATTTGAGAGGTGTCTATCTTACCCTCCCTGTGGCGTGTCTTCCATGCTGCACCATGCCAGCACATTTGATTGTTTCCTGTCCAGCAGTCATTCCACGGCTTTTATTATCCTTGCCACTCTTCCCCATGCCTTTTCTATTTGTATATCCATTTGTGAAGTGGGATCAGAACCAGATATAAGGGCTCTGTGGATTTATGCATTGATGTAGTCACACTCTACTTTCACAGTGATTCATAATATTTAATTTGCTGTTTTCTTCTGTCAACTATTCTTTGAACTGAGTCTTTCATTATCTGTTATTATTTATCTTACATTATCTGTATTACTTATCTGGCTATTTTGTTACCTACATTGTGCTATCAAGATCTTCCTCTTGATGCATTAATGATGTTGGAGACCATAATTTTAAATGTAAAGTCAGAATTGTTGATTCCATATATTTCCCTTTACATTTGCTTACATTAAATTTAATTGATCAATTTGTCACCCAGTGATTCGTCTCATAAAATCCTTTTGCATTTTTTCATAGGCAGCCCATGTCTTTACTTCCTTTAGTCCAGTTAGCTCCAGCCTCTGGATGAAGTATCTTAATCCCCAGCCTTACTTCTGGAGCCCCTTTAAAAGCAGACTTCCTAAAAGCTCCTGCTGGATGATGCTAACTGATGCTGAAAGCATTACATTCCAGGCAGCAGGGTGAAAAGAAGGTGTTGGAGTCAGGTTCCTGGAGGTGGAAAGCTGACGTACTTATGTATTGTGCAACTTTAATAAGTGATAGAAGAAGCTAAAACAGAGCTCTTGAATGACTGTGCAGGGTGCTGAAGAATATTTTTCCCCAGTTGCCCCCCTCACCATATATACAGCATTATTACTGTAACTGCATTGTACTATATAAATGAGTGATTTAGTGATTTATCCACTCTACCATAAGTATGTGACCAATCCTCATTACTAGTTCATTCTCAAACCTTTACAATGGCAATGTAAGGAGCTCTGTATTCCAGAGCATTACCTGCTCTTTAGGCAAGAAGCCCTGATTTGGTGTATGTTATTGGCCACTGGAACATGCCTTCATGTGTCCATCAAGCTCAAGTCTGGAGAGAGCAATCTGGGTCTGCATTCCCAGAAGAAAGGGCTTCCAGGATGGCTATAAAGTCCCCAGATTGTTTTCCTGGGGTCGGAATGAAAGTTCAGTTTGTTTTGCTTTATTTCAACTGTTTCTAGATAAAGGAAAATAATAAAAGGTGGGAAGAAACATTCAAGTGACAGTCATTTCTCATCCAGATTCTAACTAATGGTTCAGATATTCAGACTGGTGATGCTGTGGTGTGTTCTGCCATTGATATGGGTGGTGCTGTGAAATTCTTTACTCTTTTCCTTTTGATTTCGAGTCAGTTTCCCTCATGTTGGCTGATTTCAAGTCAGTTTTCCTCATGTTGGCTTATCTGGCAAGTGAGTCATCTTGATCTTTTACAACAGAAGAACTGTGGGAGAATAAGGGATGGACGGAAGCAGTGTTTTTAAATGATCACCAGGTAAAATTAAAGCTGCTGTTGTCTGTGACCTACATGATGTTCCAGTGCCTTCAGAGGCATAGTGGCACTGGACTGTACAGACAGGATCTTCCACGAGAAGCTGCATCTTGGGACTTAGGCTGCACTATGGATGATTTGAGGAATCTTGCCCTTAGGTGGTAAGAAGCAGGTACCTACCCTGTGACTGAGTGAAAATCCATTCTGTTGGTTTGGCAATTCAACAGTAAGTTCACACTGGGAAGGAAGAAGTAGATGCTGTTTACTATTCTCCATTTATTCTTTTTAAAAGAAAATGAAAGATCAAAACTGCCCAGCTGACAATGAAATAAAATATAAGTAGTCATTTGTCTGACAGACTTCTAAATCTGTTCCCCGAGACATTTTATTTTGTCAGTGATTTAGCCCTGACAAATTTATTTCCCATGCAGCTTTTCCAAGGGCTGGACTTCATTCCCTCATTTAGCCTCTTTTTCTTAAAAGAGAGATTGGAAACCTAAATGCATTTGATACATTGTTTGTAACAAACTGAGAAAGATCCAAAATGTCCAGCTGCCAGGAAAAGTTTGCTGGAAGGGCAATTAGCCACAGTGCCACATGTGTTATCCCAAAAGTGGGAAAGGTTTGGAGCACAGTGACTCTCCAGAGAAAGACACAAGGGTGGTGTGGGCAGTGTAGCTTCACAGGAATTGCAACTTAAGTAACTTTTCTGCTCCAACTCTTTGTTCAAAATTGCATAATGCAATGAGAGAGAATCGTGCCCTCTGTATCACAGAGTCCCTGACTCTGCTTCCCAGTTGAGGAGGAAAAATCCCATCAGAGGAAGCACTTCCATCCCTCTGTTGCAGGGAACTTTCTAAAGTTCTCCAAAAAGCCTGCTTAAGCAGTTGCTTGGTTTGTGGTTTCAGTATATATGGAGTCCCAAATGCTCCTACACAGATTCTGTGCATTTCCTGACATTCTCGTGAGTCGCTGACGGCTGGACAAATCCTGCCTTAGATCAGAAGAATTCTTAATGTTTATTTTTTGGGTTTTTTTTTTCCTTTCCTTTGCCTTTGGAACAATGGAATTGTTATCACTGCTGTGATGACTTCACACTTCTACAGCCAATGATGCAACATTTTAAACTTGGGTTGCAGAGCAATTGTTTTGCTCCTCTAAATTTTGTTTATTACTGACATATGGATACGAAAGGGTATAATTTGGTAGCTAGATCTAATCAGCACTTTGTATATAAAATGCATCAAAACCAGACATCAATAGCAGTCCATCTTAGTGTGTCTGCATTCCAGATCATTGTGTAGTGTAAGTTAACTGTTCCTTTCATTTCTTCTGGAGCCCAGCTGGTCTTGCTTAATTTCACACTATTTTATATTCTGTTTATTACTGAGGCCAACAAGTATTTTATTTTAGCTGTTTATACATGTTAAACAAACATGGGATCCGGGTGGAATGTCTCTGGCAGAAACATGCTAATTCCTCATACCCTCAGAGTCCATTCCACACTTGAAGGAGTGGGCTCAGCCAATTAAATTAGGCACCCAAACAGGAAAACCACAGACACACGATTACACTTTCAGCCAAAGCTAAATGGTGCAGCATGAAAGTCATGTTGTTGTTTGGCTTTTTCACAGTGAGGCCTGTGTGAACAGAGACAGCTGGCAATGTCTCTGTCACAGCCTGCCCGTGGGACACAGGAGAAAGGGAATTCCTGCTTCATGGAGCTGGCAGAATTGGTTTAGCTCTTCTTCATTAAAAGATCATCGTAGGTATGCAGTAACAGAACAACATCACATTTCAGTTTCCAGATAGTGTCTTTGGTGTCCAGAGACTGGAAAAGTCCTAAAGGATTTTAGGCTTCATTTTTCCACAGACTTCTGCCCTAGTTGAGGTCACCAGGCCTTGAGCACTATTCACAACATTCGTGAATCACATAGAGCTGCTGATGAGATGGACTGTAAGGAGAGATGGTGAGTCCCTGCCCGCCCCCGTGCTGGCTGGCTGATGGCCTGATGGTTAGGAAACATGCACAGGAGATACTAATTTGGGCATTTGTAGGAACATTTCAAATCCAGTGTTGTTAGATTTAAGAAGAAAGGGCACTGCTATAAAACTCCATTGAAAACAAAAGAGTAGGCCTGCTGTTTTCATTGAAATACTTGTGGTTCAGACAGTTCTGTGATGTAGCTCCAGGATAGCTGGAGACACCTTTCTTTGATCTATTCAGATGACTGAGCATCTTTCATTCAGGGAGGTAGATCCAGCCTCTGTTCTTGCATCTTCCTGACCAGTTCTGATGACTCCTCCTGAGAGCCCAGCCGTTACTGCCAGCAGTTCCTAAAATACTCATTATTTGCTTAGGAAACTTAGGCATTAACACAAGTTTTGGGGTGTACCACCTTAGTGGCTAGATGTCCAGAAGTCAGGTGTACCAATGCACAGCTTGTAGTACTTCATTTATGTAGCCCTTAGCTACTAGGATGGGATGTACCTTAGGAATCCTTAAGAGCTGTAGAAATCTGAATATAGGCTGTCAGGCCAGTACTTTAGGGAGTGACAGTGAATGATCGTTGTGATTGTGGTCTGTCATGGTGAAACACAGCTGTGCTGCTTTATTTCTTGTTAATGGAGACCGAGCTATTTATTGTGTTCTTATGCTGCCATTGCCAGACTATAGCTGGGGTGTGTTGGGACTATGAACTAGTGCTCAGTGAACTGACGGGTTTCAGACTGTGTCCTTTGTGGAGTATATTAGACTCTGAGCTGTGATGACCATTTGTTTTTACTTCTGAGGAAAGCAGTTTGGTCCTTGGCTACCTTAAAGACACAGCTTCACTCCATGGGATGCTGCAGTGATTTAGCTTGGCTGCAGTATCCAAGCTAGCAGCACCCTCATTTAACTGGGCAAGAGCTTGTTACTGTCTTCTTTTAAAATTCTTCAGATTGAAAATTCTTTTCCATCCCTTTGGTCCAGAATAGACCAGGCTTCTTNTTTTTTTTTTTTAAATTTTTAATAAAAGAATTGAGCCAAGTTGCATGCAAGCATTTTTTTGCATGACAGATCTTTTTTTCTGATGATTTGATGGTATTGTAGATACGGAATACTAGTTGAGCATTGTTTCCTCAGTAAAAATTGCTTGAGCATTGTATTTAAAGTAAAATAACTCAAGAGTGATCAAAGGTGTGCAACTCCTGTTTTCTCTGTGAACTGAAATTTTGTTAGTATTTTTTCATGCTGGTGGGTGGAAAAGGCCAAGGGATGGTTGTTTGCCTAATGAGGGCAGGATACAGCTGGGAGGAAGCTTGAAACTCCATCACAGAGACTGCAAACAATCCAGTCACATCAAATAGATGCCCACTGTTTGCCAAAAATCAGTGAAATAGGGAGATAATGAGGAAGATAATGAGGATAATGTAATAAAGAAAAAGAGAACACTGTTGTTCTCTAGTGCTGTGACCTTTTGTGAGAAGTGTCATTTACACGGGTGTTTGTGTGAGTGTTGGCCCATGCTGGTTTTACAGTACTTAGTTGTGTGATGGCTGCTTACCAAAGCTGTGGATGCACCCTGTGGCCGGCCTCACTCTAGGCTGGATAAGCTCCTGCAGTAATGCTGTAGTTAATGGTTTCAGGAAAAGCTGATACCTATCTGCATTTGAAGGAACACAGTTTGGGCTAAATATTGAGAAATCACAGGTATGTTATGCAAATCCTGGGTGTGCCAAGCAAGCCTATAAAAAAGCTCATTAGGATTAATCTCTAGCAGGGTGACTAATGCAAAGGGAATGAGGTACTTTCCTCCCTGAGTCAGCAGAGATTTGACATAGCTTTCAAAGGGGCTTCACTGGAATGCAGTTGGTTGCTTTGTGCAGTAGGTATGCTTGTTTATTTAATTTGGAACTGCTTGCTTTAGACCAGAGAATACTATACTAAATTAAGAGAGACACATAGCCAGATACTCTACAAATAGATTTAAACCAAAATAACTCAGTTTGGAAGAAGTGAAGTACATAATTATCCAGTGTACATTAAAAGCACTAAAGACAGCAGCATATGAAATCTGTCCCACCTCCTGCTCTGCTCTTTGAGCTTTGCCAGATTTTTATGTTTGAGGAACCATATTTACAAGTGAGGTTTTCTTTACATCCTATCTCTGTTTAGTTTTCACAGTGACTTCCACATGTAATACCAGGAAAATTAGTTGCAGCTCAAGATTACAAAATGTGGTATTTTAGGAGGGAGTAGCTAAAGAAGGCTCGCTTATTAGCAGTTCTCCAAAGCCTTTCTTAGGTGGAATCTTTCTGGTAACATTTGTGTGAGGCAACGGGATTTTTTTTCCTTACAAGTGCTGTAGTCAGCTAACAGCAATCAAATTCTTTTGAGTGGTGTGTAATTGTTAGCCCCATAAAAAGAAAAATAAATTGCTCGTTTTATCAATAAAGCTATACAGAGCCAAATACCACCACAAAGAAAATTTCAGTATGATTTAAAATGTTTGCTCATGTTTCATTCCCAAGTAACATGGTATCTGTAGTTTCAGAACTTTATATTTTGCCTTTGCATTGTCTTAATTTTCATCTGTAATACATGTTTCATTCTGGATAATTTATCAGGCACGGTGAGGATATCTGAGATCCTTTCTAAAACGCCTAATCGTTTTTCAAAGAAAGCTAACGGAAAGGGTAGATTTTCTTGATAATCCTTTCAAAATTAAAATATAACACAAAAACACTATGTTTAAGTGACATTAAGGGTCTCACTTAAACCAACTAAAGCTGGAGAATTCGAAGTGAATAACTAACACTGTTGTAAACTGCCCTCATGTATTGCAGCTGACAGTGCGGAAGCAGAGGTTCAGAGAGCAGTTCAGATAATAATCTTAAGAGTCTGGATATTGCCTGAGCCCCAGTAGTTGGGCAAGCAGGATAGATGTCTTTCAAGATCATTCTTTCTCATGAGAGATACGGCATTTCCTTTTCATGGTCATACTGAACATGATTTTTCTCTGGCCAGTTTATGTTTCATTCCCTGGTTAACAGCAAGGGCTGAGTAGCACACAAGCAGTTTCCAACAAATAGAGATCTGAAATTTTACTCTGAAGCCTTAAAAATCTTAATCCCAGCCTTGCTTTCTCTCCAATCTCCATTTAAAAGAGACCCCAACTAGCCAGAAGTATCAGAAGAATCTAGATTCCCCCCTTTTTTCATTTGAGGTCCAGTTTGACCTTTTTTCCACTGCAGACAGTTCAGTATGCTGTGTTTACACACTTCATTAGCGTCATATTGCCAGTATATCAGATAAGCATTTAGTTAGGCACAGCAGGACTTCTTTGGGAAAATCTATTGTAGAGCTCCCATGATTCATGGAATTCATACATCATTCTAGAAGTTTAGTAAAATGTTCCAAATATTCTGACATATCTAAGGAAGGGGACGTGTTACAATGTCTTAGTGCTGTTACTTGAAGCTGAGTGGCAGATTTTTGTGTAGAAAAGGGAATTTAGTATTCTTGGTGCTTCTTTTCCAAATAAACTAAAAATACAGTTAATTTGAGGCAGGAAAAACCTTTGCCTTTCAGCCACTAACATTAAGGTTAGCCCATATTTTACAGAACTCTTGCAAGTAGAGCCTGCAATCTTTATTAATGTCAGAATCTCCTTTCAGTCTTTCTCTGAACACATTACTTGAAAATTTGCATAATTGTTTAAAGTTGCACATTTTGCTGATACTGCCCATACTAAATGATACAAGAAAACACAGCATTACATTACATTACCGACAGGAACAAAACAGAAAGTGACACTTTTATGCAGTTGTGTATTTTGTGAATCAGGGCGGTAATTGGAACATATTAACGATTTCCTTGACTCCCCCGTATCCTGCTCCGCCCCTGCTCCCCCTGCAACCATCCATATAAACTCCAAGGATATTTAACACATTTTAAGCTGTCCAGCTCTATGTAGCTCCTTGTAAAGTAATTTGGAATGATGATTCCTACTTGGTGAGATGTGCTCAGACATAAACTCACACATACACATAGCAACACAGAAAGCATGAACCTGTTAAGGATTTCACCTTTTAAGAAATGACAGAATAATTACAGGACAACATGTCCTTCATGAGTAAAAACAACTAAGCTAAAGTGCTTTCAAGGCTGGCATGGCCTACTTCTCTTCTAGCAAGCTGCATAAATCATAAATTGCTAAGGGATTGATTCATACACTGCGTGATAACTGGAGTCTGTATAATGGTTTATATAAATGTGTGGATAACACAGACGAAGGGTGAACTGAATTCAGTTCTCCATTACAGCTTGGCAACAGAACTGAGTTGATAGAGCCCAAACCCTGACTTCGTATACAGTTACAGAAAATGTAGAGGATGAACCATGAGACTCCTAAATGAAGGGTAAATAAGATGTTTCCATTTTCAGACCTTTTCAGGACAGGATTGTGATAGTTGGTAAATTGGACTAAGGTAAAACTTAGTGTGTTAGAAGTACTCAGTCCTGGAATTAATGTTCCTGGATTTAAAAAAGAAGAAAAAAAAAGAGGTCTATTGTCTAATTTTACCTGTCTCTGGGTGAATAGACATAAAAATTTTGCCATTTGCAGCATTTAAAAGAAAACATACCTTAGTTAAAAATGAAAACAACCACAAACCAGAAATGTCATCTGGCTTTTCAAGTTCTCTCTTACTTATCAGTGTCTTCCTGGTGAACAAGTTGTTAAACTGCCTTGTATGTTTTTATGACTTGAAATCTTTCATATGCTGCAGATAATCTGTATTAGTGGGATGATGTTTCTTTGTCTGAACACTTTAACTGGACAGATTGCACATACAGTCTAGTGTTGCCAAAGGCCAGGTGAATCCTGAAGAGCTGTGAGCAAGGGTAACTCAACCTCTGAAAGTTATCCAGAGATTTAAGCTACATGAAAATGATACTTGTTGGAAATACCTACTCTTTACAGGAAAGGGTGCTTCTTTTTCTTGCTCATAATTTTAGGGTCACAGTTTCAAAGGTACCCTTAATAGGCTTCTCTTTCTGTAAAAAAAAACTTTGCCCCTTAATACACAATGCACATTGGTTGGTCTAAATAGCCAACATTTGCATGCATAGGCAGTAGATTCTGTCATTTATGCTTGTAGATAATAGAATTTACATGCACAAAACTCATTTGGATTTGGCCTCAGAACAGATTAGGAGGACAGGTATTTAAGATTTGAGGGACAGATGCACAGTAGGGGACTGCTGGGGTAAATGATGGTTGAGGCTGGAATATTGAAATGGGGATGCTAAGGAAAGAATGAAGACAATGCTCATCTGTGTTTGAGTTGTGCTGAAAGCAAAAGGAGTTTATACAAAGAGCAAGGCAAGAATGATATCAAAGGTCACCTTTCATTGTGAAGAGAACTTGAAACATGAAATTTTCTTTTCTGAAATATGTTTTTGCCCTATGGTCTCTGTCCAGTGATGGCCTTTAATCCATCTTTCATGAAATTTCAGTCAGAGCCTAATACTTCATGTCACTGATACCGAGTAATTTAACAGAGATCATAGGTATGTAAGGGTCAATCCTTCAACTCAGGTGAGACTTTTAGGCTCACTGAAGTAAATGCAGCCATGTTAGTTTTGTGCCAGCTGATAAAATGTGTTTGGATAGTTAGATTCTTTCAAAATTAGTATAATTGTAGAATATCCCTCTATTTGACTTTGGTCAGCGAAGAACAACATTCTGGTTCTGAATTTTGGGGACATCAATTACAATATAAGAGGAAGCTGGTATCCAGATCTAAATGTTTACATTTGAAATCCCAACGAAACCAAGCTTTGGCACCCACTCCAGGGCCATAACACAGAGGATGGTATCATCTCAAACCAGACTGTGAAAAGCCTATTACATTTTCATATCACAGTGGTCACTCAACCTAGCCCAGACTCACTCTTTGCTTAAAAACATCTCACTGAAAGAAATATGAGTCATGCTGAAGTCTAATAGTATTTTTCTTGTGGCTCTGTTTTGGTGCACTGACTGTGTAATATCAAGGCCTCTGCAGCAATGCACTTAAACACAAGTGGGTGAAATATGGGGAGAACAGAAGTCTTAATTTCAAATTTCTCGGGTTTGTCAGATTATGTTATATAGTATCAGATTGTTTTGTGAAAGCTGAGGCCACAGGAGTCCCATTACACTTTTTGGGCAAGATCCTTGGATGATGTAAATTGGTGTAGTGCTGCTACACTAAGTGGAGCTGTGTTGATTTCAGTGGCTCAGGATTTAGCCCAGTAGGTCTGAGATAGCTATAAAACCTCACTGCACTTTGAAAGCCATACCCCATAAATGCTTCCACAGTGCAGTTTTTTATAGTGTCTATAGGAAACCCACTTTGTCTCTGTGGCTTAAAAACACTAACTAGCCCAGGTCGACTCTGTCGTTCTCACACCATAACTGTTAATACTAATAAGTGGGGGTTTAAGTGTACTGTCTCTTAGTGTGTTTGATCTTCTTTTTTTATTTTTAGTTTGTCACTCTGGACTATTTGTGTCTTGGACCATTTTTATAAGTACACACATAAAGAGAATATTGCTAGCAGAGACTAGCTCAGTGTAGTAGAGTATTCTTCTTCTGACAGTGCACGTGTTTACTTGCACAAAAGTACCAAGTATATATACACACGTATGCACATGCAGTTAGTCTACCCTAAGTGTCCTCAAGCACTCACTTTTTCACTTGGTAACTAATGAAATGACATTTTTGGAAGAAAGTGTTATGTCTCATCGTGTTAGCTGTTCCAGGGTCTAGCCTGAACTCCATTGCATTCACTGACTGTGCCACTGCTTTGGCATTAAGAGCTGAGGTGGTTTTCCAGACAGTCATTTGAAAGTGTTTTGCAACAATTACCTTATAAGTAGATTTGTTTCTGCAAAGGGAAGGAGATCATACTAAGTGAGCTATAGAAGCAGGCATTCATGTGCTTTTCCATTAGTATACAGCAGCTTGTATTTTTGTAAACACAAAGATAATATAAGATAATCCATTTTTTCAGTTACACAAACAGTTCAAAAGATATTTGTAATGAAATGGCTTCTAGCAATCTTTAATATTTCATGGTCATTTTTTGGGGGAGTGGGTGGGAAACCCCTAGCTTCATTCCCCTGTTAATCTTTTCCCCTTGAGAGGCTTCAGGCTCTGGTTCTGATTTCAATGTGTATTAAGCTGTGAGTAGGTTTGAACTTGAGAGTCTTCAGAAACCAAGGAGAACAATAGTGGCTTCACACTGTGTTTTGCTTCAGCTCCAGTGAGTAATGCTAAATTGCTTGCATTGTCACAACCACATGCTTCCCTTGATGATCCTAATGGGTCCCTGCAGATCCAGTGGGGATCACAACACTGCCTGCATACATTTTTTAAGATTGTTTCAAGATATCGTGGAACACATCCAGAACCCAGAGCAATGTTTTTTTGGGGCCTCAGACCATGGAATGTTTAATTACTAAAAATAGCAATAGGAAAAACACAGTTTAATCTTTTAGAGAAATGTTTGGGGTTTAGGGCAACTTGTCTTAGAGCATTATTTCCCTCAAGGATAAAATTTATATAATTATAGAAAAATTTTGAAAAATAATTGTCTGCTTTTGTGTTCTTTTGTATTCAGACAGTGGGCACAGTGTACCCTTGTTAAGTGGACATTGCTGTTTCTAACTTGTGTATTTTTGTTAGCCCTTTCACTTCATACACTAATCTTTATCTACCTTGTAAAATTTTGGTTGGGTGTTTGATGCCAGTTTCAGAGGTGATGTGTAGTTTGGATTTCCTTGCATTTGCTCAGACATAGTGAACCCAGCTTATGAGTAGTGGGCTTTATAAGCATATTGAGAACTGGAAAAGAATCTAAGCCCATAAGTGTAAGGCAGTCCAGAAGGTATCACACCTTGAATGCAGTGAATACTGAGGGCACACTAACTCTGATGACTCCTAGACTCTGCTGAACTTTTGATTTAATTAGAGTCACCATGACTACTAGATTTTTATTCCTCTTTTATCTTGAAGCTCAAATATTTTTCTTGGGACACCTTTTCATATTGATTTGCCTATCCACACTTTAAATTACATAGCCAGTAGCAATAATTCGATTTTTACATTACTGAAAATGGATTTGTGTGCCAGAAGACTCAAGAATGTCAGACAAATGAATTTTCAAAATGAGCCAACAACTGAAGAAATGGAAGTAGCCCTAGTGACCCAGTAACATGTATCCACATCTCTAAAAGTTTGTTGAGAACTTGGAAAATTCAAACTGCAACTGAAAAGCACTGTGTATCCCCAGGCAGCCTTAATTTGCATGATCAGCACTTACTCAGCAGAGTACCATGGGTATGTGAGACCTTGGTGTATTAAATGGGTCACATTTAACTGTCCTTGAACAATTTCTCCTATGTATTAAACATAAACAAGCTTTTTGTCATATTCAGCATCACTGTTCTCTTTTCTCCACACTTTCTTTGATACAGGGTAATTTTTCTATAGGAGATTTTAGAAACACACAGTGAATATGTTATGCCACTTTCCTCCCATAGTCTTGCTTAAGAAGTCTGTACTTCTCTCATTTTGTGTTCCTTGTTATTTTTTTTCCCTGAGAGTTGGATAATTCCATCTGAGTAAAAATTTAAATTAAAGTTGTTTTTTATAGCTGAGAATTGTTGGGGAAATTGCACAGTCTCTCTTAGTTTTCTAAATAGCTTTTAGAGACAGACTGTTCTTCTCTTGCCATGTAAATGCGCCATATATAAATCCAATGAGCACAGGTCAAGGTGTCTGTTGGTGACTGGAAAGAAGATGCAAGAGACTACTGGATTTCACAAGCTACAGAAGGAAACGGGTAGCAGAGTTCAAATGTAAATAAAGATGGCAGGAAAATTTTTTTTCTCTTTCACAATAAACCCCAAACAAGTCCTTCTTTAACACCCCTTGGTGTTTTCCTGTGATTTATTATATAAAAGGTTTCTTTTGTTACAGGAGATACCTTTCTGCCCATTAAATATTTTTTTAATGGTAACCAGTAAACCTTTCTCAAAGGTAGTGAGTAGTTTTACACCCTGAACAGTTTTGAAAAGAACTCCATGAAGTCACTCTCTGCTATGCCAAAATGTAAAGCTTGTATTCAGTGAAGATGAAGAAGAGAGTAGGGAAAAAAACCCTTTTAAGTTACATTACACAAAGAAAGCTTTAAAAAGCATTGGTTTTAAGCATGCTTTGATGTAATTAGCTTGATGTTAAAACTGTGGTACACTAATGTCTGAATGAAAGGTACTTTAATTAAATTATACATTCTATTTGCAGTGCATTTCTATTTCACAGATTTATAAGCTTACAGTCCTGCATATGCAAAAAAGTCTCTGTTTAGATCTCCCATTTTCCAAACCCAATATACTGTGCTAGCTGGATGTCAAAATTGAGCACTATTTTATGTGAAATATGGGATGACATGTCAGTAAAAGAATCGGGTTTGTTCAGGATTATTTGAAATTTGGCCCACTCAATGTGAAAATCTAAACACATTAAGAGATTCAACCCTAGGGGAAATGAGTACTCCTAATATATACAGGACCTAAAGAGCTCCAAAGATAAAAACTTGAATTTCAGTGTCTAAGTTTTAAATAAATTTTTAGGAAAATCTTCATTCTTTCAATTTTAATTTTTTTTTTTCAACAAAGGCCTTAGCACTATTCACATTCTTCAATAGAGTGTTCATAGGACACCTTTACTGACAAATTGCCTTTAAGGACTCTTTTGAAAACTACCTTCACAGTGTTCTTAAATTTGACTGTCATAAAATAGTCAAATAAGGTGGGTAACTCCCTTCAATGTGTTTTCAATTGCAGATCATGGCACTTTCATCCAACAATTTTGAAGAGATAACTTTTAATTACAGTAATAAGAACCACATGGGCAATGATTGATGCAAACCTGATGTGTTCTCTTACTTTATTAATCTTTTTAATTAGAGACAAAAGAAAGCTTTATCTTTTGAGAAGAAGAGATGAGTTGTGATGTTCTGTTGCGCTTTTGTAACTTAAAATAATTTGATTGTTTACCAGAAATTTTTTGCTTGGATGGAAAAGGCAGGAGGAATTCGCACATTTTCTCTTCCAGTTTGCTTTCCTTCAGTGCTATGCAGTGCCCCGTATGGCACCAGACTGTTGAAATTATGGAGCTCTTCCATTAGTTTTACTTCAGTTCTACAAACTTCTTAAAAGCAGAGTTTACAAACTCAATTAGAGAGCAAGAAAATGAGAGACAGTTAAACACCACCATACGTCAGAGCAGTTGATTGCCAAAGGGCAGGTTGTATGAGATGGTGGGAAAGACCTATGAGATATCTTGTTCTTTTACTCTCCTTAGCTTTAGGAGCTGAGACATCTTAGCATCTCTTATGTCCACTGTGGCTGTGGTTTGAAGCAGTTATAGTTTAGAATGGTGTGAAAGACACATGAACAGGATGATGTTGATTGAGGTGCTAGTGGAGATCTTTGAAAGAGACACTGAGTATTTTACTTGAATGGTTTCAAGGATTCACTTGCCTTGAGTATACAGATGGTTAGATTCAGTTCCCTCTCTGGCTTGAGATACTTTGCAAACTTACAGGTAAGGTTTAGGTTGCACATATTTGCCTGGAGCTTTTTGCCATGCAAGTACTCTATGTAAGATTAATGGCTGCAGTGGAAAAATAGCACAGAGACTTTTCCTACTTACTGTTTTTCAAATTCTTTCATAGTATGTATGCCAATAGCATACCGAGTGAGTTACTAACAAGTGAAGGCAAAGTCCCTGCTCTAGGAGAAGGTTCATATTCTAACTAACAATTTGACATCTCTGGGCTTTATAGAGATGCATGAAGACAATGAAATTTCTGGACAGGGAGGAAAGAAAAAACTTGTGCACATAGGATGTCAAAGGCAGAGCCAGTCTGTGATACCTGTATTTTGCTGTTCAGACAAGAAACCTGTAAATTAACCTATATCAGCACATGAACTGGTGACACTTCACAAAATGTTCTGCAAACTAACAGGGAAAGGACAGCACATGCTTTTGGAGACCTGAAGTTCTGTAAGCTTCCTGCACTGCTTTAGCAATAGCATATAAATAACACTGATTCCAGCCAGTGCTGTGGCTTGGTAGTCTGTGCTTACATGTTAGGATGCTGACTTTGGGCCTGATCCAAACACCTTTGAAGTCAGTGGAAGACTTTAAACTTCAGTGAGTGAACTGCGGAGGTGTTTTGAGGTGCTTTCTTGTGTCAGCCAATTTAGAAATGTCAGTGGGAACAGAGAAGGGGAGAAGTTCAGTTTCCCGTATCAACTCAAGGAAGGTAAAAGGAATTATTTTTTAAACTGTCATTAGTTTTTAAGAAACATTTGCCAAAATATGTTTGTGCCTGTCACCACATATGAAAATGGACTGGATTTGGAATAGCTGATGGTAATGGAGAGAAAATGGCAGTTGTTGAGTGGCCTCACTTTGTGAATCTTTTATTTGTGTGGTAGAAGTGGGTGCACAGCTCACCATTTATATAAAAGTTAAGTTAGATATGGTCTGTTTTAAAGCCATTCCAGACAACTTTTAAGTAGACCTACTAGCACTCAGTGCCAGTCAAACTGTGACCTTGTCTGCAGATTAGTTCCCTGTGATTGCTTAAGTGGTGATACTTGCACCACAGAAGTGGAAAAGTTAGGCCTAAAAAAAATATTAGGCTTGCATTACACATACTGACAAAATAGTTGTTTTATCCAAGCCCATTCATCCATCCTCGGACTGGAGACATAGTAACTCTCGAGAACTCCACTCTAATGTAGCAAGAGTGGCAGGAGGGAGCTGAAGTACTCAGAAAGCTTAAATTTGTTTCAAACTGTCACATTCAGCATGAGGATATATGGTGAAAGCATGGAGGAAATATTGCATTTTGAGATTCCTAGAAGGGTGCCCTGGCATATATTCCTACACACGTATTTGTCATATCTAAATTATTGAGCAATTGAATTTGGTAATAATGACCATGAATTAACCATCTGTCAAAGATAAGCAACATCTACTTTAACCCTCAGGCTGCCACAGATGCCTTTATATGGTGATGCCCACAGCATTCCTTTGGTTGCCAAAGTGGAAGCGTGGCAGCAGACCAAAAGTTAGCATGGAGGGGTGGAGATACATTCCCTTCCACTTTCTGAGAAATAATTATCATTTTGCTCATTTTTTTCAGCCAAACTTTAGCAATATCAGAATTGTTTCTGCAGATTGTTTTGATTTTGAAAAAGAAAGACTGCTTCATGTTGTAAATGCATTTCAGCTTTAAAGACTTGGGATATTTTTAAATTATCTTTAATGTTACCTGAGAAGAGATGTACATTGCATAGAAAAGTTAAAACTGAAAACTATTGCATTTTCTACTTAAATTGCCCTCCATAGTCCACTTCAATCCATATTCTAAATGAGCTGTGTATATCTAAAAATGTTATACTACTGTATCTTCTGAGTTCAGAGTAGTTCAGAGGCCATTTGCCAAACTTACTTCCTTGTTGTGTACTTCACTCATAAAAAAAATGATTGAATACTCAAAATCCAGACCAAAGCTTATAAAGAAATAAATGTAACAACGAATTTAGAAAGTTAGCAGACTAACTGGTAGACATCTGTGTGGTGGGGTTACTTTGGTTTGGTTTTCCCTCCTTGGACTGAACTGGTTTCTGAGATCTGTTCTTCCACAGATGACTAGTCTCTATTAGTTTTTCTGTAAGTACTAGTTAAAAATTACAATGACAGTCCCATTTATTCCATTTTGAGGACTAACTGGATCATATTATGTGAATGTAATTACTAGGCCTGTTTTAAAAATTATGTGTAATGGTTTGAGGCAAGATTTTCAACCAAACCTATCCATCTGTTTGCTGAGACTTTATTGAGACAGCCTTCACAAAGGCTTTCAGTAGGTCTGGGAAATAGATGCCTGTAGAATGTTGGAAGTGCAACTTGGCCCTGGATAGTTTAGTTTGAGGGTGGGGTTTTGGTTGGGGGTTTTTGTTTGTTTGTTTGTTTGTTGGTTTCTTTTAAAAATGATGCTTTTTCTGCCCCTTTTCTCCTTTTCAGTCTTTTCTGATGATTTTAAGTTCTCCTAACTGGTCCACTTTGACCTTATAACTTGTAGAAACATCCATATGGAAAGCATCAAGATGCTTAATGACTTTCATGATTTCTTTGGGAGAGGAAGAGGGAGCAGGGGAAACAGAGGTCATTGATCCTACAGTAAACTCATTGGTATAACTGAAGTGATCAGTCTTCTCACCTGTCTGTCATGGTAGCTGCCTCCTTGCTGCTTGGGAGTTAACAGCTGAGCAGAAATGTTCCTCATCCCTTGCCATGGGCTGTGAAAAGCTGAGAGCTAAATGGCTGCTGAAAGTTTTACCAACTTGAAGAATTTTTGTAGATCTCCAGCTCCATGCATCATCTTTGTAAAAATCACCTCCTGTCTGTTTGGAGCAGTTTCATGTTCCTTCTGCACAGTCTGGGCTGATGATCTAAGCCCAAGCAGCTAGCAATAACTTGCAGTACTTTCTTGTCCCATAATGAGAGATTGTAAACGTGCTGTCCATCTGCATTTTGCAGCCTTCTCAGTGGCTATCTAGAACTACCCTCAGGCTGAGATCAGACTTTCTCCATTTCTCCTTTGTAGGGCTGCTTTCTAATATCTGAAAAAAGTTCTGAAATGCAAAGAAATACAAGCAACACAAAAAGAAATGGAACTTTTCTATATCAGCTGAAGTGATCAGATGATATGAGGTGTGTTTTCAAAAGATTTCTCTTATTTGTTTCATGAAGAGTCACATTCCATTGGTGTTTAATTTGGGCCACACTGTGTATTATATTTCAACAATAGTTTGTACTAATAAGCAAGTATGTACCTTTGTCCTGCAAAATATTGTACAATGCTGTCCTTTAAACAGTCTTTATCTTGCAGTTTTAGCTTCCCCCCACCCCCCTTGAAACGTAGGTGGTCACCCAAAGTAAACAGAATTCCTTCTACTCCCTCCACATCTGCTATGTGTTATCTGGCACTCACCTCTGACCCTGATATTCATCATAAGAATAAGAATTGCATCCTATTCAGCTGCTTGTGTGCACTTTAACTCCAGTGATCACTGGCTGTTGAAATAGTATGTGCTGGGAGGAAAAATTGCTGAGACATCATTGGGGTTCAAACTGGACTCTCTGCTTTCTTGTGTGCTTTTGGATAATTAAACAGAAGTCTAGGGATAAGCAGGTCAGCACAGTATACTGGGGGATAAAGCTTGGTATAATTTAAGATTGTAGTGGCTAGTAATGCAACAAAACAAGTTCAATGCTAACTCTTAACAAGAAGGACTTTTGAGTTCTGTTTGCAAGCTACTGTATCAAATGACATTATGCATCTGCATAGGGAGACAGTATCCCTTATGGAGCAGTAAGTTTAAAAGTATGTTTGTGATGCAAACACCAGTTAGTGATCTTCCTTTCATTTAATAACACCACCCTCCATGACCTGGTGGTATCATTCAGGGAGTAAAGTAATTTTTGTTGTGAGTAACAGTTTTAAAATCTGATCCTATATGTGAAGATCCATATGTTAGGATGAGTAAAGATCTGGTCTCTGGCACCCCGTAAATGGAACCCATCTGAAATTTTCCTTTTTTCACAAGAATGAACAGAATTACTTTTTGGACACTGTGGAGGAAGAAATAAAACTGCCAATTTGCTTGCCAAGGGTGAATTGATTAAAACTTTGGGAAATTTACCAGTTCTTTGTTTATTATAGACTTTCTGCTACTTGCTCTCCTCTTTCATGGCAGAGGTGTGAAGCAGAAACCCTCTGCTGACCCCTAATCTTCAAACTCTTGTCTTCAGTTGAATTATGATCATAGTCATGGAGCAATGGGAGCAAAATGTGAATTTGGCCTGTAGGATAAACTCAAAAATCTTAAGGGCCTTTAGCTGCCAAGTTTATCTCCCACTCTCCACCCACCCCATCCCCAATCCTTTTGATTTTCAGGAAAATGATTTGGGAACCAGCGGTGTTGGGAGAGCAGTGCGGTTCATCAACTGCCACTCCTGCCCTTTGGTGCTACAAGCCTCAACACTGCTTACAGATAAACAAAACCAACACCTCCTTGTACCTTCACTTTGAGGTGATCTCTGTCCAGAAAAAGCTATTCTTGCATGTGTACTTCTAGTCAGAAGGCCATCATGTGGATTAAAAGCATCTAGTAGTGCTCAGTGATACATACCAATTATCAGGCTATGAATAGATTTATTTTTTTCCTTTTAAATTGTTTATGCTTCTTCACTTGCCAAGTTTGTTTCCTTGAGCATGTCTGTTTTTATATTTAGCAAAATTAACAAGGGATGAAATAGGTGCTGAGGATGTTAATTATGTAATTATATGAGTGAAGACATACTGTGTAATGGGCAGAGAAGAAAAATGACAAAGACCTTACATGAGGAAATTAAATCCCATGTTAGTTTTTGATTAAGGTTCTGATTTTTACTGTGTTGCCAGTGGTCACTGGTGACCTCAAATGTAAAGGTGAAGAGTTTTATTTCTTGTTTGCATTCATGTAAGTATGCACATGTGCATCTGCTATATAGCCACATTAGTTGGGAGGCTTATCAGCAGATTAAAATATGGGAGGCAGGATTCTCATCCAGGAAATCATCTGTTTGAAAAGGACTGTAAAATGAAATGAAAAGGATCGTATGAACCTTAGTGGTATCTAAGTGGTTTCAGTTTGTGCATTGTTAAAATCATGCAGTGTCCTTTGGTGCCCTTTTCATCTTGTTTGTTTTAATAAAGAAGACCAGTTAGTTTGAAAGGTAGTTTTCTATTGGAATTGACTTCTGATCACCCTATCACTTCACAATTCTTTATACATCAGGAACACTTGAAAGTATATGCACATGTTTGTGGGGATTTTTCTTTTCCTCTGGAGAGATTCAATTACTTATGCTAGAATTATTCTTATTGTGAGTTATTTTTATAATTGAATCAAAACTGTGTGGGCTGATACAGCCCCAAGTTACTGCTGTGATCTGAAAAATCCTCAAAATAGCTGAATAAAATAACTTTGTCACTTGTTTGTCATACCAGTTATGACAATGGGTCATTCCATGAATGTCTAAAATGATCTTTAGCCACATTTTATGAAGCCAGAACTGTAATCCAATAACAATTTTCTGGCTAAGTGCTTCTTAGTTGCCACTGGGGACTATCTGCATCACTGTTGATGCTCTTAAAATGAGTTTAAGTTAAAAGGACACAAATTTCATATTTCTTTCCTTATTTTCTTGAGAGTAATCTAAGAAAATAATATTTTAAATAATTGCATTCTGGTTCCTGAGGGATATCAGCATAATTGCATTGAGGATACCTTTATTTTTTATGCATTTATTTATTAACAAAGAACTACATTCCATCTGTAAACCAAATGATTGGTCCACTGGCACAAAACAATAAAGTAATGAAACCTCTGGTTCATTAAATTGGAATATAGGGATTGAATTACTAATTTATGTTGGTTTGAATTTCATGTTATAAATTATAAGATTCTAAGATGTAAGGGAAAAATATTTCCCATGATGTAGGCTACCTATAGTTCCAGCCAGGAAAATTTATATAAGACTCATTGAAGCTGAAGAGAGGTACTGAAAACCAAGGCTGGCATGGTTCATCTGGTGCTATGGTGGGCACTTAACAGAAGGCACAACTGAAAAAAAAACCAAACCAAAACAAAACAAGAAAGCACAAACTCTTATTTAAACTGAGAATATTCTGTAGGGGTCACTTCTAAATATGGATAGTGTGAAATGCTGGTTTCTGAAACTCTGCAACATGAAGGTCAGGTAACAAAAGAAATGAATAATGAGAGATGCTTCATAAACCTTTAGTGTTTTCATTCCATTTCTGTGTTGTCTCTCCTGCTATCCACTCTGGTGTTTTATTCACTGTAATCTTGAATTCAAAACTTTCTTACAAATTTCAATTTGCTATTAAATTCACTCTATTCGGATCATTTTAGTTCAATTTCTGTGTTTAACAGTCTCTGGAGATGTTTGTAGAAGCAAATATAAAACCCATATAAGACAATATGTTCTCTTCAGTGTTATTATGTTGACTGGATTCCTACTGGGACCTAGTCCACTGATGCCACAGTTGAAGTATGAACTGGCTCTTATTTCAGCTTGTAAGACCACAGACAAGTCACTTTCTGTGAACAGCAGATGCCTCAGTGTTACACTCTTCAAAAGTTGTATTTGTTTCCTTCTTGATGACACAAAGTGTTTCACAAAGGCTGCCCTCAGATTTTCGGGGGACATATTAGCTAAGCTTTCCCTTTCTTACAAAGAATGGGTAATCTAAGCCACCTGTATGGAATCTGTCATGAATATTTAGAAACTGAAAATTGATTTAATGAATTCGAGATGATGCGATGTTTCCAGAATTTCAGTAGTGGAGCCACACTTCCTAAGAACTTAAACTGCCTCCCTCTTTCTCCACTCCGGGCTTTTGTTGGGAAACCAGATAGGCACAGCAGGGTGCTTGTCTGTCTTCTGTGCCGTATCTCACTTTTTACTGGGTTTTAAGGAAGCCACTAGAGGAAGTAGTTTAATACATCTATGAAACAGCACAGGACATTCTTGTTTCACAGTCTTGCTCAGGTGGAAGAGGCTGGTATGAGGGCGGTTTGCCTGCTGGAAGGCTAGGCTTTCTTTGCAGAAAACTTAGCAGTTATTTGATTACTCATCAACATACCTCGAACCACCATTAATTTTGATACACAAAACAAAAGATCAAGGTTCTTCCAGGTTAAAATTTTCACTTGCTTCATGGTAGAGGAAATGTCAGTCTCTTCTGACCACAAGGAGTGGCCTGCTCCTCTCCACGTTGGAGTCAGGTGAAGGCTACAAGCCCTCAGGCGAGTCAGCAACAATTGAGGCTCTCAGGTCAATGCAAGGCCAGCTTGGATCATGTTCCTCAGGGCTGGTCCTGTCAAGTTTTGAAAAACTCCAGTGGAAGGGATTACACAATATCTCTGCCCTACATGTTAGTGTTTTACTGTCTTAATGATATTTTTTTCCCTTTTAACAATATTTAATTACAGTTATCCTTGTTGCAACGTGGTGTCCATTATTTCCCATCCTGTCACTAGTGCATCTCTTCAGAAGAGATTGGCATGCTCTCTTTCTCTCCCTCCCCCCCTCCCCCTCTCTCCTACTTCAGACTGTGTTTGAGACCAGCTAAAGTTGCCCTGGTTTTGTTGAACTTTCTGTCTTGCAGAGCTTCAGATTTTCAATAAAGTGTTCTGCGTTTTTTACTTGGACCTTTATTGAGCTTCATTTAAACTTGATTGATAAACAAGTTCTTAAACTCTTGTGTAAGAACTGGGTTTTCTATTTCAGGGTCTGAAATATGGGCACATTCAGGGTCTATAAAGTGTATAATTTGGATTTGATAACCATACTATTGAAAGCTGGTTTATGAAGGACAGGCCTTTGCAGGTCATACTTTTGCTACAAAAACTCAGATCACTTTGAGAGCATTATCTTACTGAAACTATGTGTATTTCCCTTGAGGCAGTGGCTGAACACCATGAACCTTGGTTGCTTCCAAAGGCTCAGGGAGGCCCAGGCATTCTGAGCTCTAGTTTATGCTGATTGTCCATGATGTACTTGAAGCTTGTCTTTCTATACTTCCTTGATTCACTGCATTTGCATAATATGAAAACTCTAAATGGAAGAGAGTGCCAATTATCAAATATGAAATAGATTTCAGGATGCTCAGGCATTCACTTTTCATTACAGATCTGTCCTTGCTATTCTTGAATCCTGACAGAAGGATGATACTAGGTTTGTGGGTACTTGACTGGAAAGATATGATTTAAATAAGTTTAATTACTAACTATCTGTTTTGTTTGTGTGGGTTCTTTTCTAGAGTTCTCAAACGGGAGGTAATCTGACACAAAGCGTATCTACAGCATGGGTAAGTGACACAACTGACTATACGCAATTTTTTGACAACATTTATTGAAGTGAAATTGGCAATCTGCAGATCAGAAAAGCATAGTGTAGGTAGTGCTCTAGAAGTACTAGGTAAATGAGAAATACAGATTTGGAGAATACAGCTGTAAATCATTCTAATGTTGACAGACCACTTCCAACACATGAAAGTGTATTAGAAATGAGTCCTTTTTCCATATCAGCTCTCTCTTGAATCTCTTCATTGAAACACAAGCTTCCTGGTCTGTAAGTCATTCTCACATGCCAGATGGAGTTCAAGCTGTTGTTTCCTCAGCTACAGTTTTGTGTGCGAATTCCCTTCTCTCTTCTGTGGACATGCACACCTCTACAATCTCCAGTCAGCTGTCTCCTGCCATAGAGGAGTGTAAAAGATGTTTTCTTTCTCTCCTTTAGAACAAATAAAGGGGTGGATTTATTCTGTTATTTTAAAGGTGTTGTTACTCTAATTTGAGAGTAATGACACAAATTGTTTGAAAAGTAAAGAGGTTGCATTTCTCTTTATTGTATAATAGAAGATATTTTTCTGAAGTATGTTATTGAATTGTATACTTCGGAGGTGGCTCTTTGAAGAAATAAGTATCTGATCACCAGTTTGAGTTTATATAAGACAACAAAAGTTAATTGATAGAAAAATATGGCCTGAGATGTTTTCCTCTCACTGATTCTTGACAGCAGCATATTATCAGATTAGGAATATTTTCATATTCAGAGTAAATTACTGAAAATTCATGCTGGACTCTGTGCTCCAAGGAGCTTTTACTCCTAACACTGGTCAGATGCAGCCCATCTGGGAGGACACTGTTACCACCTGGTCATAATGATTTGTATTTAATCCTCTTGTAAGTGTCACATTCAAACCACAGCTCCCGTTATCTTTTCCCATTCCTCACATCATCCTTCTTGTCCAACCAATATCTGACCCCATTGCTCCTTTGAAGTGGGTTTGCTCTTTTCAGCTTCAGCACAGGCATTTATGCATATGCAGCTCCCAGCTGCATTCCATAGGCCTATATTCCAGATGCTTGTGAGGACCAAACAAAGCATTACTGTCTATATCACAAGGTTAATGAGAATACATCAGGAAAAGGGAAATATCAACCGCCTGATAACAAGGAGCCCACTTTGGATGAAGAATTATTGTAAGGAACTGTGGCAAGAGGAGAAAGAATCTGTCCGTCCATTTTAAGTTGCCTTTTTTTGTTGTTTGTTGGTTTGTGTATTTTTACTTTGCCCTGACAAAGTAGGAGTTTTAAGCCTACTGCTGGGACATCAGTTACTTCTTGTCTGAGGTAATGTGTTTAATATTGTACTGTAGTATTGTGGACAGGCTTTGAGGGGGCTCTGTGTACATTCAACTGCTGTGAATTCAGTTTTGTAGCCAGGTAAGTGACCTGTCTTCTATCCCACATATTTTGCTTAGAGTTATTTTGTTCTCCACTAATGATCTTTTGGTGACAGGATGGAGTTCAGTTTTGACAGAAGTAGTTCAGGATGGGAGACTGTTTGTCAGTTAGGAGATCTGTGGGTATTTGCTGTCCCTGAAACTTTCTCTGTTCTCTCTACTCTGCCTCTGGGTTGCATATACAGTATGAGTCCCCCAGATCTGTGGAGACTCTGGGGGAGATGGGGTGTTGGCCTCCTAAACGCTGTCACAGGCTGCATGCCAGATGTCTGATCTGTTGGGCTTCACACTTCCATTAGTTCAGACAAGGTCCTCTTTCCATCCTTACATGGCATCGCATGACAGGTTTCAGGGCATCAGAATTGTTACTCAGACGACTGGATTTGGTATCAAAATACAGGTGGAGCACATAAAGTAAAGACAGCTAGGGAAAAAAGAGAAAGCATGGAGAGGACGTGTCAAACATTACTTTCAAATTTGAGGGAAATTGCTTTCTAGACAGACTAGCCAGCATTAGGGTAGGAAAGAGATTTAAGAAGTTGTATTTGATATGCACATAAGAACAAGTAGTTTTTGCCATAGCACACCTAAACCAGATTGTTTCAGCACACCTAAAAAAGGATGCATCCTCTTTCAATTTGTGAGTAATGTCATAATATCTTTTTACCCCTGGGAATCTTAAACATAAAACACTGTTCTGCACACTTGATTTTTATAAAGTCTGGATTTAGAAGGGATGTAGGGCACTGAATGTCCTTTCTTCTGTGTTGATGTTGGGGGAGCTGCAGTTCTAGTTTTAGCTCTGGCCCCTTATAAATCATACTAGCATAATGTTGTTCAGACAAAAACCAGCCATTGCATTTGTACTTTTTTAGCAAATTGAACAAGTGGAAGTAAAGCAGACAACAGCAGTTTTTTTCTCGCTCACATTTTTAGAAATTCATTTGATAGCCTCAGTATTATAGTCAAGAACAGCAACCCTGTGGTTCTATAATTTCTATTAAATGGCACTGCTTTAGACTAACTGGCAGTAGGTTTTTTCTACCCAGCAAGCAGTTTAATTCAGATAACTCCTCAGTCATCAAAGGCTCCCTCTTTGGTTGCACCACAATCATTGTGACAGTTCCAGGTAAGAGTATTTGGCGGGGATAGCTCAAGGGTTCATTCTTTTCAGAATGTTTACTTTACCTGACATATCTTTCCTGGGTGCCACAGTGATTAGTCATCTGTATATTATTTAAGGGAAGCTAAGGAATAATATTCTTCCCTAGAAGAATATTCTTCCCTAGAAACAGCTAGGGGGTGTATAATAAAAATAATAACTAGTTAAACCCCCTCAGCATTGAAGAAGATGTGCTAGGAGAGAATTTGCTTGCACAGCAAACAAAACGCTGTGTAGAACAGTGTGAACGTGTTTATTCTAGGTAGGACAGAGAATACTGACTGTCATCAAGATTACCTGAAAATTCTCACTTATAAATTACTGTAAACAGGATTTTTAAAATTAATTTCTTCACAAACTTTAAATATTTGGCTTGATAACTTCCTCTTGGGGCAAAACATTTGGAAAGACTATGACCAAAAGGGTTTGGTTGTTTCTGGAGAGGAAGTGAATATGAATTGTTCTGTGTAAAATTTTGAGCACTTTTTCTCCCCTGAATTGTACCTCCCTTTTGTTATTTCAGTATACTGTCAAAATCTATTGTCAAAGTGTGATCTTCTTTCCTTGAAGTAGTGGTTCCTGTTGAGAAACATGCTATTTTTGCCTTATTGCATGAGTTGAAATGATTAAGGTCTGTACAGTGACTCTAAATATTCCTAGTGATGCTATTGAGTCACAGGCTTATCAGTAGGATTCTGTGCTATGGTATTCGTGGAGCACTGGATAGATCAGAACTTTTAGAAACATGGTAATTTACAAATAAAAGCTGAGATTATGAGTTGAGAGTTCAAAATCAGGATGAAATCTGCTGGATAATGCAAGTACAGCACTCACTCATTGAACAGTTCAAATATTTTGTTCAAGTATATCAAATCCAATATTTTATTTTTTTCTTTTCCGTTAAGTGTGTGCCTTCAGGCCCTTTTTATTGCATGCTTTTCAGAACTTGCTCCAGAGACAGTACTATTAATTTCCTCCTAGGTTTCTGCATAACACTCAACACTACAATGCTTCAAAAACCATTAATGAAGTTATTTTCATAACACCCCCATGAAATGAGGAGGAATTATTGTCCTCATTTGACAGATGGAGAGTGGGGCAAAGTAAATCAAAGTTGAAAGCACCTACTAATTTGGGAATCTAATCTGAGACATCCTGCTCCTATCTTTTTCACAATATTGAACAATGGGTAGTAAGCTGAAAGCACAGCTCCCTTTAATTTCAGCTGCATTCATGAGTGATCAGCACTTCAAGCAAGGCAGACCCCAGGTTTCAAGTTGGGCATGGAGCACATGAGGAACATACAGTTGATAGATGACCTTGAGTGAAAAGCTTGGCTTTAGGAAACTTGTCAACTTGTCCTGTATCTCACAGACTGTCTTACAAAAAAAAGAAGATGTAGACTCCAAACTCTTTGAGGGAACTTTTTAACAACCTGAAGAAGGAAATTGTCTCCTTTTTTTTTGCCCCCTATCTTCCTCACTCATTACATAACTCTGAATGTCAGCAATGCATGGGGCAGCCCATCTCATCCTTGGGCCTTCTGCCCTGCATTGGTTCATCCCACAGACAAGTTGTCATGGTTTGGACAGGTGTCTACCAAGAAAGGCAGGAATCTCCCTTGGGATGAGAAATGTAAACCCCCTTCCCTCCAAATTATTAGTATTTTGAAATTAGGGGGCTCTCAGGCAAAGATAGGGAATAGGAATAACAGATCTTTACTAAGTATTTATGTGAGGCGAAACAGGCAACAACTATAATGGTGACACCAAACCAGACCCAGAGAACCCACTGGCAGCCGCTCTCAGGTGTCAGGCACCTTCCCCCTTGGTGCAGTGAAGGTCCCAGCCAGCAGGGGCGCTGTGGCTCCGCTGGGCAGGGCAGGTGCGATGGTTCCCCCACGGCTGCAGGGGGCGCTGTGGGGCAGCGCGGGGAGCAGACGCCAATGGCGGCTCGACCGCAGCGATCCCGGGGTGATGGCTGAGATGTGCTGGAAGCTCCACGGCTCTGGCTGGGAATCTGGGACACCTCGGCAGGCGGGGTGGGGCTGCGGGACTGGTGCAGCTGGAACTCGGAGCAGTGCCGAAGAAAATGGCAGGGCCAAGGCGGTGGCGGCGTGGGTGGGTCGGAGAGGGGAGAGGCGGGCTCAGGATCTCGGGGTCCCAAGGTGAAAAGAGTTCCTCTCTCAGTGAGGTATTAACAGGGCAACAACCTCAGCGGCCGTGGCAGAAGAAACAGGCTGGGCTGGACCGCGGTGGTAACAGCCAGTTCCCTTTCCCTGGCCGCAGCTACACGTCCTCCTCTGAAAGCCGAGAGCAAGAGAGCGGGGCTCTGGAAGCCGAGCCAGCGAGCGGGACCGGGCTGTGTCCCGGCTCCTCCCAGCTCCACCCCTTGCGGTATCTCCACCCCATTTCGAGAAACCCCCAGAGAGAGATGCTGCACCAGATGCTCTCCAGGCTTAGCCACTTCTGTTGTTCTCCTTAAGTACCATTATTAGCATTGCTTAGGAGTCTTTTATGGGAAAAATTTCTCTCAAAAGCCACGACACAAGTCCATGCCGTGCACTGTGTAACACAGTGACCTCATGGAAAACTCAGTTTGCAATCGTGTAAAAATGTAGTGATTTTAGCTGGAGTAGAGTTAATTTTCTTCACAGTAGCTACGATGGAACTGATTGCATGATGTATTTAACCAAATGCCAAACTTTTGTCCTCTCTTTGACCATAAACACTAAAGTTTGAGATGTATCACCAGAGAGAACTACAGGGCACTAATGAGATAAGGAGTGTACTGGTGTAAAATGGCTCTGCATATGTTTGTGTAGGCAGATGCAGCATGAGCAGGGATGATTGCTGTTTAACTGTCCTGATCTCCTCCCATTTCCCATCTCTTACCCTCGGTATTATACCTAGATCTCCAGTGTTGTAGGGTAAGGACTACTATGTTTTGCTTGTACAGAATTTAGTATAGTGTGGTCTTGATCAAGGAACTTCAGTTGTTTTGGTAGAGTCTCTCTGCTTTCATGTTATTCATGTTATCACCAGAAAAACAATGAGTCTCAACTAGGTAATTAAAGTATTTTCTATATGGACTGTTTTCTGTGTACCTCTGAGGTGATCACTGACAGTTTGCTGTGTGTATTGCCCACCTAGAATGTTGTAGGGAGAATTGCGATTTTTTCACTAACTTTTGTTTCTCTTAAGTGAATTTAATGTGTTCTATAGTTTTCAATTTACTAAAGTACTAGTAGTTTATTAAAAGAGAACATTAAATTGACCTGTATACCTGTATCACAGGACTGTTGTGAAGATTAATAATTAGATAATGTTTATAAAGCACTTTTTATAAGTGAGAAGTGCTATAAAGTGCTAAGTATTATTATTGCAGCATGATAGAGATCACAAAACACAAGTGAATTAGCTCTAGGTTTAATCCTTATAAGGCAAAGCATACCAGGGGCAAAATAACATTGCAGTTATTTTTCTTACATCCAGCACTTCATTAACTACCACATAGGGTTATATAACTCTGTGAGAGTCTAACTTAGTAAAGTTTATAATCATAGCAGGAAAAGTTCTCACGGGTTTTTGCAGGCAAGGCTTGTATGTACAGCCTTTAAGGTCACACAGAGTTCCTCCAGCTATGCTGCATTAGTGCCTCCAGTTGCATGTAGGGACATCACTGCCTGATTTGGCACTCTCCACATTAACCCCTATCACGCAATGCCTCTGTCTGGGTTGGATAATACATGGCACTAAATACAGGTCTTCACTACACGTGAAGTGGCATAATGCCATTAAATGAATACAGACATCTGTATCTTCTCAAGATTTTACTATGCTTTCTCTCACCAGCTCTTTTCCACACTCCTTAATCTCTGCTTTTACTCTAAAATTTTACTGAAGATGTGTGAAAGACACCCCAGCAAATCCATCGCTTTTTTTCTGGCTCCAGTCAAGTCTTTAATGTTTTTGAGAAAATCAGTCAGCATTTTCTTTCCTCTTTAATTCTCACTTACTGCTTATCTTGCTGCAGGTGGCCTACTACTACTGCTGCAGTCATTGCTTTTCCTGAGGATGCCATAAACACAGAATATTTTCTCAAGTCAAATTCTGGTGCTGCCTGTTTTCTGCCTCATCCTCTGTAGGACATTCTTGAGCCAAAACTTTGAGCTATACTTGGTATAGCTACCTGCTGAGAAGAGGAATGTGAAATAGACTCCCTAAAGAAGTGGTGTGCCAAAAGTATGGAAGACAGCCCATTAAGAAAAATTATGTGTCTCTTTCAATTGGATTTAACTTCTCCTTCTCCTAGGTGGCTGCNTTGTGGCAGGGCTGGGTGGGACAGGATGTTTCTTGTTTGGTTTTCACCTCTCCCTTTTTCCCATAGGAACTGTCAGTAGACAGCCTCTTAAATCCTGGTTGCTGATATATGGACTACCTCCCTCTTAACTTTACACTACATTAGCCAGCCCAGTCTGACTAAAGTATTCCTCCATCTTAGCTGTTTTTAAAAGGCAAACAAGCAAATGTACACCAAGGTACCATGTTCCTCAGTACAGTTCACAAGCAAACTACTGAGATGAGTTTAACGCATTTCTTTGCTTCTGAAATATGCAAAGTCTGTATTAAAATGTCAGGTCTTATATGAGAACTGCTGAAGAGAAACTAGATTCCTTGAGCACCAGTTACCTGAGCTTCAGGAGAACAGTTTCTGGATACCTCAGACAGGTGTTTGTCAGGATCTAATTGCAGCTCATTGAGTAAAACTGCAAAGCACCTGTGCTGAGAGAAACCTGCAGTCACAAGAACTCACAAGATCATGGATACCTGTCCACATAGTTTGGACATCCTCAACATAACCTGCTTCAGGGAGTCTTCAGGCTATATTGGGGTAGTTTCTAAGAAGGACTCCATCTGCCTTCATGTCCAGATCCTGACTGTGGCACCTACAGAGGCTATGTGGGCTAGAACAGACGGAGGTGAGAACCAGAGCCCTGTGACCTGCCCAGGTCCACAAGCACATTCATAGGTGCGAGCTGGGTGGCTGAGGGTGCCCTGTAGGACTAGTCCACAAGGTAGATGTGTTGGCCCTCCTGTGGGAAGCAAGGCAAGCAGAGGTCAACTTGATCATAAGCACAGCCCAGTGTCTCTGGTAAATACTGGTACTGTAACTTTGAGATATGAGAAGTGCTAGAATGAAAACATAGATGAACAGGCAAAATACTTGATTTAGGGACCTACCAATATGTTTCTATACTTGTGAGTTTGTGCAGTGATAGCATTTCTGTGTGGGTAACAAAATGAAGAGGGGGAACTCTAAAGGAAAGGGAAGTGCCACCTTGTCTAAATTGGAACCAGCTGACTCCAAAACCCAATAGGGTGAGGAAGGGATTATTTATAGTCAAACCAGCAAGGGGAGGATTATTTATAGCCAAACCTGGAAGCAAGGCGACAGGTGGTAAGGAGCACTTGGGTCAGACAAAGACATCTGCTGGGAATGTCAGCAATACAAAGGTAACTCTGTATCCAGTAGTAAATGATAGGACAGAAATTACAGTTGACCTGGAGGAAGAAAAGTTGCAGAGGCATATTTGAGGGAAGTAACAACATGTCAGACAAAGGAATTAACTAAAAGTAGGCATGCTGCCAAAAACAAAATAAAACCTATGTACCATTGAGAGACCTAAAGTGAAAAGTGGGTAAACTGAGTGCCTAGGGATGAAAGAGGACTGACCTTCACCACCTAAATAGTTGATACTAATGCAATATTGTAGTACATTATTATTAGTTGGACAAAAGTGATTAGATGTGGGAGTATCAGTCTAGGGCTATAAATGCCATAGAGCAGACCAGCCATGAGGATGGGGGTATAGATTTCTGTGGTCCAACCAGATACTATTTCTCAATGAAAAAGTATACAATAACTTGACTGAGAGCTGCTGTTCTTGTAATGCAGTGTTTTAAAATGTTTTAGTAATATCTAAAATTTGTGTAAGTTTTTTGGTGTGTAGTTAGTTTTGAATTAGAAGAAAACCAACAACAAAAAAAAAGGTAGCCCTATACTACTGTTGCCTGCTCAATGAAATAGTGTTGAAGACCTGATTCTTGTTCTCCCTAACATTGCTTGCTGTTACTCTGGCTTTATATAACACAGGCAGAAATACATAGAGACCAACTGCTTGAGTGTCAAGGAGTAGTGTAAATGGAAATTGTTCCCTGCCTGTGCAGTTGTGAGAAGTATTAATGAGGTAGCATTTACCCATTTAGAAAATGGCTTTGTGTGTCAACAGGCCAAAGTTCAAAGAAGCAGTTTCTTGACAATTCACAAGATTAGGCCAAAGAGCAGGTCTTCAGACAGGCACAAATGGAGAGCTCTCAGTCATACATTAATTGCCTCAAGGTATCTATCTATACTTAGGAATAGCCACAGTATAATTAGGTTTTGTGTCTGTGTGAGAGAGAGCACAATAACCTTTGTGATTCAACACTGGGAATCTACTGCTGGACTCTAAACATTCTAAAATGTGCTTTTGGGATGTTTGCCCTGTCTAAAGTAAATTCAATGGGCTAGAAAAATCTCTAATGCTGTCTTGTATTCTGGTTATTTTCTATTAAAAAAAAAAGCAATGAAAAAATACAAAGTTAAAGGAGAAGAAATCTAGATATAGTCAAAGACTACTGTAGGAGAGACTTGGTTTTTTTAATTCAAAGTGGGAAAAGTTGAAAAATGAGGAAGTCTCAAATGGAGAGGAATTTTTGGGAGACGAAAGGGAACAACTTGACAAGCAAGAAATAGAGAACTGGTCAAATGAAATTTCATGTAACTTTTAATTAGCATATAGAACTCATTGGCATAAGATATCACGGGAGCAGAGAACTTAAGAAGGTTGAAAAAGATCAGGTATTCGTATGGATAATGAGAGAATCTAAATTACATCAATTAGAATAAAAACATTAATAAAGATGTAAAACTTTATGCTTGTGGGCAGGAGCCAAACACATATGGATGGGATTCCAGGGAAACTTCTTGCTTGAGGTGATTATTCCATAATATTCCCCTTGGCTTTTTTTTCTTTTTTTCCTTCGTAGCAATAGGTACTGATGGAATTGAGGATCTGCTAAGAAACTCTGTGGTTTTTTGTGTTTATGCTTGTGTTGGAGGGGAGAGAAGAGTGGCACAATATGCTCCTATTCAGTGCTTCTCAGAAGGGAAGTAACCTTGCTGTAACTGTCATTAGGGCTGGCTCCTGAGTTGTGTGGAAGAAAGACCTGGTCAAAATTTCCTTAGCTCTCAGGCCTTCCATCTGCCAATTGAGCTGGGGTGAATTCTGAGCAATGCAGAGTATAGATGACTTTCTGCAAACCCATTGTGGGTTTTGCCCCCATCTTCTCCTTCAAAATAAGTTTATGATTTGAAGTATATACGGAGATTATTCCTGCTCAGAAGCGATGGTTCCTCCTAGGTAATCTGCCTCATACCAGCACTCTGCAGATACAGGATGTGAGTGGTCTGTCAGTGGCAGTGCATGTTAGGTCTGCAGCCCTCAGTGCAGCCCCCAGCCTGCCAGGTGAGCCAGCAGAGCAGATGTGCCTTCTACCCTGCCCTCCATCAAACTGGGACTGCATCTAGCCACATGGTGGTTTGCTTCCCTGACCTCTGTTCTGCATGGTACATGTAGATAGAAGACTTGGGGAATAACAGAGAATCTTACCACTTAAAAATGGCAGTAGGTTGGTGCTAATGTTTTAGTCATTTCCAAAGGTGATGCATTTAATCCTGCCTTTCAGTGTTGCTTGACCCTATGGCTGCTGTAGCCACTTCCAGGCACTGAACTAATCTGAATGGAAATATGAGTGGAAAAGCACAGTAGCCACACTGTATTTATTATGAATTTGAGAAGGAAGAAGAAATTGCTTCAGCACTGCCTCCTTTTCATACTTCATATCTCTAAAAGTAGCCAGTTAATTACATTCCATGGTTACTGCTATTGTAATATGTGCTTATTTGAAGTGCAAAGATAATCATCGATTGTGTACTCTTGACTACACTATTAATGGTTTCAATACCTACATTGTGTTTACATTTTACTTTATAACTAACACTTAGCCATTGTGGTTTTAACATGTAGTAATTCAGTGAATACTGTCTCCATGTAATGCCCTTGCCATTTCATTCTGCGGTATTAAGTGTTGTTTTTCTAGGAAGGTCTTGAAATGTGGGGCATTATGTATGAGTTATGCTAATTTGTTAGGGCAATGAATACATTAATTTCATTAGTAAATGGCCTCAAAGCAATAATTACCAGTGTAGGTGTGTCAGAAGCGATCATGTTCAGTTTTGCCAGTTAATTATTAAGATTTTGTTCTAAGGGACCCAGATTTGACATCCAGCTTCAATTTAGCCATAAATAAAAATCTGAAGTATATCGGGCTGAAGAAATCTAGCCAAGAACTTGTTTTGCTCTTAGAAATTCCTACATTTTGTCTAATTGTGACTGCCAATAAGATGCCAAAATAATTAGTGTCAGTGCTATGAGGTTTATACTATACCTCCCAAAAAGGCACATCATAATGAAAATAGCAATTGTGCTTTCTCATCCCTCTCATCTTGCCTTATGTTACAGAATGTTGAATTATTCAATGGCAGTATTACTTGCTAGAGCAGTATTAAATTTGAAATGGCTGCAGTTTGTCGTTAAAGCTGAAGGGTGGTTTTTAATGGAGTTTACTTCTAATGGCCTAATTAGGTTTCTAAGTTATATCTGTGCTCTTCTTGAACTTTACATGGCTAGCTCCATGTAAAAGAGACAAATGGAGGCCCCTGTTCACCTGGATTACTTTCCTTAGATGTGACCCTATTTTTAATTACAGTCACCTGTTGGGCGCACCTAATAAACCACTGTTCAGTAATAAAGTGCTTTTAGGCATCCTAGAACTGTATTTTTGCCAAAGGAAACTTGAAATTGAAGAAGGCCAATGGCATTCTGGCTTGTATCAAGAATAGTGTGGCCAGCAGGACCGGGGCAGTGATTGCCCCCTGTGTTCCAGCACTGGTGAGGTTCTGCCTCGAGTGCTGTGTCCAGTTCTGGGCCCCTCACTACAAGAAAGACACTGAGGGGCTGGAGTGAGCCCAGAAGAGAACAGTGAAGCTGGAGAAGAGTCTGGAGCGCAGGTTCTGTGAGGAGCAGCTGGGGGGGCTCAGCCTGGAGAAAAGGAGGTTCAGGGGGAACTTATCAGTCTCTACAACTGCCTGAAAGGAGAGTGTAGCCTGGAGGGGGTCAGCACCTTCTCCCAGGTGGCTTTCTTCTTTTGCATGATTGATAACTTTCCGTTAGTTAAGCTGATATTTGGTTTGCTTTGGGAGAGAGACAAGCAAAGGCACCTGATCTCACAGAGAGTCTAGGTGTATATCTGGGCAGCCTGGTTACTTTACCTCCTTTCTGGTCAAGCTCCTGAGAAGCCTAGGAAACCATGCAAGGAAAAATAAGTACTGTGCTACTACTGCAGTAATTGTAGGCCATCATATCTGTTTCTCTTGTTGGATGGCTTTTATTCTGGACTGCTTCTTTGGTGCTCTGGTGTTTGTTTAGGGACTCAGAAGCCAAGAGAATGAGTTCCTTTCTGTCTCAGATTGTGTCCTTCTCCCAAAATCCTGTGAGGAAAATGAGTCTTCCTTGTTTATTGGGCAATTAAGTGAAACATATTGACAGTGTTCCAGCAGATCTCAAGTAGCACAAATCTCTCAGAGTAACTTAGGAATACTGTTCACCACAGAGATTTTTGAATATGTAGACAAAATCCCTTCTTACATTTTGTTCCCAAAAAATAAATCCCCTGGGAAATCAAGTTTTTAAAAAGCTATCAGTAGCAAAGAATGTTTTTTCTCTCCCCATAATCAAACATTCTAGTCTTTTATGGAATAGGTTGCCTACTTATATATTCTTATTTTTCAGCCTTAGTATTGAATTTAAACATTTAATGATAGATTTAGTATTTATTGCATAGTTTAATAAAGGTTCAGTGATGTAACGGAGCTGGTTACAAAGATATGCCCCACTAGAAACTCATTTACTTACAAAATCAAATACTAAGTAAAATAAACAGGTTGGCTTTCTACTGACATTTTATAGCCACCTTAAGGGAAAGGTGGAGATGGGGTTTGTGTTGCCATGTGGGTTTAATTCATGAACTTCCACTCAGAGCGCTCAAAGGCAATACAGTAGTTGAGCCAACTTTCTCTGTTAAATTACGAAAAGAGAGGTTTTTTTTTTTTTACCAAATACAAGGGATCAACTGCAGCTGCAAAAAGGAAATTTAGAATTATCATCATACCAGTATCAGAAGGTCCTTTATATTTATAGCTTCATAAAAGTTCACAGCTAGAGTATTTGCTGCCAACTCATAAAAGAACTAATGAAAATTTCTGCAGATCTTTTTTTGTGGACAGTGATTTCTTAATCCCCTAAATCCTGATGAATTCTTATATTCAAAACATTTGTAAAAATGGATGGAAAAGGACTTTGTGATTCTTTAATAGGGTAGGTCGCATTTAAACTCACTAAAGGACAAATTGTACTACGGTCTTATTTGGATAATATCACCATACTCCAAGTGTATCCATTAACACCAAGACAACTGTTTGTGACAATATTATTCAAAGCAAAAAAAGATAATGTTATGTTGCTTTTCTGAAGGCAAATTGCTCTACTGTTTGGATAAACTTTAAAATTTTATTTATAATCATAAAAATTATTATTATTTCAACATTTTAAAAGTGTAATTAAGCAATAAGTTTCTTTGAGATAAGTAGTATTTGACAGTAATGAAAACCTTGTGTTTTAATGTACCTCATAGGGTGTTGTAACTCAGTAATTCACAGGTTCTCTAAGCTTTTGTGTCTAAAAGTGGAAAGCTTCTTCTAGTTACATTCCTAAAAGTATGAAAATTAAATCAATGTTTTTTATCTCCAGCTGGGAAAACCATCTCCAAAAGAAAAGCTAGTGATAGTAACAGGTTAGGTGAATATTTATCAAATTTGAGGATCATATGATTTCTTCTAGCTACTGATCATTCCCCTCTCTTCCTCAACCCCTGTTGTTGTCTGTTTGGAACATCAAGGCTGCCCTAAATTTGTCACTTCTGTAATATTGCTCTTTTCTTCCCTGTAGCCTCATCTACTTGAAGAGAGCCCATCCCACCAAGAATCCCATATTGTCATGATTTAATGCCAGCTGGTAACTAAGTACCATGTATCCACTCACTGACTGCCCACTCCTCCCACCTTGATGGGGAGGAGGACTGGGCCAGGAAACATGTAATCCTTGGGGCTGAGATAAGAAGAGTTTAATAACTGAAAGAAAGACAGTAATAACTGTAGTGAAAGGAGAGAGAGATGGATGGATGGACAGATGGATGCACAATAAAATTGCTCACCACTCACTGACTGATGCCCAGCCTGTTCCCCAGCAGTGATCAGCAACTTCTGGCCAACTATTCCCAGTTTATATACTGGGCATGATGTTCTATGGTGTGGAATATCCCTCTTGCCAGTTCAGGTCACCTATCCAGACTGTGTTTTCATCAAGTTTTTTGTGCACCTGCTTGCTGGCAGAGCATGGGAAAGTGTCAAATGTTTGATTTAGGGTAAACACGATTTAGCAATAACTAAAACACGAGTATGTTATCAACATTATTTTCATACTAAATTCAAATCACAGCATGTATCAGCAACTAAGCAGAAAATTAACTCTATGTGAGCTGAAACCAGGGTCTATGTTTTTGAAGTTGCTTCCAAGTTTAACTTTTATGTAGTGAGAAATGCTCTGGATTATAATACTGCTAGGCTGTCTCTTGGTGCCATCAGAATAGAGAGGCCGTATTTCAGAACCAGAGTGTTTCCAACCCTACTACTGTAAGAGGATTTCTCTCTTAGGAGTTTCTTTGATCGAACATACTTTCCTTTAGGATGAAAATGACTTGCATAGGTGTGGCACTGGTAACTAGAGGAAAATCATAACAGATTTTGAAGCTCTGTAAAGAGCAGAATCATTTAGGAGCTGCCCTTTTTGGGTAGAAAGGAGGAGAAGAAGAGTGGAAAGTGATGGGGGAGGAAATCTCTGTTAGTTTCACCATGCTGGTTCTTTAGGTTTCTGAGCTGGTGAATAAGGGCAGTGTCTGTATTTTCATCTGTATAGTTGTGAAATCTTGTGAAAAAAGCTTGCTGGTTTTTTTTTTTTTTCCAAAGGTTAATAGTGCAGTGAAATCTGACCTCTTCCATAGATCTCTCTGAGACACACCTACCAGGGCTGTCCTCACAGCCTGAGCCATTTTATCATTTTGCATGCAGTGTGCCTCAAGCTGTGAAGCTATTTGTTGAACTAGGCCGTGGTACTGTTTGACTGAGAGGAAGACAAATTGTCCATATTATCCCATATTATCCTTAATTTCCATATAATTGTTTTAATCTTTGTTTTATAATAAATGCATGGAAGTGTCCTGAGGGTACCTTTTTGTTTGCTATTGTAGGTGTCTCATTTAGAGTCCAAGTAAGATGAAAATGTTCAGGGCTGCTTTTTCTTCCTCTCACCTGAATCATTCACAAAACACACTCTAAAACTAAAATATCAGTCATTCTCACTGCACAACTCTACTTCCATATAAAAGCAGGTGAAGCTGTGTTTTCCATCCATCTCATTCTGAAAATGTCTCACAAATTGGATTAGGACAAGTGATAGTTTTGGCTGGAGAGATGTGTCGTGCCAGCCCCACAGAACATCTAACTATTGCTGGGGGATCATATGTTCCAGGTTGAAGGGAACTGGGGGTGAGGGAAGAAGGAATATCTTACCTGTGACTCACCACTGCTTCCTGTCTTGCCTCTCGACTGCATGTTTATTGAAAGAGGCTGAACAAGTCGTTTTACACAAAGCAAATGACAGCCTCCAGAAGTTCTGAATGGTCAAGATTAATGAGAAAACACAGAAGAGTCTCCTATGGTGTGCTTTCAGTTTGGCACTCTACCTAGGTGTTTTATGGCCGGCTAATGCCAGCTTGTCTCTGTTCTCAGTGGCCAGCTGCTTGCAGCTTTCACTCCTGGACTCTTTAATTCAGAGTGGCACTTTCGGATGTGTCTTTGTTTAGGAGTGGTTACTTTCTAACGCCACCCATTTGTACCTTTGAGCTTCACTGGCAGAAATGTGCTAAAGGGAGGACTCCTTGGGAATACCCAATCAAAGAGCACAGACTTTGACATAATTGCTCCACACCAGGCTGATGGGAGGGAGCAAGGCATTAAGAAAACATAAACTGATATGGGAGCAAAATAAGATTCTGGAGAGTTTTTCTGTTTGATTCTGTAGAAGTAATGACAACCTATCTGTGGAGCTTAATGAAATGTTATAATCCCCTTACAAAACATCTGTGGGATGTCACAGAAAGTCTGCAGTGTATGCAGTATGCCACAGAAAGTGTAGCATTGTATAATATATATCCATACAGGTATTCTTGTTTGGTTTTGATGGGAGGTGGGACAGTGGCTGAAATTAGTGGGGTGGCGGCAGAGTTGTCTGTGCGTGCCTGACAGAACAGAGAAATAAAGGAACTTCTGATAGTTCTTTCACAAGTAAATTTTAAGCCTGAAATAGAACTTAGTTTTTAAGGGGAACAAGCATCCTAATTTCACCAGATGTTAATGTTTAGTTCTATGGTCCCTTTAAAAACAAGCCTGGCGTAAAGGGGAAAGTCATATGAATACATTTTTTGACATTTTGTTTATTAGCATTTTATCTAGGCTAGTAGTAAATGAATAGACTTGTCAGCAGAAATCTCAGGGTGAAGCAAATAAAGATTCTTAATAGGCAGGGAGAAACAGAACTAATGGCAAATTCCTCACAAAAAGCTCTAATTTATTGGTTTCTCTTTCATGACGATTCTGTTCTGGATTCTGACTTTGTCAGAAAAACAGCTGAATGGTGACATGGGTTCTCAGAAAGAAACTGCTGTCTGGTGGAAAGAAAGGAGGAAAGAAAGTCTATTTCTTCTAACACTTTCTTCAAAATACTTCATACCACAGAATGAAGCTTTTTTAGTTTGATTTGTTGGTTTCCATGAACCTGCTAAGTCTGAGTTTGTAAAAGTGCTGTGAGGCCTGATTCTTCTTGTAAGTGACTGACTGCAGTAAAACAATAAATGAGAGCTTCTCTGTTGTGCAAATAGTGCAGAGCGTTGGGTTCAGAAAATGCAGCTTTGTTGGAACTCTTTCTGGCTTGCTACACACACCTGCACCCCCTGGCACTGCTGTCACAGTGCTCTTGGGGCCAGCAGAGTTGCTGGGAGCTGCAGCACTGCCTCATTTCCTCCGCTCACACTGGTTACTCCAGCCTGTTCTCCCAAGCAAGAGAAGAACCTGCCAACTCCAGAGTTAAAATTATGAAATTTTGTTGGAGTATGCATACTAGTTACAAGCTAGACATTTTCTATTGCTCTACAGAGCATACAACTAAATTAAGTTGTGTAATTAGTAAAGTAAGCGTCATCTACACTACATTACTCCCAAATCCATTAGTGTGATTGAGAGTGTACATGCACAACTCTTCAGCCAGGTGGGCATGATGAGCTGTCATGTGTCCCAGTACATTAGAATTAGCCATGGACCCTTTCTCAACAGAAGTCATTATTTGCCAAGATGACTAAAACTTCTCTGGCCCAACCATTCAGCTTTCAGTTTTATGTTGACAGTGTCAGAGAAACTGCAGTGTTTTCAAAAAAGTAATTGCTGAGTGACCTCATAGGGCAAGTTCATCCTCGAATTCCTTCCCTTGCCTTGGACAAGAGAAAGGCACAGAATGTAAAGATGCATCTTTAAAAGTGCTTGAAGTCAAGATGGAAAAAGGTAAGGAAAGAAGTAGAACAGGAAAAATAAAAATAAATTTAGGGAAATAATCTGTTTATTTTTTTAATTAAATTTCATTTTCCAGTGTTAAACTCATTCTCTGAGCCTGCATCGTTAGCACCTGATCTTGTCAGAGTGTCATTCTGAAGTATACAAAAACACTCCCCACAAAACAAGCTAACAATCAAAGAACACAGGGAAGAGAAAAAAACTGAATCATGGCAAGCTAGAAGTTGTAATATTTTTAATTTGGTGCTTTGCTTGTATTTTATTTTATTGTCTTTTGGAAACACTCCTTTCCTTTTTGGTGGAAGATTTAAGCCATGTAAAGGTAGTAAGACAGTAGAACTCATTTGATTGTGTAGACTAGTTGTATGTAGTTTGTTTTTCTTTCTCCCCTAACTATGTTCCTAAAATGAATTCCTTCCATAAATCCAGTACAATAACTTCTGTTCCAATAAATGCCTGTCAGGCTTTCTCTCCTGCTGGAGAAACAACCTTAGAAATCAAAACAACTGTTGTAGCAACTTAGGAAATGCACTTGTAGTTTCTTCTGCATTTCACTTTTTCTTTGTCAGATCCTGAAGGAAGAAGGACAAGACTCCAGGAATGTGGTCTAACAAGGTTGTAACTTACATAATATTTCAAGGAATTATCTGATCATTATTCATCCAACACAGGTCATTCATTCTGTTGTAATCCACTTTGCAAAGGGCCCGTGTCAGCTCCCTACCCCATTAACCAGGCATAGCGCCACTGCTAAGATTTCACTGCTCTCTTTCATGCAAGGCAGCAGGAATTGACTCCTTAGTGGTCAGAAGATTCAGACTTTCAGCCCCACTCTTCAACTCCTTTTATTAGTAAGTGCTTTCCTCTATACAGCTGCAGTTTTAGCTTTCTAAATGGACAAGAACCCTTTTGAAAAATTCTGTACAAAGAGGGACTTGCTGAATTGCAACTCTCCTTTTCTCATCCCCTGAAGAGGAAAGAAAAAAAGATAACATGTTTGTTGCATTTGCTCACCATGACTATGCTTCTCTTCTTAGGTCCACAGAGACTGTGTGATGTGCATGGGGAGATTCTGAAGTGCAGTAATTTTACTATGTTAAAGCTGTTGTCATTTTTTAAGCATTAGTCTTCTGGATGGAAACTGAAGGCAAAAGGAAATGTTGATCAGGTCTTTTGATTTAGTGAGGGCAGGGATTAGACTGGGGGAGGAAAAAAAGACTTGACATCTACAACACTCAGTGTCCTGATGCAAATTCCTCTTTCAGGCCACGAGAACAGAGTTAAATTCTGCTCCCTGATAGTACTGCTTTTTCATCCCATACACAGCTTCTTCATCTCTCAGGCTGCCAGAAGTGGATTCTAACTTACACAAGGCCCTTGAGTACAACACTGAACACTGGATAGCTTGCACACTGTTGTTTGGGTTTTTTTTTTAAATTTCTGAATGGGACATTAGCTTTATGAAATTAACATTAAAGGGAGGCTTATTTATCCACATTAACATGAAATTAATTTCATATCACTAAGTTAATAGGGTGATGAAACATTTAGTTCCTTTCAATACACCAATCTCTGAAGATTTAATTAAAAATATCCTTTTATATATCCTGATTTCCCAGTTGTTTCTATATGAAGCAAAATGTGATCAAGATATTAAAGTCTTGTATTTCTTTTGCCTGGACCACTTGTGTTTTGGTGTGGAAATATATAAAACTTACATTCAAGAAGTTGCCATCTCAAACTACTTTTCATAACATTATTTCATCAGATGATCTTGATTTTCATCATGACATTATCTTTTCAAACTGACTTAGGACTGAAATCTGATATTTGCATATTCAAGATGGAACTATGAAGCTCAACAGTATTTCTGTGTATGTGTGGACTTTATTTTTTAATTATTATTTTTACTTAAGGAAATCTCAGAAACATGTCCTTCCAAAATTATTTTCTTGGCTTTTTAGATGATTTTGCTCTCATGTTTTTATCCAGAGGCGCTTTCATCAATGTGGTCTGAAACATGCTGCAGTAATATGATCAGGTGATGATTTGTACATACATTGGATATAATATCCTTTTCTTGCAGGCATGTAATGTATATTTCTTCAAGGAGAAAGCGATGATTTTAATTTTATAGCAGAGAGGACATGAACGGATTATCATTAGAAATGGGTGAGGGTGGGGTAGAGTGCCAGCACTGTACTGCTTAGATTTATATTACCCAGCTAAAGGAGGTTATACTGGAAGAGATACTATGCTGGATATCTATGGGAGAGCTGTGAGGGTTGATCATTTAGTAGCTGAGAATTAGTGAAGTACTGTTAAGTACTTCCTGCTGGAATATAAACAACCTGCCAGGCAGATTTCATGTTTCTGTTCTGTTTTTCTCTTCCCTTAATCTCACCACAATTAATTGAATCAAAGCCTAGTCAGAGTGAAGCACTCCCTTTTTGTCACTGTACATACAGGGACTGTATGAAATGCATTGGAATTTTCATGCTGGCCATCCCTTTGGTGACCAGAAACTGGTTTTGTCAGTGATTGAGGGCTGTCAGGACAGTGGTCTCCTTGTTTGCATCCTAGTTTGCTCCCGTGACAGCCTCAGATGCTCTGGTTTTTCAGCTTTTCCCAATTAACAGTAAATCTTGGTGGAAGTAGATGGTGGATTCTCTTGACTTCAGCAGTCTGGCACAATACAGCAAACTGAAAAGTGCAACAGTCTTTTTTTTGTCTTTTATTTTCCCTTGGATAGATCTATTGGTAACATTCTGTAGTAGAAAATCATATTGCTTGACTCTTTTTACTCTTCCAGTTTAATTCTTATAATCCCTGGGCACAAAGCTTTGGCATCGTGGTTTCCACAGCATGCTGCAGGCCTGATGTTTCACCAGCACTTAGACCTGGGTGGGGAGTTGTGCTGGTGCCTGCTTGGTGTAGCTGGGTCAGCAATGACCCCATGGCTTGGTCTCACTGTTACATTTCAATTAAGCGATTTTGACCAGGTTCTTAGAAATTGCACTTTTCTGTAAAGGCTAAAATTACAGGTACATGTTGCTTTTTGGAGGACTGTTATTCCCACTGAATCTTCTATCTCATGCTATGTTTTACAAGGAAAGCTGTACTGTGTTTTTTCCTGCCGTAGCCATGATGAAGTTTGCCAGTCGTTGCCCATCTGGGTGGTGTGTGGGATGTGCTCTGGTGCCGGCTGTGGTCAGCAGAGCAGAGCTTTGACAGATCAGAGTAATGATGTCTCACAATACAGGGAAAACCTGCCCAATCGGGTGCTTTTCTTTGCCCTTAGGAGTCAGTCTCTGTGAATAGGCACTTATACAGTGAATGGAAAGTGGAAAGATGTCCTAATTTCTTAATTCTTCTATGTGAATGATATAGGTCACAAATAAAATCTTTTTTATGACCTGCAATATTGGGATTGTATCTATTTCAGAGCTCATTAAGTTTTGATAACTAAGGTGATTTAATGACAGACTGTACTGTGGGCTTTCTTCTTCAGTATGTATATATGTTTAACATGATGTTTTACATGTGTAATTCAGATGGTAAATACTGGAAGGAAAAATTAACTATTTTATTTTCAAGTGAAGGATTGGGGACAGTTATCGTTTTAAAGGCAGCTTTAAAATTATTCTTAATTGAATCTCTGTTTTTTCTATAATACCTATTCTCTAAAATCATACCTTAAAAATGCAACACTATTTTGTTCCTCTTCCCCTAGCTGTGTACAGTGTAGTTTTTCATTCCGTGTCAATTAGTCACATCAGTGTAGTTTTCTGATCCCAGCATCCAAAATCCTATAGTTTTAATGTGGATGGGAATTTGGATATGAATAGCTGTGCAACAGAATGGTGGATTTTTCAAAACACTTTTACTAAAGACCGTGATGAAATATTTTATGCCTGTACTACCTGTAATAAGAAGATGTGGAATTAAGAAGAGCTCTAAGACATAAAAACTCCAGATCTGCATATGATTATTCATGTTAAATTGAAAGAAACTATCTTGCTCAATGAGAGAGTTTTTCAGCTCTAAGGCAAGATTTGTAGTGTTTCTGTATCTCCCTTATTTTTGCATGTGAGGTACTGGCTGTGGAAGGGAGCATGGAATAATGCTCTGGCCTTTCATCTCTGGAGAGGGGGGGATTTGTAAATTGGATAAAGGTCAGTAGGGAATATTAGTTTAGTTGGTGATGTCAGATGAGTTCTTCTCTAGATCACACAACCACTGTGCAATTGGCAAAAGTATGGTAATAGGCTTTGGTCTGTCAATTTAATGAGATATCGAGGGGGATCAGAAGGATCGAGAGAGGTTTTTAGTATCCAATGCAGTGCTGAGCAAAAATCTCTCACAGAAAAAGGGAGATACTTTAATTGTAGCCCTGAAAAGAAAATGTGCCTTTATTCTGTGGAGTTCTGGTCTGAACTGAGATCCACACTGCTCTGAGGTATCCAGACATGGGAGTTTTTTCAGATCATTCCACAGAGGTCAGGATGCACCTTTCTCATCACACCAATTTTCACCCTTGGTGCACCTTCACCTTGCAGGGAAAAAGTAACAAAAGGCATGCAGATGCCAGGATATCTGGTCAGTTCAAAAGCTGCTGTGGTGCTTTCAAGTGTGTTTGTGCTACAGGTGAAGACTGCCATCCTGGGACTACAATGTTACCAGCAGACTCTTCCCAGACAGCAGAAGAAAACTGGAAAATTGTAGAGCTGTGTTGGTTTACAGGCACTTTGTGTTTTCCTACTAATAAGCAGTTAAGACATAGCCTTTTTGTGATGATAGTATCATGCAGAGGGCTCTAAATTATTCACACAAGTAACTAATGTGTTTTATGTCTTCTCAAATTGTCCAACAGCTCTGCAACATCTTTGAAAATACTTTCTTTTTGGAATTTGCACTGAGAATAATTCCAAGAAAATATTCTTGTTTTTACACAGGTTCTTTGAAAAGACTGATTTTTCAGATTCTGAGAAGCATATAAGCATTTTGTTAGTCCCTTAGATGGTATGGTATTTTTCCTGTCCCTGGTTATGCAAGGTTAATTCTTAGAGTGGTTTATTTTATTTCGGGTGGGAATTGTCCAGTGCATGTTTTCTATCTACTCATTATGTGATGAACATTTGTCACTCAATGCATTCCTTGTACAGATTTTTTTGGACAGCTAAAATAATAGCTGCAAATGCAGGCACAAATAAATTGTTTGTTCGAAGCAAAAATTTATTTTAAAAGTTTTGAAATATCAATTGTGTATTGTGTGATAGCCCAAGTGTTGACAATGTGCTCTGGATACCTCTGTGTGTGCTGGCTCTGGCCTCCTCTGCATGCAGGTCACTAGATGTGTTCACAAGCAGACTGTACACACAAAATGTTACCATATTGCATCTTTCTATTATGGACATCAAGTAGGGATTTGCATATGCAATTGCTTTTCAAAGTGAACAATGCTGTCAGAGCCTTACATACAAGGACCTGGAAACTGCAAATCTTAATTTCATTTCTCCTGAGGCTCTTTGGTGAGAGTTGTTCTTTCTTTTCTTGCAAAATGACTGCAAATACAAAGATGTGAGTGCTTTATCAGCATTGTAACTATTCTGTGAGAAGACTCCTCACATCTTAAATACTAAAGCTATGGAAAACAAATTCATATTTTTTATATCAATTTTTCTTTTTGCCTATTTTAAAATGATTTATTGAAGTAGAAAGTCAGATGATGATAAGATAACACTGTTTAGAGGTCATTAAAGAGTTTTCAGGAAGTTTCTACGAAGGTACTGGTTTTATATTGTCAGTACGATAAGAAAACCAACAATTTATGTCAAAGTTTGCAAAATGTGTTTGTCTGATAAACAGTCTACTTAAAGGAAATCAATCATATTTCCTTCCCAGAGTGTATTGTATTTTTCATGAAGTGAACTTCAGCCACTCTGCACATTCATGTGTTTGGTATTGCAGCATCTTAAGAAGCATCTTTCCTTGTTGCAGTGCTTGCAGCTCTGTGTGTGGCTTGGCACCACATGTGGTACCAGGCAGTAATAACCAGAAGCCTTTGTTTTGCAGAAGCCAGGGATTATATGTTCTTTAGCCAGGTGAGAACCTCAGTGTGTTTCTTCCCTTAATGGAAAGATGTTTCTGTGACACAAAAATTTGGTGTGGAACATGGTCAGAGGGGAGTTACAACATGAAGCTGCATTATAGAATACTGTTCTGAAGAGACATTCTGCATCAATGTAATTGAGAAGCATATTTGGCTAAAAACAACTATGTAATCTACCTTCTCACTGTTTTTCTTAATGTGCATTTCAGCTTATTACAGTAGAAATCACTTCTCAACTGCCTTGAGCTGAAACAATGCATCTGAGCTTGTGTTAAAAGCCTGTAAGTGCTTCTTTACTTGAAAAAAGTGAAATCATGTTACATTAATAGAAGTATTAATTAATTTGGCCTCGTTTTTCAGTAGAATTAGCATTATTGAAAAGTCTTTACCATCTTTAAGTTAAACTGTACTTAGTTAAGTGACAGAGTTTCATCTATAACACCTAGTGATGTGTCAGATAGTGTAGAAAATTATTGTCCAATTTGGAAACCTGAGACGTTACTGAGAAATGCTGTGGGGTGCGTTATAATGAAAATACCAATCCACATTAGCCATGGTTGCCATAAGCAAAAATCTTAATATCTTGGCCAAACCTACTTAAGGTTCATGTAATAAACTCACATTCCTAATTTTATTAGGGATGTGCCAAGTTAAGCACTTTGCTGGCCTTTGGACAGATTTATAGCTTGACTTCTGCTGAATTAGTGTTGACTGACAAGAGGGCATTGTTTTATAGGATGCTATTTAAATAAAAACCTTCAGGGTATTTCTGTAATGTTGTCACTTCAAGCCTGAACTGGAAAAAAGAAATGTGTATTAAGGAGGAATCTTCATTAGCTTTCAGGAGTTTAATCTAATGCTGTCAAATACTTCCTTATGAGGTAAGATATTGCAATGCAATGGAGAAACCCCATCTTTGTTCCAGGTTTTAGTATGAAAGCAGTCTGTTGGACTTCCTGGAAATTGGGGAGGTAAAAAATTACTATTCATTTTTCCTGGACACAGTTGTGTGTAAAGAAGACTGTGATCTTCTTTCCCTCTGAATATCAAAAAGGCAATTGATGGTAACTGTTTACTTTGTAACTTTATTATGGTTCCTCCCTTCTTCCTGGTAAAATATGTATCTTGTATTTTATTCATTGGCTATCCCAGGCCAACAAGCATTTGACATTTTTGTGTGTAGAGCAGCCTAGTTGCAGACTAGAAAAATGGTCCTTCCTTTTTAAATGTTGAACAGTCCTTCCCATTTATAAAATAAATAAATTGCTTTTAAAAGGTGCATCTTTTACATGCACATTAGACTGTATAACTGTTGTGACTCAGAGCAAAATATTGACTCAAATATTGATAAAATGAATATGACCCTTCAGTCCTCTTTTGCCATACATTTTTTTAGTTTATGGGAAGGACCATGCAGCTGGGAACCCATATTACTATGAAGAAATTGCTCAGTGTCTTACCTGTCTGTGGTCACAGATTTGTATAGCTGATTTGAGCATTTGTGAAAAAAGGAATTATTCCTGTCTCACTGAGAGGCTGAAAGGTCCAAGGAATGGATACAACTGAACTATTTTTTAGAGCTTCAGAACTATTATCTGACCATTAGAAAGCCTTTTTACAATTAAATTCTGAAATATGGGAAGGAAGTATAATTAGCACCAAAATGTCATTATTTGGTCCATTTAAAAAAAATACACGTAAGGAATCAGCTTCAGTGGAGAGAATGACAAAAGGCACACATAGTGCTACATGTGAAAGATTACAAAATGGATTTGCTTTAGGAAAAGAGAGATTGTACATACTGATTAAAATCTATGTAAATGAAATATTGGACATACGACAGTCACATCTAGCAGTGCCACTCATGCAGTGGATCTCACCTTTGTTTCACTGATTTTCTCAAACTTTGTGGTGGCTATTACATACACTAACCCAAACAGTTGCTCAGCCCAGCAAGGGTATGGTGGGAGACTGAAATACTGAGAATTCAGCAAGAAAATGAGGATGTGAGTTCTGACTAGTAGAAGAGCAGCAGAGGAATAACTGCTGTCAGTTACAGTAAACTCAGTGTAGTAAACTCAAGAGAGAATTTAGTGGACTGTTTAAATATAAGTTTAAATATACTGTTTAAATATAAGTTTAACAGATGCAGTTTCCCTCACACATTATTTAATCATCATTATGTATTACTTATAAAGCTCCATCATTGTGCATGGTACTTTACCAAGTTAGTTTAATTAAAAGGCTCTACTTGGAGCTGCTGACTGCAATAACATAAGGTTTACAGAACCTTATTCCACAGAAGTGTTGACATATGCACTAGTGCATGCGTGTGACTGCTGGTCATTGATGGAGCTGTGACAGTGTTACATCAGTATTCCAAGGCTGACATGGGAAAGAATCTAATCACATGTTCAATAATGTAGTAATCATAGTAGGTGATAATGTAACTGGGTTAAGGATCTGCTTGAAATTGTTCTTATTGATAATCGATCTACTCCATAAGGGAACAGTTGAACTAGAAAAAGTGATGGAGAAAAACTGTCTTAGATTTATTTTTTTAGTTCTTTTACTTTTCTGTGGATAAGTATAATTTAAATATCATTTAAATATCAAACAAACCCACTGTTAAGGGCAGCAATTAATGAACAAGGTGTTCACTGTTTGAGCTGAGGGTCCTGCTTCTTTTCTCAGTTCAATCAGTAGTAAAGTTTAATTGGAGCTGGGTTGCATGCTACTGTAAATACTTTGTCTTTCAATAATAAGTCAGGAGACTTGTCTCGATATGTGGTCAAGAGTAAGTCTGAGTTTTGTGAGATAGCACTGGGTGTGTTCATCAGTTTTCATGCTGAAAGGATCACAGACTGCCATTGCCCAGGCTCATGTTGTTGGTTTAGCCACCTCTTCCTTCTGCACATCAGAGGATAGTGGTACTTCTATTGTTTATGTGCCAGTAAATGTATTCCATTGGCAGAGGTACTTCACTCCTCAGGACTATAGCTGCCAATTCTACTCTAATTAGTAAGCATTAAAATGAACTCCCAACCTCACAAATCTTTCCCTGACAACTTCACACCCTATTAAACCCCAACTTTACTTGCACCTTAAAAATACTTCTTTCCACAATACAGCACTTTACTTTATGAGCATACGCATCATTCTTGGTAGAGTCTACCATAACCTGCTTAGCCTAAGAAATCTTGGCTTTCCCCATTCAGAAGCAGAGGCTTAAATTAAAACAATAAACGAATTATTATCCTTTAAAAATATTCATATGTGCCTGTATAACCAAAACCTGTGCACACGGTTGGGTACTTGCTACGTAATTGTTTGGGTTTGCAATTTAAATGTGAATTTGCACATTGCTACCTTCACAGCTTTTAAAATGTTCACTTCTTTATATTTGTGATCCACACTGCTACACATTACTTTCTTTTAGCATGAAGAAAACTTTCTCTTTTTTTGTCAAATGTGAAATAGCCACATATGTGAAACTACACTGAAAATGGACCACAGAGGACAATTAGAAGCTATGCAACGAGCACATCCAAGCTCTGGTGGTTCTCATGTCATTTTTCCATCAATTTCAGAAGCTACACCAGGCTTACTGAGAAGAGGAGAAGAGACAGGAATCAAGGATGAAGAGGAGAGTTCTCCTCCAAAATACTGATACTTGAGAGCAACTCAAAGCATTCGCTGTTAAATACCACAAACTTTACCAGATACCCCAAAATTGCATATAAATCAGGTTTTGAAACACATGGATTTAGAAGCTGCCATCTCAAGGAAAATGTGTGGGAACCAGGTCTTTGGGGCAGACACCCATTCCTGTTCTCTGTGCTCTTCCTGCTTGTAGCCAGGGTCTCTAAATTAAAATACATCAACACCCTGGGAGTAGGGATCAGAAATTATTAGCCAAAATATCAGTCTATGATTCCACATCTTAATTTCACCTTTTACACTGTTTTCTCTTTTATGCTGGCTGCTGGAAACTAGAGCAAAACCACATCCAAAATACTGTTACATATCTTATTGGTTAATACACTGCCACAAGTGCTGGGAATTTGAGGTGGCCCAAGAAGAAAAGCACCAATAACTGGGATCCTCCCATTTCCCATCTGACTGGATTTTGTAAAAGAGGACCTGGCCTCTTTTTCTTCTGTCCTTGGGTAAAAACCTGCAATGGAAAAATGAATGGTGCTTTTTACTCACTCATAAACCTGGGAGATATATCAGGTCTATTCTGAAAGGCTAAACCCAAATCCAGTGTCCTTGGTCTTCTTGCAAAGGAAGTGTTGGTGAAGCCTTGCATTGATCCACATTTTTATTTCTGAGGGACACTTTTGGTCTCTCCTTCTATTTTTGTAGATTATATTTAATGTAGGTTTGGTTTAAATTCAAACTTCAATTCCTTTTGATAAAGAGGGTGTCAGCCAGTGTTCCTGGCATGTTTCTTTTAGTGCTTTTGTTTCCCCAACAGGTATATGGCCTAGCTTTGCATAATCTATTAGTCTCCCACTTCTTTCATCTGTCCCATTAAATTTGGGGTTCTTTCTCTGCAGTCTGAAGATGCTCTTGCACAAGTGATGTCATCTCTAATCCTGTTTTTCATTTGTATCATGGTTGTTGCTAACCACTCTTTAAATAAAAATACAGCATGATTCTAATATGCCAAGGAGCTCCATGGATAACCATATAATTTCAAAATGATACTGATTTTGTTTATATGCAACATAATCTTTTACAGTTCTTAGTCTTTATTTGAAGCATTGCAAAGTGGATTTTTATGAAAGGTATTATAAAGGACTCCTTGTTTTTTTCATAACAGATTTGAACATTAACTGATCAGAGTTCAGATAAATAGTCTTTACTCTCCATTAAAATATTAAAAAGCCTTTGGTAGGAAACTGGCGTAAAGATCCTTCATTCTTGTTTAATGAACACTTGTTGGCAAGTATAACACTTTAATAGCTTTGCAGAATGAATTTTGTGTGAGCATCCTCCATTTCATTGTCAGACGCTTGTCCAGGTGCTGGGAATTTATTGGGGGAAGCATATTTTTACTCATTAGTTCTGTATTTGATTACAGAACAGTAAAATATGAACCACTAAGTCCCCGAGGCATAGCTGTGTACATTGAGATTAGTAATTGCATGTCATCGTGTTTTCCATTGGAATTTATATGAACAGATAGGATAGGTGCTTCTTAAGTAGGTTTAAAAGCAAAGCAAATTTGTATTTAATCTTTTTTGCAGGCATATTTTCCCTAATGGAGTAAAGGTTAGGCTAGATGATATATTTTAAATATGGGTTTAATTTCTTTTTCTTTTTTTTTTTTGCCTTTGTTGAAGTATGAGGTTTTCTTTCTGACAGATTAAAGGAAATATATTGTAGCTGAAAAATTTGACTCTGTATGTGCTAATATAAACACAAAGACTGGTGTTGTTGTCAGCAATGAGTGTTTATGAATATATGTTTATATACAATATGTAGAAAACGTTTTTATCTTTAACCAGCTTTTAATACTGTAGGTATGAATGAAAATCATGTAGCAGCTCTAGGGATAAATTTTATTCCAGCTGAATAAAATAATACCATTTTTTAGTGTCTTTAGTTTGCCTGTTTTTCAAGACCAGCTAACATGCATTTAAAATTCTGTATATTAAAAAACCCTCAAAATAAAAATGGAAATTATCCAAAAAAACCTTAATACATCTGAAACATAATGTTTTGGGTAGTGTTAAAGGGTTAAACAATGCCAAATATGCTGTTCTGTCCTGTATAAAAGTGCTCATGAATGCGTTTTCCAAAACTGAATCTAACGAGGTACTTAATAGTCACAAAACTGGCACATTTGATAATTAATGTTCCTTACTGGATTTTTGCTGATGCAGTATAGTCTTAAATGGAGAGAAATGTTAACTCAACATGTGCTTGAACCGTCATCTGTTTGGAAACTTCCCCTTTATTGACACGAAATACCTGTGCAGGAGCCCTCGGCGGAGGGCCTTCGTTCGCGCATCTCCAGCGTAGCGAGCGCTTAGCGGTGTTTGTGCTTTGCGAGCGCGTGGCTGTGCAAGGCCTGCGGTGTTGTCACTGCGGGCGGGGGGCCCTGTCCTGCTCCGCTGGCAAACGAAGAAATCGTTCCGCTTCCAGTGAGGGAATGAGTGGGCGCTGAGCTGAGCTCTCGCCCTGCCGTCCCGAGCAGCCATGCAGGCTGGGAGCCACCAGAGCAGGGCACTGCGGGGACACTGCTCAGAGGCCACCCAGGGATGGCCCTTCAGTCGTAGCAGCGGGGGGAGCTTGCGCTAGTCCTCATTGCACGCGTCTGTTGCTAGTGCCGTGTCCTGTTTGAGCAAAGGGGTCAGGGGATGATGGTGGTCTCATCCCCCAGGCGTAACTTAGAGGTGCAAAATAGAGTCTTACAGTGTCCATGATTTAGAAGTGTCAATTTAAAACTAGAATATCTTAATAATGTAGGCAAAATACAATTAAAATAGGTATTTAAGTTTGAGCAATACATGTTGAGAATGGGTAGTAAACATTGTTTTATTTATTTTTTAGAGTCATGTTCTTCAGGAGTAGTGGCACTGTATTTCTTTGCTATTAAATTCCCACTGATTTCACAGTACACATATTGAATATACTACATGTTACAGAACTGAGATTCACGGGATTTTGAGAGAGAAAGAAACGTTGAAGGGTAATTGGAGCCACACAGGAAGAGTGAAGAAGGGATCCAGTGTAGCAAAGGAAGGCTCAGAGAGGAATGTAGAGGCTCGGGGGAAGCTGAAAGTGGATCAAAACAGGACAAATGGAGGTAGAAAGGATCAAAATCCAAGGAGAAGGAAAAGAGAGGATTGTAGGTATACACAATATTGTTTGGAGAAAAATGTGTGATCAGACAGGATCAGACCAATTTTTTCCTGGCTGACACAAGGTCAGAGGAGCAGCAGATCAGAAGCACTGGAAGAGGTATTTGGAACCTAAGTATATAGAAAGGAAGTAAAAGTGAAGCAGAGAAAGAACTATTAGAGCAAATACTAGAGCTGCATGAGATACAGGGCAGAAGTCATGGTATCAGGAGAGCTGAGGGGGGATCAGGAAAGGATTATGCGTAGAGCTATCAGGAAAGCCAGGAGTGGGTCAGAAAAGCTTACAGAGATTTGGTCAGGGTGGCCAGAGGGGCAGAATGATGCCTGTTGTTCAGCATGCTGCAGTTAGTTGAGAAGCCCTTACTCCAAGGATGGAAGTACCAAGATTGTTAGCATCTTATATGGCACATCTAATTCATTAGCAAAAGCAAGGCTCCTGCTTAATTTATATCCCATGAGGATTTGGTTTGTTGGATATTGTCCTAGCTGCTGCTTTGGAAGCCAGTAGTGCTTTTTCAGGATGACTGCTCTTGTAAGGCACAATCTAAGGATTTTAGGCAGCTTACCTTCTGAACATCCCAACATCTGGAGATTTATGGCTAGGGTCTCAGCATTGTTTTAATAATTTATCTAAAAATAAACTGATGTCTTGAAGCAGACAGATCCTTTGTGGAAGTCTTTATGCAGGCAAATTTTACCTGAAGAACATTCTGTAATAAATTCTTGCTGTTGTGGACTACAGTAGCACAGACCCTGCTTTGGTCTAGTGAATGTGCTTCTGCCTATCCAGGCTTCTATACAGACTTAGTCACTAAGCCACAAGGGTGATCCATTTCATAATTGTTTGCTTAGGACAGCTAATTCTGGCAAATGCCATCACTTGCCACTGCTGATGGCATATGTTTGTCAGTCCTCTGAGCACATAGCAAAAACCTTTTTCAAGAGGAAAGCATTGTCATTTTATCATATTCATCCCTACTTGAAACCAAACTGAATGGCATTAATTATCACTTCAGGTAGTAAATCAGTTTCTCCTTCGTGAAAGGAATGCTTCATCTTGAGTCCCTTTGTTTTGTGTAGCCAGAGGGCTATTACAGATGGTATTGAACTCATAAGAATCATTTTAGCGTTATTCCAGCATAAAGCAGATAATAGATGGATAACCTTGTTTTCCTAAAAAGCCATGAATAACTGTGGGTTTAAATTCAATGATTCTTCTCTGCTGTACTCCCTCCAACTCCAGAAACATGTATTCAGAATTTTACTTTAAAGTCAAGGCAAAGTGCTGATTGACTGTACTGACATAATTGTGTTAATGACAAGACACTGAGAGTACATTGTTAGATATGTCGCTTATCATCACTTTTTATTTGGCCCTGATCTGCCAAGCTCAAGTTATGCTTCTTATACATTGTGGTTTCAGTCAGTCACTTAAACTGCTTCAGCGTTGAAATAACTTTTTTTATGGGTCTTTTAGCTGCAGTTCAAGAGAAGGAATTCTTCCAGAGCATCATTAAACTGTTCAAAGTTTGTTCTCACTGACAGGCTTAAAGTTTGTCCACTTAGCAGATGATTTCTTTGGTCAGTAAAATTATTAGTGAAACTATTCTTTTTTAAATACATTGATCCATTTGTTAATACCAAGTTAATACCAATAAAGCGTTTTAATCTACAAAATGTATCTTCTCTATTGTCACAACTGAGTTCCTGCAGGCACCATCTTAAACCTCTGAAATGGCCTGTTGTCTAATGGAAGAGCACACTATAGGAAATGGAGATGTTTTTATGCTTTGTTGTGCTTGATGTGAGTGTAGTTCAGTAAATAGTAATGTTTAAGCAATATTTTGGTATGGGAGGTATCAAAAAAGGTTCACATTTAACTTGGTCTCATTCCATTGTAAGAAAAGCATCACTGTTGAAAGGTGAATAGCAAATGAAATATGAACATTTAGAGCTCATAAACAGAGTGTACTTATTCAGGCATAGAAGGCATCTCAGGGTTGCAAATATTCTGCATGGTGTGGGGATGTATTTCTATCTGACTAGTTGGGAGGCATAAAGCTCTTTCATCCACCCTGGTAAATTCAAGACAGAGGAGGTCTATTCAGCATAGGCTCATTTTGCTTGTTGTTTGTAAACCAGAATAGCAGATGAGAAAGTCAGTATTCTGAAAAAGTCTGTATTCAGACCTGCAGCTGTTGAAATTTTAAATTAACTCTTTTACGTTTGTCAAGATCATAACATCTTCATTACAGCACAGTTATCCTTGCTTGGAGAGGGTTCACCTCCTGTGTTAGTGATGTCAAACTTGAAATAATAAAAATATTTGGCAGACTTTGTCAAGGCTTATTTATATCCAGAAAGGGCAACTTTAAAAGGAACGCATGACAACTAAAACTTCCATAATGTTGCTGAAGAATCACTGAGATGGTGATCTGCATATAATTAAATAACTTGTATATTCAATGCATTTGTGATCTTCCTTTAGTTGTGACTGGAAAATTCTCTCACACACGTCTTTCCAGGAACTGGGACTCCTATAGGCTATTTCAGTTGGAATAATTAAGAATAATTGTTCTTATAGCAGCCATAAATGCCTTAAAAGTGGTGTTAAATAGTTACAAAAATATGCTAGAAACATGGCTTACTGCTATTATAATCATGAGAGGAAAATTTACGTTTGTGATCAGACCAATAGCAGTCAAGTTCAGTTGTGCTGTCAGTGACTGAAGCAGGCAGTTATGAGGCAATGTGTAAGTGCATTTGGATTTACAGTCTAGCTTGCTAAGTCTTTGCTTTTGACTAGCATGAAATAAAGTATTGGTAATACTGACACAGTACATATGACTATCATATGACAGTTTTATTTTCTTATTTTTATGGAACATTCTGACTAGAGATTCAACAAGCTTGTCAAATTGTTCTGCAAAATTGCTAGGATAATGAATCAGTCTAGATATATTCTTATTCTGTGATAGTATTAAGAAATTACAAAATTATGCATGCTTTCTCTGTCTCTATGTATATACACACACACCCTGGCCCCCAAGTGTTTAGTGTGTACACATAAATATCGGTATTTATTTGCCTGTTGCGTGTGCCAGGCCATACATACATGCACATACTTGTAATATTTGCAATTTTGCCAAAGTAGCTACCTACTGCAATGTAGAGTTTTGAAAGTTTGCTGTAATGCCTCCTTTGCTGGTGTATGGAATAGCAGACATTCTTTACTATGTTAAAATACTGGTTTGAACTTAAGCAAACAAAGGGAACTATTACCTGTAATGTTGGTGGAGTCTGTTATAGAGTTAGAAGTAGGCTGCAAAGTTCTAAATTGGACTTTAGGTACTCCAAATCATCAGGTGCATGGACCCTGTACCATTTAAGTACCCACATGGTGCATGAACCCACATAGGTTTAAGTGTGAATATAAATTTAAAGATGCACTGCAGCCTCCTACCGCATGGGATACCAAAGATTTGAAAGATCAGGACTTGAGTTATCAGATCTTTGGGACAGTGAATGCATCTCAGGCTCTTGTATATGACACTGACCTAACTCTGTGCCTCAATTTTCAGCTGTACAGAAGAGTTTCATTTTGATATGTAGCCTGTTTTCAGATCACCATTTGAAATTTCAAAGTCTAGGTCTATATTTTGTAAATTGAAACAGGCTGTTACCAAAGAGTCAGTGTGATGAAACTGATTCTCTGAAGAGAGCTACACTGGTGGCCCTTCTGGCTTGTTTGTTTTATTTTGTGTAAGTGTAGAATTTGATTCTGAAAACACAAGTCCTTACCTCTTTGCATATGCGTAGTTCCACTGAAGTCTGTGGGGCCACTGATAATCATTAAATTAACTCTCATAAGTGCTTCCAGACTTACAGACTTGGATAGGGAAAAAAGGCAATAAGAGCAGATTCTCATTTTTGACTTTCCATTAAATCATCCTGTGTGATTTCTGCTCATCTCCACAACATAATTCTGGGCTTTTTTCCTCCTCATTTAGATGTATTGCTTTTGGTTTTGTTTGTTTTTTAAGATAGAAGCTCTTTAAACCTTGGTAGTTATTTACTTTGGGTTCAGTGTCCCTCATGCGGGAACCACAGATGTATTTTTTCCCTTGGAAAAAAAAAAAAGAATTAATTTTTCAATTTTGGACTAAGGGTTCATGTCAAAGATGAAAGAAAAAATAATTATTTGTAAGCCATATTAAACATTGGCCATTAAAAAGGAAATTGGAACATGTCATGTCAAATATCTTGAGAGAGAGAGAGAGAAACGAAGGGAGGGAGTTGAGAGGCACATTCCTTGAAGTAACTAGAAAGAGTCTCCTGGTGGAATGGAGGCATCCTGGGGATCACTGACTTTAATTAAGTAGAAATGATCAAGGCACCGGGGTACTTCCGGGGGATTAATGACTGACTGGGAGACTTGATGGCCTCAGGCAAAGCTGTAGGCCATTAACCCCAGCCAGTCCTTCGTTTTTCAGGAAGTGCCCTGTGCCAAGGTCATTTTTCCTATTATAGCTAAGGATGAATCTTTTTTGTAGTCTCATGAGAGTCGTGAAGTCCATGATTTTTGTGTTGTTTTTTTCCTCTTTTTAATATCTGACTTATGACATACTGGGGATATTTTTATTAGATTGCTTGTGCTGTAGTGAGAGAATAGCTTGATACTGTTCTGGTCTGAATTTTATGAAAATTAGTGCATGAATAGCCCACATGCATATTAGCCAAATGAGTACCAAAGGATTAATCAATACCACAAAAGCATAAGGAGGTTCAGTACCATTGGATTATTAAATTTGATCCCAAGCATAACATTGCAGCCTTGAATAAAAGTTTTGTTAGTGAAAACAGTCTTGTGTCTTTGTAGATGACTTGTACTTCTAGCATCCTGTGGCAGAGTTTCAGAAGTTGTTGTGTGTCTTCTCACTTCACTCTCACCGTTGTTTTTCCCAGAGTCTGAGGGATTGTGAAATGTGGTCAAAACCACCCTTTTCCTGAGCCATTTCTCTCATCTGGGAGAAGGTACAACCAAGCAGTATGTTTGTACCAGTAGCACAAACTGCCATTCTTTCCCTTTCCATGGTTCCTGGATTCTTCATGCCCAATAACCACCTTGTCAAGGGCGTCCCATCCTAGTGCCCTATACCACGAGCAGGGAAATGTTGCCGGGGATGACAGCCATGTTTAGAACAGCATGGGAGCATTCATGTCCTCCTCTCACTGAATCCCACCACATTGATAAAAAATACCTTAGGTATTATTGGACACTGTTGCAACTGGAAGAAAAAAAGATTTCTATGATATATGGCCACTGCTGTAGGGTTCCCACACTCCAGTGCCTTGTCCTGGTTATGGAGATGGGAGGTGTTCAGGGCTGTGTAGATATGACCAGGTTGTTACTCTATACCAGCCACGGCATTGCTGGAGTCATGGTTTTGTTCAGAAAGGGCCATTTTATCTTGCTGTGGCAAAGTGCTGGCATTAACTCCTGCAGGCTCGGTCCCTCTGCCATCCTGCCAGTCCCCCCTGCTGTTCTCTGCAGGGCCCCTATGGACCTCTGGTGCTGAAAGGGACAGCGGCGAAAACTCAGTGGCTCCGAGTGCTGAAGCAACAGCGCCAAGCAGGAGGCGGCGGGCAGGGGCTCAGTGCTCTGCGCTCTTTGAGAGCCGCCTCGTGAGCTCCCTCACCCACAGCCCTGCTCCCACAGGTGTGGGGACGGTGGGTGGGAGCAGTCAGGTGGCCTTTGTCTGCACAGAGCAGCTGCCATCTTGGTCTTGTTTCTGGGGGTGAATACCTTTTTGTGCGTAAAACGCCTCTTTCTTTTGATATTAATAGTGCCATGTTAATTATTGATAATTATTGTTAATATAACTATATTGAGCATGTCTTATTCCATTACTTTGTGCTATTAGTAAATTGTTATCTCAACCCATAGTCTCTCCTTTTTGTCCCTCCCTTATGGGAAAGGGCAGGGGAAAGGGAGTGGCTTTATTGTAGTTTAATTTCCTGCTGGTGTAAAAACCAGCACAATCTCACTTTACATCAGCAGATTCTTACTGAACTGGGGACTTTGGGGTTGTGCATCTTGGGAGGTGAGCCAGATAGCTAACCAGACCCTCAACCACCCTTTCTACCCACCCATTTACTGGAAAAACCTCTTGGAAACAACTGCTAAAAATAGAATTGTTGATTAAAATAAATTAAACTAAAAAGCTTTTAAGCAATAGATCAAACTCTCCAGCTTTATGAGCTAAAGGTAATTAGAAGCTGTCCACTTAATACTCTTGACACAGAATACTGTTGCAGCCATGTATAATTTTATTGCTTATCTACAGAGGTCAGAAGCAAGGAACAGACCCTGTGTCTCATTTAAACACTTCTACTTCAGCCACTGTTCCTATTCCATCTTATCTTGAATAGCCCATGCTGAAATCAATTCATAATATTTTGCTTGTTACACTTAGAGACGTTATCATTTACAAAATGTGCCTTAATAGAAACTTGGAAAACTCTAGCCAGCCTTCTGTACAATATACATTTGTCCTCAGCTCAGAAAGCAGCTTACCTGGAGAGGAGCCAGCAGGGCCATGTCAGAGGAGGCTGCCACAGAGGCAGACTGACAGATGCCTACTCTTACCTGCCTGGAGCAGCCCAGCATCTGCATGTCTCCCTGTCCCCTGTATTTGTCTTACCTTAACAGGCATGTTCTCTTTCTGTTGGCAGTGTGTTCTTGGTCTCTTACTCTCCATCTCTGGCCTTTTTACATTTACATCTATTTACATATACTATCCTGTATGCTTCTACAAAAGCAAGTAAGAGTCTTTTGCTAGTGACTACATGAAGGATTCTGATAACAATGTTGGCAGTCCATAAGGCCTAATAGTTTAGCTCTTTTAAAAATTAATGGTGATTTCTACATTTGGTTTCTATCCAAATCTTTCTGGTTAATTGGTTAGATAGATGCTGGACTTTGAATTATTATATGTAACTATTGATGGGAAAGAAAGAATTAGCACTGCTACCATGCCTGCCATTTTTCTGGTGCCTAAGAGAAGAGAAGGAATCCTAGTCCTTTTATTTGTTTCTGAAAGAGCAGAGGCAGCAAGTGCCTGTGCTCTTCATGAGACCCATGTCCAAGACACCAAGTGAGTTTTCTTGTTCTTTATCTGGAGAGCCCATGAGGATGCTCATTGCATTCTTTCACCTGACTCCATGTCAGATGAGTGGGATGCTTGATTTTGCAGGTTAAGGTTGTGGAAGGCACAGCAAGGTGTTCTTAACTAGAGAAATGATGGATAAATAGATGCTTCTGCTGCATTCAGGGGAGAGGATAAATATGTGTGTGATGGGGGGGAAAAAATAGTCAGATGAAATAACATACCAGAACAGTTATGTTTTTAAGGTATCTTTAGTCTAAGAAGACTCGAACGGTTTTCAGCCCATTTGCTTGATACTGAAATGAAACTTTTTGGACCAAAAGTTATGTTACTAGCACCATGATGTGCAATGTTTTTTTAGAGGAAAAGCAAAGAGTAACTTCTCCAGTTGAAACTGCAGGGGGAATTTTAGGTATGCAGCATGTAATTACCAGAACTGGAATTCGGCCAGTTCACTGTGATTAATTTAACACCCGTATTCTTGTTAAAATTGCCATGGATTTTTTAATGATCAAAACTGGTTAGGAATGGGCTTCAGCTTTCTGTTTCACCTACTATAAGTAAATGCAAAATACCAAGAAAGTCAACTATGTTATTTGATTTGTATTCCACCAGCAATTGATGTGGAATTGCCTTATAAACAATCCAAAGAATAAACAATATATTTCAACCAGAATTTTGTTTTGTAAAATCAAAATATTTTTTGTGTTTTTATTTTATATTTATATAATTCATTTATTTACTTTATGGAAGCAGAGTTACTGTAAGCATTATATTACAGTGATGCTGCTTCTGTGTAAAGTTTGTGGGTTTTTAGTTGCCATTGCCCCATAGTAATATGAAATTTAGTTGAAATTACATGCATGGATTGTGTTTCTGAACAGCTGTATGTTTGACATAAGGTACATTTCTGAGTCACCTTATTCTGATGTGTTGTAAAATATTCCCCAAATCTCAGCACTGATACTACTTTTTAATGTATAACTTAGTGATAATATTGATGAAAATGGGCATTATTTAGGGTTTCTCCACAACTGGCATCAGTCAAAATGAGTGCCTTCAGATTAATGCTATAGAAGCAGAAGACTGATGAAACCTGTTGAAATGGAGTTTTCTCCTCCCAGGGCAATTGAATTCCACTTTCCCAAGCAGACTGATCCCTGCCAGCATAACTGGCACTTGAAATCTCACAGCTAAATTCTATGGAACCAAAACTCTGACCCAGCAAGCAACATTTGAACTGGATACTGCAGATCAGAGGTTTATTTAAGAGATACAGCCATTAATCACCTGTACCACGTACTCACTTTTGTAGTGGCTGTTCAAAATAGGCATCTGGAGAAATACTCTGAAGCATGTTTTATAATTTAGAAGAGAAAGTGGAAGATAGCTTTTTCCTCCTTAATATTCCAATGAGATTTGGTAGCTTAACCAGAGATGTAGTACAAAAGCATTTATGGTTCATGTTATATTAATACTGTGGCCTGATTATCAAAAACCATTACTCCTGGTTATCTTGCACAGGCTGAACTGAGCTGCTGTAAGTCAGACAGACTGCCTGTACACAGGCATGTTCCATGTTTATGATAAGGGTATTTTTAATGTAAAAGGGAATTTGTAAAATTATTTTCTTTTAACAATTGGATTTATTATAAATATGTGCACTCAGAACTGCTTTTCTCTGTGCAAGGAAAAAGCATAAAGAAACTAGACACTCAAAATGTCACTAACCTTTCCTGAGTCTGTTTTCTAATGGACGGTTTTGGTCAGATGTAGAGGTCTGAATTTTGAAACAGATGTACTGTTTACTTCACCCTTGGCAAAGACACAATAAGCTGCTTGCTTTTCTTCTCTGTTTTGTTTTGATTTGTTTTCTCTCTTAGTGATGTGCCTCATGGCTCCTTTTTTATTGTAATGATACTGTATTATATACCACAGCATTTCCCTATGGACTAAAGTCATTGTTTCGAAGTTCTTTGTGGAGATGCATGCATTTAGGATTTTTTCCCAGCAATGATTTCATTTGTTGTAACCTCTAATGCTAATGCTATTGTGGTTGGCTCTTTTAATTTAGTGCTCCCTTACTGTGATACTTTCACAGGGCTTGTTTGTATTTGTAGAAAGAGAGTAAAAGAAAGAAAAAGAAAGAGCTTCTAATAAAGTATGGGCTTGATCCCAATACTAATTTTCTTGTCCTGGTTATCTGTTTTTATTACTAGTCCAAGAGGGATGTGACAAATGCCATGTGCCCTTACTATCCAAAGCACATGGGAATATGTTAATTCATGTGTTCCAATGCAACCCTGTAATTCTCCTGAAAACAAATATAAGAAATACATATATGGTGCTGTCTCTGTCTTCTTACGCTGTCCTTACTTGAAGAATTTTCCAAAACCTTTGTTTCAGTCACTTAGGCTTTTCAGCATGAAGTCATTAGAAAAGGAGTCCTGACAAGTGCTTTGAAATGTAGTTTCTTGCACTGTTTTTTCCTCTTCACATCAGAGAAAACATTTCTGTGTATTTAGCCCTCTACATTTTAATTTGGTGATCCTAAAAGTACAGACTGTGTTCTGAATCCAAATACTGGTCTTTAAGGTAGCAGGTTTTATGGATGTGTTTCTATTTTTTGTTATAATTTGCATGAGAAATATCAGACCCCACATAATTGCTGCTGTGCTGTTGTGACACTGTACAAGTAGCTGTTTCCAATGTCAAAAATTATAATTCGAAAAGAAATTTAGTAGCAGCAAAAGGGTGGGAAAGCAAGCCCATTGCCAGCCCATCAAAGTTTCATAGCAAACTCACAATCATCTGACAGAGCAAAATGCATGCACCAACTGGGATCCCATTAAAACTCCATGGAAATAGAGTCGGCAAGGAACTGGAGCTTCCACACTATATGTTGAGCATTATGCCATTTTGTTTGGTGTCTAATGAAGTATTAACATGTTTTATATATGATAGCTTCTAATTGCTTCATTATCCATGCAAATCAGAAAGGCAAACTGTGCCTTATCATAAAATCAGTAACTAGGCCATTTAAAAGCAAGGCTCTGAGAAGCATTATTATGTCCATACTTCTTCTTTGGCTTGTGCATCCTTTTTTATAGCTTTGCATTAAGTTGTAGTGTTTTCTCCATGGTTGTTCCTCTAGATTAGTCTTAGGTTAAAATAAGCTTATCACTGATAAATTCGGGGGAATTTTGTGGTTTCTGGAACTCAGTCCAGCTGGAGTAGAGATATCATTTCTGTTAGCAATAAACACAAATGGACTTGGAACAAGGAGAGGTAGGAGGAAGGAAAAAAAGTAATGAAACTCCAGATCTGCTCTTCAGCTCATTCCCTTGCAAAGTCATGTAAGTCCAAGAACTGCAAGGGAAAAGCAGATTTCTGGATGTGACAGCTCTCTAGTTGCAGTGCCCAGCAGCTGGGAGATGGACTGCATATGTGCTGGGCTGGTATCTCTACCTTCATATCACAGTTGTTGCTGCATGGGTCCTTCCAACAAGGAGGCAGCCTCAGTACTATCTGCCCTTCAGACTATCCCATCCCTTCATTAAATGGGGGATGTGAGGGAGTAAGAATTGAAAAATCTTTCCACTTTTCTCATGCCTTATCTTTCAACTGGTATCAGGAACTTTTCCTGACACTCTTCTTTAACTCTGGTGTTTTTCTGCCAATAGGACAGAAGACTGATAAATGTGGCTTTGGTTTAGCAAATAAATCAATAAAAATAGTCAAGCCATCTGCAAAAAGGAAGATGAAATCTAGGAAGAGAGGCAAAGGCATGAGTAAAACTCTGCAGTGCAATTTTAATTAGCATGCCAAATGCAGGTACTGCAGGTGTACGAACCAGGAGACTGGGAAATATTTTACTGTAAACATACTTCCAGGCTAACTAGCGACGCTAATGTCAAGGTAACAAAGAAATTCTGCCTGTGCACTAATTTCTCACTGCAGCTGTTGGGGTGTTAGATTGGAAGCCTGTATACCTTTCCCAAGAATATTAAAGCAGACTGTCTAACCGCCTGTGTTTGTCCTAGTAGCCTCATTCTTGCTGCTAGCAGAGCATGTCCCAACTGTTGTCAATTTATCAATGTAACGTGCACTAGTGGGCACAGTTTGAGCAGCCATTAGGACAGGTGCCTCTATCCATCACAGCCAGTCACTTATTCCACCTTGTCAGGAAAACTAAATGGAGCTTTTGGAGAAATGTAAACAACTCTCTAATGGACAATCAAAGCACCACTTTCTGAAGCAAACAAGAGGAAGGAATCTGACAGACGTTCTTAGATTATAGTAGTATTTTAAGTGTTAAAAACCTTTTTAATATGTTGCAGTTTAAAAATGGGAAAAGGGTAAAAACAATGAAGTCAGGTACATACTCTGAGAAAATTGGGATTACGGGCCATTAACATGCTATGTGAAAAGAGCACCTCTTACTTTAGAGAAATATGTCTGTCTTAATTTCTGGGAGGCTGCCAACCTGAAAACAACAGCAAAATAGGGCACCCCAAAATAAATCAGCTCAGTATATTTGCCTGAGAGGGGCTTTTCTCACAAGCTTTTCATCTTGATAAAAATACCTGCTCATCAGCACACAATTAGGCAATTTCATTTACCAAAGAGCACCTTTGAATTCTAGAAGATTTAAAAGGTACCATAAAGCAATGATGTTGATATACATTGTATATACAACTTGCATAACAGTGAGAAATGATTGTCCAGTGTAATCCTGAGGCTGTAGTAAACGTTATGCACTATCCCAACAGCACCGGTCGTAGAGGGAAAGATGTGACGTGGGGTGACCTGAGAGAGCACCCAGGCCTCACAAACGATGCAGTGTGGAGCTGGTGACACTAATAGACTGGCTGTGCTATGACAGCTGCATCATTTGCTCATGACACTTTTTCCTATTAATTGGAGGTGATAATGTTTTTTTCTATAGAGAACTGATGATCAAATTAGACATCCTCTGTGAAGGGTCTCTGCCTTTGTTGTCGCAGTGCTTTCCCCATTGCAGGGAGAGGCAGCAACCTGCAAGGAGCAGGGAGATTCCATCAATCTTGTGCCATGCCTGTGCTTCACAGGCTTTTTGCAAACCTAGTAATTAACTTTTGTCAAGCTCCATAAAAACATTAACAGGGTCCTGCTGGCCTCTGTGTTTAAAGGAACATTATTCCTTTTTAAATACAAGGCACCCAGTTTCTTCAGGAGAAAAAGATCTTCCCCCCCCTCCCACCAACTCCAGCCCTGTTTCAGATGCAAAGTTACCGCAAACACTGTAGCAGGAGCCCTGCTCAGGGTTTTTAGTGTATAGTTTATGGATTTAATTTCTTTTTGGAAATAAAAGATAACTTCCAAAGAAATGACATGAGTACAGAGCTTGTGTAATCTCCTTTTGCAGTGATTTTTCTTTGATTGATGTGCCATTAATACTTTAATTGGTAACAGGTGCAGCTGATTGTTGGTTCCTAAGCTGAAAAATCTGAAATTGAACATAAGGCTCTGATAAATTAATAAACTCCTCTTCTCCAAACAGTTGTTGCTATGAAGGAACTAACTTTCCATGAAGCGCCGCTCCATCAAGCACACTGAATACTTTATGTTAAAAAGCAAAATGTTACTTAATGATAAATTAAAATTACACTAACAGGCAAAGATAAAACATAATAATGACACCCCCTTAAGGAAAAGAAATCACTGGAAAGCACTGAGAAAGTTATCTTGTGAAATGTGTTGTTTCTGTTGGCGCATCAGGGTGGCCATTTGGATTCCCTATCATGTTATTAAAGACATCTCCATCCATGAAATAAAAATACATTAGGCATGTGGGGACAGAGTGGGAGGAGAAGAAGTTGTGTAACAGATATTACATGAAAAGGTTTTTCTTCTGTTGCTGCTACCATCCCAAAATGTGAATTAGACCTCAGTGGTAACTGTGAAAGCAATGAACATGAATCTTTAAAACACAGAGGGTAAAATTTACCCTTGGAAGACAAGTGGATTGCTTGTATATCTATGAAACATGTTTAGGCTCTATTTTGGAGTCACAGAAGTATGGTGTAATTTTCAGCAGCCCTTACCCACGAGTCCACATTATTCCTTCTCCCTTATCCCTTGCAGCCCCACAGAATGCCAGTTTTTGTTGCACAGGTAGGCTTTGCTATGAAGGGTGTTTCAGTCTTCCCTTATGTGGGTTGCCTCAGAGAGACTGAGGGATATTATTGTAGATTAAATAATGTACAGTGCTCCTTTGTTAGTTGGATGCCAAAATCCTGGACATGCAGCTGTTCCTGGCAGACCAGTGACTCCCAGACCTGCCACAGCTGAGAGGATGAAATAATTTTTTTCATTTGTGAAATAGACTCTCCTCACTGCTAAGATACTGATAATTTCCCTGTGCTCAGGACCTATATTGTAAAATAGTATTTCTTTATCTAGTTCCATATGTATTACACATTAATGAAATTTTTTGGGAAAAATGGGTCAGTTTCTTAATACCCCAGGGCTCAGGCTGTGATGAGCATCAGTGAAATCATTGGTGATTTGGCAACTGATTTCATTGAAAGCAAAAAATCAAATTGGTTTTTTGATGTTTCATGCCATATTGTGTGGTCTCCGTTTTTTATTGTGGATTTTGCATACCACAGTAAAAATTGTACGGGGATGTGCATTTGCAACTTACTGTGCATAAAAGAAGAGAGGAAAGAAGAGATCACCACTAAGAAAACCTGAGCATAAATATACAGTGACACCTTTCTTAAGGGTTTTCATAGACCAGGTTGAAAATGTTATGCTTGCTAGCAGAGCAGAGTAATGGAGGTACACTCTACAGATGGAGCTTCTAATCAGATTAGCAGTAGAGCAGTTTGAAAAGTGCTTTGGAATAAAAGGCATTATATAAATGCAAGCCATTATCACTATGGGGTATATTTTTCTCCTGATGTGTGTGCATAATTCCCTCTAGAGTTAATGGGAGATGCATGCATGCATTGAAGGGAGACTATACCTGGCAGTGTGCTTCTTTTCCACTAAAAGAACTAGGAAGATAAAATTTGTTAGAGGGCAGAAAATGCTAGATCAGTTGAATGAGGTGTTCACTGAATACAGTCAAACTGGTCTGCTGGAAACTTTGCCACTGTATATTAAAAGCTGTACACTGTATCCCAAAGAGACAAAGAGGTGACAACAGTTCAAGTGATTCATCTGGTGGAAGAAATTATGGGAACTTGGCATATTAAGGGCCCTATTAGCAATTGTTTCCTTTTTCTGGATTTTTTAAACATCCCCAATTCAGTGTGTCAGGAATATACGTTTTGTAGTAAACACTCATTCTAAGAATGAAGTTAACGTTATCCAGCTGAAAAGTGTGGTGTCCTACCCAATCCTGAATCTTCCTTCTAATATTCATGCAAAATCCAGGAAACACGTGACTGACATCTCTCAGATTTTCAATGTATTTTGGAGTTTTCTTGTGGTGATTCAATGATCTCAGGTTGTTACTCAGCTAGACAGTAAATGGCATGATCTGAGCCATCCTGCAAAGCTAAATAATGCCACAATCAAGCCCTTGGCAGAAAATACTTTGAGGAAAACTTACTTTATCTACTTAAGATGCCAAATACTCACTTGATTTATAGTTGGTTTTACATGACTGGAAGCCACTACATGCTCACTTCTCTGCCACTGTCCTTCTTTTAGTGCAAATCTGTGCTCATGCACTGGATTTACAGTTGGGCTCTAGCTCAGACAGTGAAGTTACCTTCTCACCCCAGCAGCTATCGCCCTTGCCATGAGCCTCATTAGAGTTACAGTTTAGAGCAGGAGCCTGCAACACAAAGTCCTGCTCTGAGTCAGCACCTAAGGCCATCACAAGGCCTACAACAGCTGGAATAATACCTCAGTGAGCCATTTCAGCCTTTTAGAATAGCCATACAATTGCCATTTGCTTATAAGTAACACCACCTCTAAATAGAACATAGTATTTCTGTAAACCCTATTAGTAAAATGACCAAATTATACAGAAACCAAAAAGTATATAGTTGAGAATGCTGGGCAGATTTAATGTCACAGGGCAGGGGGGCTGAGAAACTGAACAGCTATAAGGTAAAAATACAGACTACAATGGCATTTGAAGTAACACACATTTATTTTTATTCATTAAGTGTTTTTCTGGCTAACTCATTAGAAACCTCACTTCATCTACTATCCATTTTTGTCAGTGTAGACCTTAAAAAAAGTGATCTGTACAGATCCCCCAACATGTGTTTACCATATACCATGCATGATTGCAACCACTCACAACAAGGTAAATGGGGGAAACTATTTCACTGCAGTAAGTGAAGTCATGCTAGGTTAAATAAGGTAGTTTTTAAAAAATCTGAATCAGATTCATTGTTTACAGAATAACTTATTAGTATCTGTATGTTAAGGTTTTGTCAGGTGTTTCATTATAAATCCTCATTTTGGAAAGTTTAAAACTCCAGGGTAGCATTGTTTTAAATTACAGGAGCATAGACTTTACATAACTATAATGCTGTTTTTAAAAAAAATCCTGTACCTAAAAAATATCTTTATTTGCTTAAATGAAATTTGGCATGCGAGCAAGCCATAATGAAAAACAATTGGTATTTTTTAGGGGGAGGGGGGCAATAAATATATTTTTTAATACAGAAGAGTTATTTCAATTTTTAAACTGTTTACATATGCTTGGCAAACTAAACAGCCAGCACACTTGAAAAGCTGTCTTAGCAAGGAGCATGCCCAGTACCTGAATATGGTCTAAAACCTAAACAATGGAATGAATAATCATAAGGCAAGCTGGTTCCCTCCTCTCTAAATTTTAGCCCATGAAAAACCAATCTGCTCCTATCAGGAGCTATGGAGAATGTTTCCAATTGAGACTGACTTTGCAGAAGTCACCTTGGCTCAGCCCCTTGGAGGTTCCATTTGTGTCACCCACCAGAGCTGCCACCTGCGGACCATGGCGGCCCCTTCCCCTCTTGGCTGCAGAAACGTGCAAGATGCATGCTCAGCTCAGGCAGATCTAAGCACTCCATGGTAGACTGCTCTCTCGGGGAAGATAGTGTGTGGCTACCAGCTGTCAAACCCCAAATTGCTCCCAGACAAATTTGGGTTTGGAGATTATTATTTAGGTGCCAGATGATTATATTTAAACTTTCAGGACTCCCTTTCCATGGCGATGGGACTTCAGATGTAAACCTGTAGCTTTGTCAGGATTTTATCCAGTTTTGCTATTCTCAACCATTTAACATTCCTTTAACATTCACTTGGTCAATACTTTATTCAGTACCTGTGGCAGTAAGATGTTCCTTACAAATTTTTGTCTAATCTACTGAAATTCAAATTCTAGATTAAAAAGTATGATCAGATATGGGTAGCTGCAATAGTTCTTGCTATTTCTGTAGGCAAAAGTGTGCATGTAGGCAATATCCTTCTGAGCCTCAGCTTCCCAGCCATGTACCTGTGTCTGTGCATTGCACCTATTTCAGCTTGCCAACAACATCAAGAGAAAAGGTGGCCCATAAACTTCGAAGCACAAGGGTTCCCATTGTGTGACTTTCACTGTTTCATTAATCCCAATGTTCATTAATCCAAATTGTTCCTCACCACTGGCAGTTCTTGCTTTGTGTTGGTTAAGAAAACTTTCTGCCTAGAAAGTTGTGGGTGAAGGCCTCTGCAGTCCACTGCAGTAACACTGGCTGGTTTGTAAGGTTATTGCACAATCAAATTAGTTTAAATACAAAGAGTTCAAATCAGTTGTTGACTTCAGGGAACTGACAGATGCAAGGGCGTTTTCTGAGTAACTATTTGTTACACAATAATGGTTTAACTTTAGATATAAAACTTTCAGACCCAAACTGAGCTCTGTTAGCAATACAGATTTTGTCTAACATACATAATGAAACCAGCAAATTAGGTCCCATGGCCATAAACCTCACAGAGGGAAAGCAAACAGAGCATGAATCAAAAAGCTCTAGAAGGCAATAAACTATTGGTAACTTATAAAACTTATAAGTTAAGGCAAAAAAATCAAAGTATCAAACAAGTTTAGCTGTTAAAATCTGTGTGAATTTAGAAGAAAAAGCTGAATTCAAAACAAAATATGGAAATGTAAGACTCCTGACTTAAAGATCCAGGTCAATATAAGCTATATCAGAAACATGGTCATCAAAAAGAGATCAAATCTTTTTAAAATTCTTTCCCACTTTATCCTCCACTTGTGCAAATTGTCAGGGCAATACAGCATGTACAGCATTGACACCTCCCATGCTGTGTGTGGCCCTCTGCAATTTTGAACCATAATGTCAGCCTTCACTTTTAATTTCTTGACCCTGTCTGGTTTATACCTTAGCCTGCAGGTATAAAAAAAAAAAAAACCCTGCAGTTT
>VZRX01013562.1:119287-132552 GCA_013398075.1 Notiomystis cincta | reverse complement strand
TTTTTTTTTTTTTTTTTTTTTTGTCTTTTGTTAAAAATATCAAACTAAAATATTTTAAAAAATCTCTGTTTTAAAATCCCCCAAATACCACTTATTGACCTGATCATATAAGTTAAGCTTTAAACACACATATTGACCTAATTAAGTTAAAACCTATTTAGGGAGTTTTAAAATATATTTTACTGCATCACGGTCTATAAGAACCTCATCATATCCACTCCCATTTAATTTGTTAAAGACACATTTGTGCATTTTTAAGCAGCTGCTGTAGGACTCCTTTGCAGGAAATGTGGCTGTGCCATTGACAAAGTTGGTTTGTGAAGTTTCCAATCTAACTTATCACTAGAACTGAGTATTCTGCATACTTAAAACCCTTTTTTCTAAGATTTAAATCACCATGAAACTTAATGCAGTAAAGAATAGCAAAAGATAAAATAATTTAAAATGTATGTATGTCATTGAGCTTATCTTTCAGTCCTGAGTTATTGAATGCTTTCCAAAAGCAACTACCAAAAATATATCCGTGCCCATTTAATAGACTGAGGTCCTGCAAATAGTTTTTATTTGCAGTTATATAAAGTGAACTGCACAGTGAGTTTGCTACAGTTTGACTGGAGGAGACAGAGGGAATGGTGCAATGTAGAAGCAACCAAAAGGATTTTGGTTTTGTCAGTTTGTAAAAAAGATTCATGGAATCCATTTTTACGACTGCATTATAAAGCCCCTGAAAACAGGGGTTTCAAGAAAGAATGCTGACACAGCCTTAAACACAGTGTCAGAAAAGGAGAGAAAGGGGCACTGTAATGAATATAACTTGTTTTCTCTCATTATTGCTTTCAGAGGAGCAGCTTGTTGCCTACCCTTAGGCATCAGACAATGTTTAAAGCATGTCTCATCAGAGTCTTTCTACCAGGTGTGTGGAAAAGGCCTCATGCAAACCCTCCTCTGAAATTAAGCTGGTAGCTCACTCAGGTAGAGGACACTGAATTATTTCCTCATTTTCTATGGGATTTTTTAATCTGAGGCATACAGTCTCACGTGATTTGGAGGAAACAGGCACATAGCTTATGTCTTAGCCATTCTTTAAATCTTATTTTAGGGTATGGTCTGCCACGAAAAATGGGGGGAAAAAGTAATGATGAGCTGCTTGCACAGATTTAAAGTACAATGCAAATTACTAGGAGAAGATGATGTGGAAGAATCTATATTGGTTTTGGCTATATTTATATTCTGACTTTTTTAGGTGGCTTATTTAGTGGTTTGCAGTGAAAACAGCTTGTATCATGTGTTGCTATAAGTGTGAGACTTTCCACATTCTTTTGTCAAGAAAATTATCTGATAAAGAATTGTTTTTCAGAGAGCTGAACTGAATAAAGTATGATAAATTAAACATGAAAATGCTTAAAAACTTTTTCAAAACTTTGCCAAGTGATAACCAGTGAGGCAAACTAAATTCAATGAAAAGAGATCATAGCATGGCTACCTTCTTGTTGAACAAATCAATTACAAATACACTATACTGAGTCTTTACAATGCATAATGTTGGGTTTGTGTTGAAGCAGCATTATATAACTGGAGAAATCCCTGGGACAGTGGAGAGGCCAATTTAAGTTATGAGGCTTTTTTATAGCATCAGCAGCTACAATAAATAACAATTCAGAAAGTGTGAGATATTAAAGGGAAGGGAGGGACAGGGCTTCACTGTTTTCAGTGCTGCTCAGGCTTGGGCTTTATTTCCACCTTAAAATCTTTACCTGGCCGTGATCTGTTGTTCCATTACTGGAGGGCAAAAATGGGAGGAATTGTCTGGGCTAAATTGCAATTAGGCAGCCCTGAGAGAGGCTGGCACCAGTTAACTTGGGATATTGGAGTGAAAAGGCCCGTAATCAGCCTTCGGTCATGTAGAACAATGCATAAAATTAAATTGACATTAATGAATAATTGTGTAATGAAAATGGAAGAGGAGAGTTAATTGCATGTTACAGTGAGTGTAATGCCTAGATAACCTTGCATTTAATGCTATTCTTAGCCCTGCTGCCAAGACTTCTACAGAGCCTCTCTCTGCAGGAAGTCATTAAAGCTGTGAGTAGATAATGCAGGCTCAGTGAAACCTAAGTGGCAACAATATAACAAGAGTTTCTTTCAGACCTTAGTGTTTTCAGAAAAAAAAAGGGCGTGTTGAGGTAATTTGTACACATCGGAATGAAAACAGGAAAGTCAGAGAAATCTATTTGTAGTTTGTCGAGTTCCACAGAATTTTCAACTATTGTTGAAACCAAAGTCAATTCATATAATCAAAGACAAGACTAACCATCAGTGCTTGCAACATTGTAAGCATCCAGCTGTCTACAGCTAAAACTGTTGTTAATCACCTAGAACAGCAAAGGATACAAAACACTTGACCTTAGACATAAGGTGACAGTGGGAGACGTCTTTAGCGCTATCCTATTGACACAGCTGGTTTGTGCTGATAAATACGACTCCAGAAAAGTAGAATTAAAAAACTTGGCCTATTTACTGTATCTTTGAACATCAGAATGAATAACTGTTTATATGTGCCTGGATATTTCCCAGAACATTTAAACTTGCATTCTCTGTAAAACAAGATTCCTTCTCTGTATTTCTCCTTATAGGATTTTGTAAATCAGATCTCAGAATAAGGCTTTTGTTTGTTTATTTGTTTTTAACCTTTTGGATGTCCCAGGAGAGTTTACTCCAACAGAGATACTTGTTTTTGCCTTAGGGACATTGGTTGCTATCATGATGTTGTATTGATTACAGTGGGATTGTCCTTCAACAATATGACCCTGCTTATAATGTAGACTTAGCAGTCAGGAAGTTAAAAGGACTAGAGGAAAGCTTGCCTCATTAAAACCAACCAACCTCAAAACAGTCAAGGGTCCTGAAAAGTACACATTTTTGATGTATATAGTTTTGTAATTGCTTAAACACGTGCTTACATTTTCATTATTAAAAGGAAAATAATTTTCATAATGTCAGTGGTTTATTCTTGCTGACATTACCTCTGCATCATGATTCTTTTTGTAAAGACAAAGTGTAAAAACTTAGTTCAGCAAAAGATGGCTCTTTATTTGGAAAATGATTATATTCAAAAGGCTGCTTTCTGCTTGTGAGTACTACACTAACTCATCAGCTTTGGCTATATTTATTCTGCACATAGTTTGTGTGTTACAAAGTCATGTGAAGAGGAGCATCCTGTTACATTTTGGGTTTTGACTAAGACTTGGTGAACTCATCATTTAGATGAAATGTGTGAGCATTTGGATTCAGCCTCCATAGATAAGCTGATGACCTGCAGGCATCTCATCCAGTAAAACTACCTCCAAGGAAAACAAGGAACAGAATGCTACTTGCTTGGATGATTTTATTTCTTACCATCTTAATTTCTGCATTTCTGACCTTATATTATTTGGAAATGGTATGGAGAGTTCACATCACTACTAAGAGTGGTATAAACACTTTGTTATCTGGGATCCCAACTTCATGGACATAACCATGAGCCTGGACAGAAACTATAGTGAGGAATTTTATGGGCTGTGCCTACATCTGAACCATGGCTGTAGACAGACTCTTAAAAAAACCCCTGAACTTACCAGTGGTGCCACCATCTTTACCTCTTCCACTTAATTAGTTAACAATATTTCTCAGAAGCCTGTGGCCAAGAGACAGAACGAACCACAAAGGTTATTTTAAACTGCAAACAGTTAATAAATATTAGGTGGCGATGAGAGTAGTCTGTGAAGCTGAAAGGCAGCAATGAAACTTTGCAAAAGAAATGTTTTTTCCAGTGCTTAAATGATTTGTGGACCTCACTGTAACAAGGTAACATAGCTGAAGACTGTAACACGTTTCAAAAAGAATTTAGACATGAGTACAGGGCAGTGAGAACATGCACAGTTAAACTCAATAACGTTACTAGAAGTTAAAAGGAACTTCCTGTTTCAGAAGGCCTTCCATTGCTGCTTTAGGGCATCTGGCAGCTTCCTGTGGGTAGCTGGTACCAGCCCATTCTGGAGGGGACTCCTGGGCCAGCTGGAGCCTGCTTTTTCTGGTGTTACCATTCCTTTGTCCCTGTTTCATTACTTGGCTCCTTCCCAAAATACAGCTCAGAAATACAAATCTGTTACTGCATAGTGTGGCCATTATTGTATGAAATGGTCTGTCACTGAGGCAGGACCAGATAATTTGAACAGTGACATATTTTCTCAGCCATTCTAATTGCAACAGTTGAATTTTCACCTAACTTGTAAGGCTGCTTGCTTCAGCAGCTTCTTCCTGTCCCACATAGCAAGTACATGTGGTAGCTATGCTCTCTCCCCTCTCCAGTTAAAGGCTCTGCCGTGTTCACATCTTAGTGGAACCTATTCTGGTTTTGTGCAGTTGCAATTACATTTCCAGCAGACCTATCCAGGACAGTAGTAACTCAGCTTAGAACAAAAGTTTTGATTATTTTCTGCTAAGCTATTATGCATGACAGCAAAGATACCTTGTGCAGTGTACTAAACAATTTGTGCATTTATTATCCCTCCTTTTCTTTCTAGTTACCATGCTGTGCTCTGAATGTTATGGAGGTCAGTTTCACATAAAATGTAGCCAAAGTCTTTGAACTTAAGTTTCTAAATAGGGTCATGGATATAAGTAATCTGTTTGTAACATGAACAACTTTGAAAGCAATCCACTTACTGTTTCATGATTTTGGTGGACTATTCAGATTTTCTGGACATGCTCTGAGTCACGCAATGCCCTGTTGAGTACATTTGCTGTGTAATTCAGTACAGGGATGCTTGCTATTAAGAATATCAATGCAGCATGGATGATATTGTTGACAATATCCACATATTACAAAAGGGCCTCTGAGTAACAGGGATAAATGTCAGTGGTAAATCAAAGCTTGTGAGTACTTACACTCGCAGAAGAGCGAGTGTAAATGGTTGCCTTGGTGTGGATGTTAATGCTTTTGCCAGAGGGTGTGGATGGAGATAGGTGCAGGCTGATGTAGACAGGGGCCATGCAGCCCTGGGGCTGCACCAGGTGATGAGTGCATGTACCACCCCAGTGTTCAGGGGAGGCAAAAAGTCTCCTTCCCTTGCTTCCACAGATGCTGAAACATCCATGCTCTGAGAGTGAAGGGATTAGGAATTCAGTTCAGCTGAATCCCATTTCAAATTTCAGTGGGGAATCAATGCTAGACAATCCCTGGTACTGGTATACTTCAATTTTGAGCAACGTATCTTCTTTCAGTTTCTGCTTATACTTCACCTGCTGCTTAGTGTGATGCACTGTATAAGTGGGGGTTTTGTTAACATGTGTCCCAGGCTCTATTCCTAATTTATTTTCCCATCAAATGAACAGGCTGTATTAATTTCCTTCCTTAAGCTGCCTGGCATATGTTTTAAGTTGTTCAAACAACTGAGCACAGAATTGTCATATCAGATTCTTTAAGACTGCAGCACAGTGAAGAAACAGCTAAACTTCAGCCTTCTGCTACTCCTTCCCTTCTATAGAAACTGCTATAAGGAAAATAGAACAATTAAGTCACTTTTAAGTCATTACCAGTTTTATCTCCTTAGGGGAGCATTAATTTTTTATTTTCATTTTCTGCGTTCTTCTCTCCCAGATTCAAGGATTTTGTATAGTTTCATAAGGTAGAGCTCTTTGCTTTTAAAATATGTGGATGTGAGTCCATTTTTACTGTTTGCTTTGTGCTAGTACCAGTACATTAGCCTCTGTGGATTTTGTTAATCCAGATTTACTTGTGTGAGAGTTGACTCTGACCCAGAATGTGCCTCATGCAGTGCATTTTAAGGAATGGGAATGTGCTTTCATGAATTCTAGCTGAAGCTGAAATAGATGTTGAAGCTATAAAGGCAATATGTGAATCCTCTAATAAAAACCCATAATTACATTGACTAGAATTCAGGGAAATAGCTGAACTATATTCGGCAGGAACCTAACATTTGGCAACTTGCTGGGTAGCATAAATCAGTATATTTAGTGAATGGTTTCAGCTTATTGTCTTCTTTGTATTTGTATTTGTATTATGGAATTGATCTGATGACTCACAGACTGAGGATTTTGCTGAATTGCTCAAAGTTATGAATTGTAATAGTCTTTCCCGAATTCACACATTATTCTGACCTGATTACTTCTCTGTTTTCTCTTATGTTCAAGGCCTGTGGACTTTGATGAAGGTCAAAACAAAGGAAAAGAGCAGTCAAATGCAATTTGAGGAGTTTTATTAGAATAGGCTAAAAATAGGGGGCAGATGGAGCAACAGTTTTACAGAGCATTGGACAATAGTTTAAGGGCATGGAGGAGTTTTGCTGTTGACAAATTGCTGATGAGGAGTGTAAGTTTTGCTGAAGAAGACCAACTTGTCCATTCCTGGGCTCAAAAAAATCATGAATATGAGGAGAAATCCAGTTCCTTATATGGCCCATGTTTGACAAGCATGTAAAGAGGATAAGGAGCATTTGATCACAGGCTGTAAGCATCTGTCATGGAGAAAGGAGTTTTGTGAAGAAGCTCTAAAAAACAAGCAAAACAAAGTATGATATTCAAGAAAGTTTAAGTTTTTAATGGTCAAGATAACTGAGCATCACAACAGGTTAACAGCTCTTGTGGTTGGTTCCTGCTCAATAGAAAGCATTCATTAATTATAGAGGTTATTCTAAAAGTTGTGGGCTATTTATGGCAAAGGAGGTCTTAAAGGATGACCACTGAGCCCATGGCAAACAGTGCTCACAGTACTGGTAGCACTGTATGAAATGCAAGCAGCTGTGGATGCACAGATGCTGCAGATTAAGAAATGCTCCTATCCCAGTTCTGCCACTGGTTCTGCTGGAAAAAAGAGCAGGCTCCTCATGAAAGCAATCTTATATGTTCTTATAAGGAATATTTGCTTTTCTAGCAAATTATACTCTTCCTAGATACTAGTGGTCATTTTGTTATGCATTCTCTGCTCTGGTGGGATAATCCCTTCTCTTTTAAATGGACATATGTTTGGTCAAAAATTTATGGAACAAAGTAACTTCTGTCTGATGCTTAAAGAAAGCTGAAGGAGGACTATTGTTATACTGATATTTTGTTACATTATTTATCTAATATGGAAGTGCAAGAAAAAATAGCTTTTGTTTCAGTTTTTCATAGCTTTTACACAAATATGTTGATTTCACAGAACCGACTAATCAATTAAATTAAGTTTTCTGATCTTACTCATTTTTAATAGCTCCATTATTCACTGTATCACAAAATCAAGAGGATGATAAGATAATAATTTTCTCTTGGAACTGTGGAAGTTTCTGAATTAATTTAAAAGATACTGAATCAAGAAACCCATTGGTATGATTGAGGAGCTAAAGCTGAATCTTTATTATTCAAGCTTGTTAAACTCAGTTCAGTGGGACAAATGAATTACAGCTATAACTGGAACCAAAAGGATCAACAGTTTGTGCATAAGTGATTGGTTTCTCTGAACATAGACACTGTACATACCTTCCTACATTGACATCAAGACTCTAACTAGATTAATAAACTGTATAAGTAAATGAAGAGCTGAACAATTGATTAGGTTAAGGAAATGCAAACCTTTTCGTTAGGGTTATTTTTTTAGTTGCATGAAAGTTAATAAAACATAATGGTCACAATGACACTTCATTTTTTCCATAGAAATCTGCATAAGCTTTAGTTAATATTAAATACTTGGCATGTCTTTTACATGTTATTTAAATTAACTCACTGCAAAAAAGTTAAGTATAGTATGTTGTAATAGTAAACGCCTTTGAGAACAGATATTTTTTCACCTGTTAAAGTAAAACTTTGATATGTTTTCTCATAACTTACCAGAATAAGGCATATTTTATGCATTGAATAAGGTTAGTTCTATTTTAGGCTCTATGTGCATGATGATGTAATTATTTAATACTGAGAAAGTTTGACTTTCCTGCTGTCGTTTGGCTCCTACAAACACCAATGATTACTAGAATTTTAATTGCAATGGTACAGGCAGCTGGAGCTTGTTATTATCTCTTGAATCTGTAGCAATTATGTAGGATGCCACAGCAGTGGTCATTTAAGAATTCTTGACATTATCCATGTGGCTTGGTCAAAAAACAATGATGAGAGTGTTACTGTTTCATCCTGAGGAAATGCCTGTGAGTTGAGTGGATGTCAGCTGTCTCAGGTTCAGCATCATGCTGATGTTCCTCTCATCTCTCTTTGGGAGCTGTTGAGATTGCCTGCCTGTCTACATGCAGCCTAAGCCTGGCTGAGTCTGTGACTATGGTTGTGAGGTTCTTCTCAGATTTCCCTTTTCTGTGATGAAATGCTGGTAAAGTAGTTCAGAGTCAGCATCACTCTGGTCCTCACTGCAATGGGTAAGCTGACATCTGTCCCTGGAGCTGGGAAGAGTCTTTCACATGACTTAGACTGACTAAAGTGAACTCTGTCTATTTTTGTTTAGATTGGAAGATGTGGCCAAATTTGTGGGAAGTGCTAACACAGGGACTTTTTTTTTTTCAACATTTTGCTTTAACTACTACTGGTGACTTGGCTGGTTACTATGAATTGATAGTTATTTTTGCTTGGACAGTGATTCAGAGCAACAAAGGCATCTGCTGCAGAGAGAGAGTCTCTGACACATGCTCATATGTGACTGTACCGTTGCTTGGACTTGGACTCCACCTTCCTACCACCCCAAACATTATCAGCCACACCTGAAAAAAATCCTGGCTACTGTTTGAATGCTACCTTTTATTCTGTTGTCATTTTCTAAATTTCCATTTCTGTAACATATGTATTAAATCACAAGTCAAAATATTCTCTAAACTATTTAGATGGTTAAAAAGACAAATGCTTAGTGGAATTTGCAAAATCTCTGAACTTCAGTGCTTCAGTCCCATTGACTGAAATGGAAGTCAGGATGGCAACTTCCTTAGGTGCTTAGGAAAATCCCATCCAGCACAAAATGACACATTTCTGTCTGATCTTTGGGTTTGTGTTTTCTGGAGACAAAAAAACAAAACAATAATTTTGAATTTGCAACACGTTGCCTTTGAACAGATTTAATGATTCCCACTTTTATATCAACCTAATATTAATATTGCACACACCATCACCCTCACTTCATTTCTTCCCTGAAAATTGTCTGCAAGTAGTTTACTTCAGCTCATGTCCCAAGAGCAACAAGTCTGAGGTCTACCAGACAGAAGTGTTTGAGAGTTTAGGCCTTCCAGAAAAAGCAGTGCCCTCTCAGTATGTTTCTGTCTGAACAAAGATGTTTTGTCCTTAATCTGAATTAATATGTGAACTTGAAATAACAAGTTTTTAATTATCCAGCACCCAAAGATTTAGAGCTTAGTCATTTTTAAGCCAATAGTTTAATTGCATATATTCTTCCATCCTTCCTCCCTGAGAAATTGGAGAAATGGGATGAATCAAAGGAAACTTCATTCAACCCAAACATATTATTATTATTAGTGTTTTCCTTCTCAAATGAACCAAAAAGAAGCTCAAGTGGCCATACCCTTTTGTGAGCATGTTCATATTCCTTTTGTAAAATTTTATCACTCTGGAGAGAATTAAACAATTACCAGTTTACAAAACCATTACTCTTTATTTTGTTTTTTCATTTCTTGTGCATTCCCTCTTGCAAGCAAATGAAACAAATTTTTAGCTGGCACTTGGGATAATGACATAGGGATAAATGAGATTGTAACAAGAAAGGAGCTGCTGATTCAACTAGGTGGGGGAAGCGAGGACGGCACTTGGAAACACATGGTAACTTGTAACACTGTCTCATTTAAAGAGCAGTGTGTCAGTTTAAAACTATAACACACTGGTATGCTACTTTAAAAACAAACAAATCCCAAACTAACAAAAAACCAAAACAAACACAATGAAACATAACAAATACAATCCAAAAGACTTCTTTCAGACTTCTGCAAAAGCTCTTAATGGTATGAATTGTTGTGATCCAAGCTACAGACAGAGAAATTCCTCTACTGATTAAACTGTTGTTTACAAATATGAACTAGAACATCCCAGCTGTACTCTTGGGAGCCACCAACTGTGAACTGAAAATGTTGCTCTTAACCAGTGCTGAAAAGAGGATGCACTTTCTCTTAGGATGACTCCAGGATAGATGTTATTTCTTTTCTTATCCTCCTCTTAAAAGTCCTTCTCATGTCCTATCACGCATTGCCACGTCTGTGTACTCCTTTCAGAGCAGGTGTGTAGCCCTCACCATGACACAAACTGCATGTTCATGTCTTTCCATGTTCAGAATCTTCTTGAGAGGAATCTTGTCCCGTATGAATCTCTAGCCTGGAAGTCTGCCCACAAAATGGGCAGTGGAGTGCTGGACTTGCAACTACACAGCAGCCAAGAGGAGGGCAGTGTGTAAGCCAGATTTTCATGAGCTTCATGTGCTTTTCATATATTTTATGGTCATCTGGAAACCTGATCTAACCAGAGGGTGAGGTGAATTGTTAGCAAATTGTCATAGGGAAAGCTCCAGACAAAATTCTCCAGAAGGAAGTTACACCAAGAAGGTGAAAGCTGTCCTGTCTCTTTAGGTACCTTTCACCTGAGCTTAGCTGAGAACATCGAGAGAGTGCTTATGAGGAACATTGGCACAATCATGGCTTACACAGGGTGTGTCTGCTTCCTGTCATGTTTGTAGCTCATAAATACTTAAATCTATTGATACCCCATGCTGAATATAGCTAGGGATTAATGCAAGGACTATACAATTGCATGGTGCCCAGTGGAATCTATAACATCTTTATGTTAAGGAATGTGTATACCTTGTTGTCTTCCTATAAATGACAGATGCTTCCTGCCTTTTTTCCCCATCTCAACTGCGCTTTAGCTATGTCAATATTGAAATGTTTGCTCAGCATAGAGATTATTATCCCAGTTTGGAATTTTTATGAGACCTGGGCCCACGATGACCTTCCTTACATGAATTCTGGCACTACCTCACCATGAACAATTCCTAATTGCTGATTACAGCTTATCATTACAAGAAGACACTTATAACCAGGGAATTGACCCAGTATGTTTGAATCTGTTCTGGGTCAGATCCAGCTGTGATTGAAACTGCTTTAGCTGAGCTCTGATTCCAAGCCAATAACAGTTTATTGTTCAATTCACAGAGTCCCTTACAACAAGGGGACTCCATCTCCTCCCATTTCCATGAGCATTATTTTTAGTCCTGGGTCTGTACTGGAAATCTAGTATGGGTCACCATGTTGCTGGTGAGAAAAAAAAGTGTTTCCAGGAACACAGATGGGGCAAGGACTAGCCAGAGGAGTGGGAATGATGGAAGGGTCAACTCCCTGGCAGGTAAAATCTCCTTTCTCTCCCTTGTAAAAACCCAAATCCATCACACATATATATTGTCTTGCCACTAGGTATACTAGTGAAATTGCTGGAGGAAATTAAGGCTAGTGAACAACAGTCAAATGAGAAACAAGAATCACAAGAAGCAGTTTACCTCAATCTCAGCAAGTAGTCCTTGAGGGTAGCTGATTCCAGGGAAGAAAGTTTGTGGCCATCTGCTGGTGTTTAATGTGACAAAGGAGGGAGAAGAGGACAGACATGGGGCAGGATGGTGGTTTTTAAAGGACTCTTAAAGTCAAGCTGTCCTCTTGTTGCACAGAATGTGCCAGGGGATGTTGCTTTGCAGCTGAACTGGTGTTTTGAGCTGGAAAAGTCTTTGTTTTGCTTCAGTTTCAGTTTGAGATCTGGGATCCACAAAATTTCCAAAATAACAGTGTAAGTTTACTTCCAGCTTTGGGAACATTTTGAAACAGTTCATGGTTCAGGTTTAGTTTGACTTCTTCTCATAATAGAAGAATTAGAAATAGGACTTTCTTATTCAGTCACTGACATTGATTTTAAATGAGAAACTGCAGAAATATGTCAGGTGTGCTCTACTTTATAGTAAGTTTTTATTTACGGTAAAGTCAATATCACAGATGACTTAATCATAGTGGAAACCCCTGACTTTGGCACCAGTGCTCTGAGTGGGCATTCACATGATTCTTGGTACAAAAGCAAAGGCTCTGGGTCCTTTAGCTGCACTCTTGTCTCAACCCAGTTTCTGCTGGAGCAGCTTTGTTGTGAGGCATTCAGTTACACACAGAGTGTGGGTGGGGTCTGCTGCTGTCCCTACATGCAGATCCTGTTTGCAAGTCAAGTGGCTCTGTGTGGTGTGCAGGGCTTGGCCTTTGCTTGGGTTGTTTCAGCTCATCTGACTGTCTTTAGTCTCCCTGCTAACAGTGTAGGTGTTTGCCTGAGAGCACGTGAGCACTGTCTAACCCTGGACCTAATTCAAGCAGTTTGTGGTTCTTTGGTTTTAGTAGTTAAGCAAATGACTGTAGAAGAGACCCTGGGAAATGCATGTGCCACTCACTTAGTCCTGCTGAGATGGGCTGAGTACATCCCAGAGAAAGGCCACTGAGCATATGGCACCAAGCATGATCTGTTGGGTGTCACCAGAGCTTCTGCAGAGGGAAATTCTTCCACACTGACCTGCTCTACCAGCATTAACATGTAGAAAAAGAGCCAGTGGGGATACAAATCTCAACTTCAAAAAGCCTTTATTAGTTTTCCTCACCAAACAAATACATCTGGACTGATTCCAGAAAAAAATGTTCTTTTACAGATTGAAATCTGGTAAAATGATAGTAACCAAAACATAAGGTATAACCAGGACTTTTCAGGATGGAGAAGAGTTGGTGGTGTCATCTTCCAGGATTTGGAGAGGAGAAGGAAGGGATGAAGAATGATCAAGGTGGGAGGGAAATTAACAAAATTTGCAAAATCATGAAGGCAGAGGATGAGCTGAACTGCTATTCACCAACTCTCACAATGCTACAACTAGAGGCACAGATAAAAAGGCAGAAGGATCATTTTACAATAAGAGGTAATTCCTTGTAAGACAAGCAGTGAACTTCTGGAACTTGCTGCCATAGGTGGATGATAGTTGCTAGAGTGCTGCTATCTCCTTACTAAAGTCAAAGGTGGCATACTATCTAGAGCAGAGACACTGCCAGAAATAAAATCTTTTATTTAAAATTTCTATAAGGACATGACATTTAGCTATATCTATAATAGATATATACATAAGTATGTATGTATGTACACACAGACACACACACAGACACACACATATATATTTCACTCTAACTCTTCTGTTAGGGGATTCCCCTACCCTATCACATATATATATATATATA
>VZRX01013562.1:23591-119107 GCA_013398075.1 Notiomystis cincta | reverse complement strand
TATATATATTTATATATATTTCCTATCATGTATATTTATATATTTATACCACCTCTATAATTGTCTCCTCTTCACAATCTCCTCAAACCAAACACAGGCTATCTTCTGATTATTGAAATCAAGATTTGTGTCTGCCAGCAGCAGAAAGCTTATTGACATTTCACCATTTTTTTGTTATATATGGTAATGGAGTTTTAAGCTGTGGAGTGTTTCTGGCAAGTCATGGAATGGTTTGATAGTGTCAGCAATCTGGCAAATCTGCACCTTCTCGATTTGGAGTCACATCTAATCATTTCTCTCTGGGAGAGTATTCCCAGATACATTGTGGGGAATAAATGATCAGATGTTGTCTCTTTTGGTTGCTTCTATGGGAGCAGTAAGAAAGCAAGGAATGATGCATAACATCTTCCCTGGTAGAATTTTAAACTATATTTCAAGGTGTGGGAAGAGCAGGGGAATGCTTTCTGTGAGCTGTTACTGTGAACAGGATGAGTGTCCTTCATGACTGATCAGCCATCAGCTGGGGGATTTTAAATCCCTTATTAACAGTTGTTACTGGTAAATGCTGCTTCCAAGGAAGGCAGGATGCTTACCACCTGTGCTCATGGTGGCATCATTAACTGGTACACGAGTACCTGTGTCTCATTTGCTTGTGCAGACTGCTTCACCTTTTGCCGCAGAGCTTTGTGCTATTGATGTGCTCCTTAACCCCAGTGGCTTCTGGTCACAATAGTAACTTCTTCCACTTCTTGTCCCTTCTGTGCTGAGCTAAGAGATGTCTGGGTGGTGCTCACCTTCCCCAAGCAGTCCTACATGCTGTCACTCCCTCAGGTTCCTCACTGTGCTCTGCCCAGCATGGCAGCACAGGCCAGTTTGAACGCGTTCCACCCGCACAGCTCTGGCTTCATAGCTGGGTCTGGATGGGATTCAAGCTCTTTGATTTAATTAGAAAGTTGTGTCTATTTTGGGGCCTACTTAATCGACTTAGCAATAGCCCTTGTACCCAGACCCTGTCCTACTGTCAAGCATAGGTGCCTCCTGATAAATCTCAGAGTGCATTTGTGCATTTTTGGTCACTGGAGAGCATTTAAAATTAATATTTGATAGATTTCATAATGTCATGCTGCTGCTGCTGCTGGAGGTACATTAAGAAGAAATGAAGTGAAACAAGGTGTAGCTAGTCATATAGGATTAGCTGTATGGGACTTCATGCCATATAGGGAGGAGGTCTACTACAGAAGCTTTGTCAAGTATGTACGTATTTTCAAATGCACTGTGTGCAGTTTTTGTTGCTGAATGCAAAAGAAATGGTCACTGCAGTCATTCCATTCAGTATGTATCACTCTCAAAACACAATTGGTTTGCAGTGAAAGGGACAGTTGCAGTAGGTTCTTCTAAGTGATGCAGTTGGCTGATAACCAAGAGACAGCACCGTTCCTTGCTGCTTGACTGCCCTGCAATGTCAGCTGGACCATGTGGCTTCACTTCTCTGAGTATAGTTTCTCCATCTGTAAAATGAGAACACTGCAGAGCAATTAAAATCAATGGGTGAAGGGACTGATGTAGGAGTTGCATGTTTTATTCTGCAGTTAAGGTAATACAGGCAACTTTACTGTAAGACAACCTGTACATAGAAATTATCTCCCTGTCATTCACACCTACTTCACCTCTCACAAAGGTATCAAATGTTCTATTAGCATCATTTTTAATGATTGTCTACCCAGGCAAAGATCTGTGTCACGTAATTCTTTCTTTGTCAGAATATAGGTCACTGAGCCAATGAAATTGCTATGACTATGAAAAAAAGAGCAATTTTATCCTCTCGGGTTTTGGGGCGGGGGGGTGGTCCTTTAAAAAACAGCTGGGCTGTAATCATATGTGGGAAGATCTTGGTGTCTGTAATTCTATTCTATAACCAGAAGGTGGTCTAGAGAAAGATACTGCTTTTTGCATACCTCTTGCACATAACACCACTAAGGTTGCCTTAATCATCTCCTCCAGCAAAAAGTCTCCTGTCTTAAGAAAGTAGGTACATCAGAATACCCTGACTTTTTTTGTGTGCCTTAGTAGTGAGTTGGGAGATTTGAGTTTCAGCTGACTCCACAAACACCTCTGTGTTACTGCTTTTCATCAAAAAAGGAAAAAGGATTCCAGCTTTTGATACCTGTTGTCTTTGATGCTAATGCTGGACAGAGTGGCCTGTCATGAGCAACTGAAAAGAACTTTTTTTTTGGGGGGGGGGTGTTGTTTCTTGAATGTTAAAGAAAATTAGATCAAGGCTCAAGATTTTTTTTTTTCAATGTTTAATTTTACCTCAGCACCTGTGGGACACAAGCTATTTGTGGAGTAGAAATCACAATTCCCAGCCAACTCTCCAATGAAACCTTCCTATTTGCCAGTGTGAAAAGTTTAGTGTTGAATCTTGTTACAGAAGTTTGCAAAAGTGGCCGTGCTGGAGAAAACTTATGTCCTGCAGTTTTGAAGTTTTTCAGGTTTATTCTGACAAGTACAAGTATTTTGTTTACAGCATTCTCCTGCTATATAACACATTAGCTGCTTTAAGAGTTTTGGGGCTTGTGCATTAGTCTGCTTAATACAAAGTTCTGGAGACAGCTTATAATAAGTTGCATTGTGATGCTTTGGCAGTTATGGGCCATATTGAATCTTTTTTGTTCTATTGCATAAAGACCAGAGAAAATCTCCTTTCCTGTAGCCAAAGAAACACAAAATTTGTTCTCGTTAATTTTCCTACAGAAATAACATACTGGATAGGTAATAGAAAATGAAAGGATGTTTTATGATTTTTGTTTCATGTTAAATTACTTGCAAAAATATATTAAGATCAGTTACATGACAGGAAAAATTGTTCCTACTAATTTCAGTGTAACTCTTACTGATCTGCACTGGAGGGAATGCCTAGACAAACAGACAGCTGTAATGAAGGGCTTTCCACAGGTTCCTCATCCTGCAAGCATAGATCTGTTGACAGTTCCTGTGTGATGGAAGTTTCTGAATGAGGATTTGCAGACCTCCATCTTGATTTTCAGAGGAAACAAACACATAAAAATCAGATCAGATTTCATCTTTTTTTGGTAAATATGTAGTACCAATTAGCTTGAAAATTTTTGTTCCTTCTTTTTCACATTCCTTTTATGTCTAAATACTTTGGTCTAACCAGGCCATATCTAAATCAAACTGGGTAAAAGCAGAGGATGGAAGGGATGTGACAGGTGTGCTCCCTCTGAGAGCCTAAGGATCTGCACTGGTCAGGTTGCTGCACACAATGTAAAGCAGGGGAATGTTCCTCCATCTTGCACTTGGAGCCCATAGACTTCAGGGGTGTTCTGTCCATTCAGAGAGAGCCTCTGCCCTGGGGGCAAGACTGACTGCCTCAGTGAAGTCTCTTGTAAGGAAGTAGAGAGAACAAAAGATGACTCCACTGTGCACACAGGTGGCAAAAAGAAAAGAGCAACACCAGAAATCCATCCTTTGATGTTCACGGAGAAGATAACACTTTATTTTCTTCTTTTTTAATATTTATGGTCATGTTTTATGTCCATTGTCAACACTTTCTTCAGGAAAGGAAAATTAAATTGTAAAATGGAATCATTTTATGAAGAGAAACCCAAGTGGCTTCACTTGGAATAGATCCTTTTAAGTAAATGGGACTATACCAACTGAAGATGCTGCCCTACACTGAAACTGTATCTACACAGCTGGTTGATACACAGATCATTCAAGATGCCTTATTTCATAGCAGAATTGCCTTCTGATGGACCACCAGGGACAGCTATGTCCTCTTTTTGAGAATGCTCTGTCCTCAGAAACAGTGGAAGGTCTATGGAAATTCCAGTGGATGCAACCAAATAGTGCATGCACAATAAATGGAGGTAGGAGGCTTGCCAGAAACCCATTTTACCACCTCAGTACAATTTCTGCTGGAAAGGAAATCTACGCAGCACAATAAAGCAATGATTGCAGGTACTAAGGAAAATTAGGTTCTCTGTAACTCATGCCATTCTTTGCATGAGTAGATAATTCCAACTGTTGTCCTTGACCAAATCAGTGCTGCACTTGTCCAACTGGCTGCTGACTTATACCCCAGTATTGTTTTCATTCTAATGGGGGAGCGATTTCCATAAGTGTGTAATTTATAAAGTGCTGTGGAATCCTTCAGGATGAAAGATGCTATGTAAATCATGCACTGTATTACATTCAAGACATTAATAACATTTTTTTGCTGTTACTTCACCTATGAGATAAACTGAGGACAGGGAACATGTTATGCATGTCTGGGCCAAGGTGGTTTAAAGAAAGGGTGTATGTATTGTTCATAGAGCTACGCTCTCCTTGATGCTGCTGATCAGGTGCTAAAGCAGCAAGTGCTTCCCCTCCCATTCATGTGTCACATCAAGAAATGTGTTTGGGCACCGTGTACAAGGTGCAACAGCAGCTGACTCCATCCCCTGGGGATCTCTAGGGCGGGATTAAGTCCCCCAGCCTCTCATCTGGCTGGTACTAAAGCTGCCATCAGCTGCAAGGCTTTGCAGGAGACACAGTCCTGTTAAAAGGCTGCAACAGTGTGTTCTTCATGGCGTGTCCTCTGTCTCCAGCAGCCTGTGTTGCTTGTTAGGACTTTGACAGGGACAGAAACCATGACCAGTAGCCCCTCGTCAGAACAGAGCTTGTCCTTCAGGAAGCTTGGCTCTTGAGTTGCAGGAAATCTTACTGTAAACCTTCCCAAAGTGGAGAAAGATTCTAGATGACAAAACAACCTCATTTATACTTATGCAGACTTCACTGAGTTTCTTATAAGATCTTACAGCATTTTTAACTATTTTAGCTTTCTGTTGGATACTCTGAGAAGCTCATTTCTGGTTTTGGTTTTTTGGTGTTCTTTTATTTCAGAAAGAGAAGTGTATAGGCACATAAGAGAAATAAAAGCATAGTCGTGAAGTTACCTAAACAAGAGGAGTGGTTTCTCTGCTTTTTACTATTTAGGGTTTATTTTAACTTCAAAAAAGGTTCCTGGGATTTTAAGTTTGAGGTGGAAGTGTTTGTCAACTTTAATTCTCTGCAGTTTGCCTCCCTTATCCCTAGCTGTGTCATTGCTCTGCAGAACATCAAACATTGGAGGGCAACGGTGACCTGTGTTGTTTTAATCTCAGACTAAATGGTTCTTTTGTTTTGTTTTAAAAGTGAGCCCTTAACTTCTGTAAGCTCCATTCTTCTCCAGAGCTTTGCAGAAATAAAATACATCAAGATGAAGGAGGCATAATATGACAAAAGTGGTGGTTTTATTGAAAGAGAGCTTTGTGGTATTTTGCTTTTGAAATGTGTTTAACACAGAGTTTAAGGATTGGCAATTTGTTTAAAGAAATGGGTAAAATATTTAAAACCGCCACTTTATTTAAACTATTGTGCCTCCTTCAGTAAACATTCAGTACATGACTGAACCCTGTATGAACTTGTGCTTGTTGCTGGTTAAATAGATTCTGAGCTTAAATGAAAAGGGGATGCTATTGAGCACAGGACAAAAAAGTTGCATGTGCATTTTTTTTTTTTAATTTGCCCACACACAAGCTCTTACCCCCCAAAATACTGCGTTCACAGGATCTTTTATTAAAACACCATTTTTTTTTTCTAGGCCTCAAAGTACTAAACTGAAAGCAAGCTGTTAACAGAAATGAGTAATTATTGAAGCTCTAACAGGCAGCTTTCATTGAAGTTGATTACAGCAGCCATATAATCACTTTTACGGATGCTGTAATCACAGTAGCAGGGAATGCTTGACTTGGTTCTTATTGTTTTCACTCAGGATGGAGGTAGGGGGCCTGCAAGAAACCCGTTTTACCACCTCAGTACAATTTCTGCTGTAAAGGAAATCTACACAGCACTGAATGAAGCAGAGAATCATTCATTCTTTCTTTATTAGCATTTTCCCCTCCCTCACATGAGAGTCTGTTGGAGCCAGGAAATTGCTGTTATTCAATATGCAGGCCAGAGGTTGTAATGACCATTTGGGAGGGTATGACCAACAATTACAGACCTTAATGAATAGGAGTAATCTAGTTGAGACTAAACACTAGTAGCAACTCTGGTGCTGTCTCTGGTTAAATTAAAAGAACAGCAATGCAAAGGAAGTTAACAAGAATTAATTAGTTAGATCAAACTGAAAACCTACTCATTAGTGATGTTATAGGCAAAGTAAAAGCCTATCTTCAGTGCAATTAGGTAGACAAATGAATTGTACAACTGACTGATTCACACCTGCTAACAGCTAAGGGCTATAGCTGATATGTATGGGATCCACTTTTTACAGTTCATGCATACTTGCATAGTTTAATGGATCTTGCATTCCTGAATCAGCCTTCATTCCTTCACCTTGTATTCACGTATTTGATCCAGACATTAGTGTTGCTTAAAGATTCTGACGCAATGTGGCCACAGCTTTTGCAAGTGTCCATAGAATTGTAATGTCTCCTTAATCTGCCCTGCCATACAGGCAGGATCTCAATTGGCAGATCTTTCTTGTTAATTTTTTAACAACTCTTTAAGGATTCTTGTTCTTGACAAGCTCTCGATTGTGTAGAAAGTGGACAGATCTGTTGAGAAAGATCATGTCATCAGTTAAAAAAAATAATCCCATGATTCAAGATTTTGACACTTAGAAGAAAACAATTGAGAAACAAAGGAAAAAGTCAAAATCCTTAGGACTGTGGAGTAGCTATTAGGCACCTGCAGGTCTGACTGTCTACAGATGTTGTATTTGCAGAGAAGTCTTGGGGATTTATGAAAAGCAACCAGAATGACAGTGATTAGAAGAACATGAGGAGATTTTTTCCTCTCCTCAGTTGCATTTTCTTTTCCTGCTCATGACTTAGTACTAAGTCTTAGGCTTAGGTACTGCCTATGTGGAAACTGAGGTGCAGAACCAAACTGCAGTATCTGACATAATGTCTACTATTCTGGCTGACAATTAATTTGAGATTCAAAGGACACAGTGGTTAATTTGTACATGGTGTTTTTCAGGGAGCAAATTGAGAAGCCACATAGTGTACTCTGATCCCTCTTTTCTGACAGGGTTCAGTCCAGGGTTTTATCTCAGAATTTTCTACTTTGTTAATATTTCACAAAGGCCCACAGTCTCTAATGCTCTGTGAGGCTGCCACAATTTCAACTCCATGTTATGAAGAAACTTGTTTACTTCTTTGTCGTGCACTCATGTTGTGAACTTAACTATTTTGGCTGGGTTTATGCAATGTTTTGGTCTAAAGTGGTTTTATTTGTGATCAAAATTGCTCAAAAGCAAAGCACACATAGTGGGAAGTGCATCTGAACCTCATTTTTTTGAACTCTTTAATACACCATAGTTTATTTTCTTTTATTTATATATTTTAACTGCCTATCTTAAGGAGAAAATTCCCATAAAATGAGAGCGTTTGTATTATAGAATAAATAGCCTCTCTGACTTGGCTAGTTTCAGACTTGTTTTCAATTTAAAGGGGGAGGTTTGAATTTAAAGTGCATGATTTAAAGATTTTTTTATTAGATCTTAACAAATGACATCTCTTATTTACACACAAGAGACTGACTCCCTAAAAATCTGCCTGGATATGTAAATCTCCCAGCCAGATATACACATAAAATGGATTTTTTGGACTGAAAACCCAAGTAAATGTACCTATTACAACAGAAAGACCCCTCTGAGTCCTCTAAAAGCTTTTTTTTTGGTATATGGCTTCACTGTATGTTTATAGGCTTTTTTTAAACAAATGGAGCCAAATCCAGGTTTAGAATAATTCTTTATATGCATATATACATGTTTGTAACCCTAGCTTTCACCTAAAATTAGAGGTTGATACATTTCCCTTGTGCTAATGGGAGTTGTATTGAAACAGGTCGCTGTTGCTTTTCCAAAGCTGCTATTTCCATAGCAGGAGCAAAAGTCACCTCCACTAGAAAGAGGCATCTGAGGATGTCTGTGGTGAAATGAAACATTTCACATCTTTTGACTCCAGGCTTCAGCTCATGAGGGACTGAGACTTGGTGTAGGACTGGATCTCTGGGAAAATCTCACCTTCCAGCAGCCTTCCCAGGAAGGGTCCAGGACATTAAAATACTGAGGAGATAGAGGAAGTAACTTCCTTCAGTGCCTTCCCTCCCCAGGTCTCATGGGCAAGGGGTTCATGCAAAACCCTTCTGAAGTTGCATGAGAACAACTTTGAACCCAGTGTGTTTCTTATGTTGGGACAAGGCTGTAATCATCTGAAAGTGGACAAATGGATTTTTATCAAGGTTTGTTTTTAATAAAGTTATTTCCTTGCTGACAGACAGGTTTTAACCTTCTGGAAAGAGGGGTTTGTAATAGAAGTGTTGACACAACCTCCCTCTAGGGGTGCGGCTGCACTGCTGCAGTGATGGTGTGCGGACAATACAGTAATAGGGCACTGACCCATAACTGACAAGAAGCAAGGCTCCAACTGCATTATAAAGGTCATTCTCCTATTTGTGAAAATGAAGTGTGTTTTTTTTGCTCTACTCCCTGAGTTTTCTGTTCTCTCTTCCCTCGCCCACCTCCACCCCAAATCTAAACACTTTATATTTTTAATTCACTGGTATGTTGAAATTTTTTGTGTTATTTTTAAAGAACTTAACTACAAGAACTAAACATGGCTCTTATAATTAACTGATGTGTGATCAACACAGGACACACAAAAAATCCCCAGACAAACAAACGACCAAGAAGGAAAGCCATTTTTGCAGTTCCTATAGGGCCACCAGAGTTAGATAGAGTAGTCTCAAAGTTGCTCTAAACTACACTGGGCTGCAGTGGTGCTGATGGAGCTTGCTGCAAGCCAGATGCAAAGGGAAAATGGCTCTGAATTGCCTTTGTGTCCACCTGATCTCTGTTATCTTCCATAGCATGCCTTAGGCCTGAAGCTATGAAAACTGAGTATAGGAACTTAAAACCATTTGAACTCTGTATGCACAGCCTCTCCCAAGAAGAGTGACCTTTTAGTGATTCCTTCACCTTATAACCTTTGTCTTTCAAATGTTTAGGAAGGAGCATTACACGCACAGAGACCAAATGAAGGGACTGTGCTGCAGTCTGCCTGCATGGTACCATCAAGGTGCCTTCTAGTATCTGAGAACAGTAACCACAATAGTTGATGTCATGAGACTGATTAAAACTAACTGCCCTGCCTGTGAGGTAGAACATTAATTGAAAATGTGCAATTTGTACAATAGGCAGTAGTTAATTATCTGCTTCTTTGAACTGCTTGGTGTTTGGGATGGCTCTGCCTATGGGGACCAGAGGCATGAAACAAAGACACAGGTAGTTTGAATGGGTAGTTGATACCATTTAAATGAGTAAAAACTGTTTAAAAAAAAAAAGGATGTTCAATTCTTAACATAATTTTAGATCTCATTGATACTAGTACAAGTTCACATGCAACTGCCCTACGTAGGAGTTGCTGACACTGCGTTACACAACACGGCCACCTTAATTTATGCTAAACATCAGTGTTAAAACCTGTTCGTTGTTCTGTAAATAAATTCTTATCAAGTGATCTAAGGAAAAATAATTTTCACTTAGTGGCAGTGTAGGCATTTAGAGTCAAAGATAAGCATTTCTGACTTAACCCAGTAGAGAGCAGTGGTGTGTATACACGCCTAACACATACCGATAATTTTAAAATTTAATACATATTGCTTTGCTTACATAATTTAGGGCCTCCAGATATTTTATCCTGTGCTGTTTTATTTTGAGTCTAATACATAGTTTGCAGCCACAAACACATACCTACCAGTGCATACAAATTTAGTAAAATGCTTTGTTTATTGAAATTTGTAACTCAATTCTTCTCTATTTTCTTCTATCGATAATAACCACATGACTGCCGCTGAGTAAAATGTAAAACATCCAATAAACTTTGTAATCATTAGATTCCAAGGATAAAAGAACAAATATTTGACTTAAACATTTATTTACTTCCTAATTCTATGATAATTTTAAATGTATATCCCTCTAACTGTATCTGCCTACACAATGAGTAGTGTTCATCCATTGTTATCATTGTTAAGATCAGCACACAGTTAATCAATCACAGAAAATTGTTTTATACCGTATGCAAAAGATTATTAATGCCTTATTGTGTAAAAGCTTACCTAAGCTGATGTTCTCAAAACTGAAACGTTTAATCACATTTGTCATATTTGGAGTTTTTTGCTGAATATACAAGACCATGTAACACTAATTAAAACAGTTTGCAACAAGGAGCACACTGGGAATATACTGATAAAGAAGACAGATGCACAGAGAGCGACTTCAGTGGAAGTGATCTAAGTGATTTTTTGGTAAAGGAAGAAACATCAGTCCAAAGCAGAACCTCTGTATCTCAGGTTCTCAAAGCATCTTAGTAGTTTGAAGTCTGTGTTGTAGTCAAAACTGAATAGGAACTATTAATATACATCCAAAACCTCCTGAGATTTTGGCCTATGGCAACAAGTTTCACATGAAACAGCTGGTCTAAGGTGCTCAAATACCACAGTGATAAGTAATGTGTAACCATGTGTGAAACTTGATGAGTCTCATGAAAATTCTATTATGAAGGAAATCTTGAAATGGCAGCATTTTGGTGCTGTGAAATCTGCAGCAGGGCTCTACTCCTGCTTCACCTTCAAACCCAACCTCACAAGAGGACCGTGCTCTGTCAGTCCTGTTGCTTCAGAGTGCAGTACAGCAGCCACCTCACACAGTCCTCACTGCCTTTATGGGTCACACTGCTCACTGTCTCTCTTGTGCTGCTCCTTGCTGTTCAGTTCCCTGGGCTGGGTGGTGCTTGGTACAAAGCCAAGCAGTGTTTGTGTTCCCTGTTGGAGAAGGACAAGGACAAAAAAAATCCAGAGGTGATTTTTCCAGCTCCATTGGTTGAGTTACTGCAAAGGTTTGAGGGTTTATTGAATCCTTGGATGTTTGTGTATTTGTTTTAATCTACAGCTGGCTAATTTGGGGAGACTTGGTTGCTGGTCTCTGCTCGTTGAGGTGCCCATTCTTTTTGGAGGAGTGCCTCTGAAGTGCCCATTCATGGAGGGGCAGGAGGCTGGGACTTGCAGGGGAGTGCCCCGCCACAGGCTGTGCAGCATTGCTGACTTCATGCAGTGCCTGGCGCAAGGTTACCAGTGGCAAACCAGCACCACTGCTGGGCAGCGAGGTCCTGCCACTCACACTGTCCCTGGAGAGCCCTGAAGAATTGAACTTGCAGCTGGCTCCTGCCACATAGGGAGTCTTGGGAGGGAAATGGGAGAGCAGCTGCTAGTAGGGACAGGGGGGCAGAGGAAGGCAGCTGTGAGGCCTGAGCAGAGGAAGGCCACCTTCCTTGCTCAGATGGCACGATGGGTCTCAGCTCAGAGCAGTCTTCTCCCTCCCAAATGCTGCCAACCAGTAGCTCACTCAGCCCTTTGTGCAGTTTGGTTGGGAAATGACTTGTGACTGGTCTGACAATGGGAGCTGTGCACAGGCCTGAGGGGAATGGTGTTCAGGCAGTCACCATTCCTTGGCTCCTCAGCTGCTTCTTTTCTTTCTGCTTCTCCCAGGAAGAGGGAGTGTTTAATACAGAGTCACAGCTGCACAGTGAATGTTGAAGGAAGGAGAATGAGCAGCTAGAAGACTGGTGCCTTAAGAGTTCCTACAGCAGTGGCATTCTCTGTTCAAATACAACCTGCTGTAGGACCTCTGAATGCAGAGTTACTCAGGATTGAGTAATGCCTTCTATTTGTATGGAAAGAGGAACTGTGCTCAGGAAAACACCAATTCTGGAAAAGTTTAGGCACTTATCCTGATCTCCAGGTTGTTAAAATAGCTGCTGAAGTCCCTACTGAATAAGCAAGGTAGCATGGAGCAAAAAAGGGGAGATTTTACCTTTATGCTCATTATCTTGAGGCTATGCTGGGAATTTGTGTGCACCCTTGGTGCTTCTGTTTTAATAAGAAGGTTAAATGCAAAAATAACACAATAAATTAATTAAGTACTGGACAAAGTACTCACTTTGTGAGTGGAGCTTCACAAAGTCAGTGTATCAAAAAGATGCTTGAGCTATAATGGTATAATGGATATCCCCGGACAAAAAGCATTTCTGTGTGTTACGTTGTGTAAGCGAGTAGAGAAGGGCCCAGCAAAGACTGGTGGCTTCCCAGACAAAGCACAGCAGTCTAACTACAAGTAAGGCCCATACTTCTAAGGAAGGAAGTGATTAACCACTGGGAGAGGCTGCACTCTTTTCCAGAGAACGTCCTACACCTAGCAAGTAGTACCATTCAAATGCAGTTAGCATTCCATCATGCTCACCTTGATCAGATGATCTGGCATCTGCCTCTTTCATTCACCTGTTTAGAATTTCCCGAGCTGTTGATGGAAAGCAGTGTGGAACACTGAAATGCGTTACTAAAAGTTCTTGTGAGTTTTGCTACTTTTAACTCTGTGCAATTCTGACAGTTAACAGCTTTGAAGGACTAAAAGAACTTGGTTGCCTGTAAGGTTTCTGGTTAGAGGAACGTTAATTTCCACAATGACATTTTGTTTCTTTTGCAACTGGCACTTGCAATTTTATCCGCTTGAAAATAGGAAAATCTTACGGATTATATGGATGATTGTCTGTGGAAACAAAACCTGCTGTGGAGTTACTACCCTGAAAGATCAAGTTCCTGTTCTTTCTTTTATCAGTAGTTAATGTGATTATTAAAATGTTGCATCAAAATTAGAATAAACATTGCTTGGGAAAAGTCATGTAACTTCAGTGTGAGCATGGTTCTCTTTCAGGTTTTGTTGTGAGCATTTGACTTTGCAAATATTTTCCAATTCTTTTTACCCCATGGAACTGTCTGTGGGAGGTTTAGTTTGTTTTTTCTTCTCTGCTCTTCTGTTTCAAGTTGACATTTTTGCAACTCTACTCTGGTGCGGTATATTATCTCCACTTCTCACTGCTCCGATATATTTTGCTTGGGATAGACATGCATATTTAATAACTAGGAGAAGGATTCTTTCTAGATGCCATAGAATTGGATTATCATCCCATTAGGCATGAGGCCTCATGTAACCAGGGACACTTAACTTTTGACCTTTGTGAGAAAGATCATTTAATTTAACTGCTCTTTGTATACAGCTGAACCAGGTGAATCTGGGAAATTCTCAACTCAGTTTTATGTTTGTTTAACAAATCAGGAAGGGCTTTTAGCTGGAACAGCTGTGATTTTCATCTCTTTTGATACTATCCTAATACATTCTCAAATCCCTGCCTAAGATTTATGTCCCGTATATGGGAAGAATTGCAAGGAGATAGACAGATAGATTAGATAGATTGCACTCAACTATATGTTATGCCTAGATGTTTATCAAAGCTTTATAATGACTGTATAAACCTAGATGATAGCACAGATTTGGCTATGGCTCAACGCTTAAATTTAAAATGAAAATGTCATTTGAAACCCAAATGAAAGAACACATTTAGCTACACTTGAACAGTACACAGCAGGTCTGGGGCATATGTGGGTGGTATGTGAGGGTTTCAGACTTCTCTATCTGTACAGAAAGTGTACAGTGGGCAATCACAGCCCACTAAGGCCATATAGGTACAGGCAGCATGGGTAGACACAGATCACTCATCCAGGCATTGTTCTTCCTGAAATGTGTCAATGATTGTCCAGTAAAGCCTGTGGATTATCTGACAAAATTGCAACATTTGTTAACATCGGTTATTTTAATTATTTCTCCAAAGCAGCCAAGGATGTGGCTAGGGTCATTTGCAAGATTTGGATTTCCTTTGGGGATATCGAGAAGAAAGGGAAGAGAGAAAGAGACAAGCATATTTACTTCTATCATTTTGGTATGTTTGCAGGTTTGCTGGAAGTGCAAAGGGTTTTCTCAAAGTCTTAAACACAAGCTTGCCTTTAATAAACAAACTATACTATTGTGGGCAGCAATGTGGTCCAAAATCCCATATATTAGTATAAACATCTGTGTAGATCTTTATGTAAACAGGTACATTTCTTTGGAATTTCCTTCTACTGTTTAAAATGCATTAAATGCATCATGTATCTCCATGGAAAACATCACATCCCTGAATTATTTACATCTATTTCCTAATGAGGAAATTGGGCTTTTTTTTCTAACTACAGACAGTAGCTTTCTGATAGCATGCTGTTTCATCCAGTAAAGCATCTAAGTGCATTCTGTCTGCAATACTTCATATCTGAACACTAAGTAAATGACAAATTAATATGGCCTGTTGAATTGGTTTTGCTCTTACAAAATGAGCAGGAGTCCCCAAAGCAGATAATTATTCATCCCATTCTGCTTCTATCTTAGAAACTTTTAAAAGTGTTCTGCAAGATTTTCCAAGAGAGCTTCCTTATTCATGGATATGTGCTTCTTCAATAATGAACTTCCCTGTGGAGTCCAGATACTTATACTTCAAATACTTGATTTCAAAGCTGGATCAAGCAGCAGAAGACGTTTTATGATTGGCTAAAACAGGAAGTCCACCCATCCTTTCAAAATGCCTTTAAAAATATTTATTTACAATATTTCAAAATTTTTTTGTATGTGAATAATCACAATGTGAATTAATTTGTCTCTTTTTCATAGATGTTTCACTTTACGGTTACTTCCATTGTTATCCTTTTTATTTCTGCCTTTTGAAAACCCAGCAGCAAAAGGGTAGAGATTTTACTTTTCATTTAGCTTGTATCCAGTTCAAGGTATTAGTAAATGTCGTTCAAATGTTTTCAAGTATGGTGAATTTGGCTGAAATTAATCTGTAGACAATAATTTGTCTAATGGACTAAAAGCTGGTAGCAAAATATTGTTTTGTTACTCTGGTATGTGAATTTTGTTTAACTGATTTCCTAAATATTGAAAACTCAAACCCAGAGATTTGGGGAATCATTTGACATATTTGTAAGAAATGAAACTGAATTTCAGTCTTCAATAACAGCATCTCTCTAAGAGCCACAGCATGTACTATATTAATAGGTAAGACATTAAAAATATAGAGCTTCTAGCTGCTTTATTTTTCTCTGATTCTAAACACAAACTTTATGGCCTTGATGCTGTATTTGCCTAACTTCCAGCAAACACTTGATTTTGCAGGAATTGTAGCATGTGTTGGTAGAGAAATACCAGTCTAGCTTACAAGGGACATGTGGTGTTCTGTGTGAGTACACATCATCTCCTTCAGTTCTCACCAGCTCCACCATGGCCTTAATGGGAGAGGAGCTATATAGAAATCTGCCCTCTGTGATGGCAAGGATGTAAACAAATGCAAGAATCTGCCTCATTTTAGCAGTAGAAGATGTATGAAAAATCTTAGCTAGGATTGTTTTGTCCAGGCTCACTCTCTGTACATGTGCTTGTATCAGGCTCACGACTTCCAAATGCAGCATAAAAGTGATAAAACAACCATGAGCTGCTGGGAGCTGCCGGCATCGTTTATTCAGAGTTTCTGACCATCCAGCCTCAGATGACCCAGCATTATCACATTCTGGAATTAGTAGCATTGGTTTTCTAATTTGCTTGTGCTGGATCTGAGTTTTCACATCATGTAGTTTGCACAATAATACTACTTATAGATCTTTCATTTTTCTACAGAAATTAATTGCCTGTACCACAATGATTTATAGTCAGACTGAACATGATTATTAATTTTCCTGATGATTGTACCAGTGGGTGGCAACAAATCTGCTCCTGATAGGACCAGCTTTGAAATGCTGTGAAAACTAAAATGTCCATAAGGTAATAACAACTAATTTTTACCTTAATCAACTAACACTTTAAAAGAATTTAATATAGGGCACTTGTGCCTTGTGGGGAAACTTGTTTGAAACCTACTGTAAGGTGCTGAGTTATTTATGAGAATAATTATACATTTGTTACTTGAGTTTGTACTGGGAAATCAGGCTCTGAAATTAGACCAAAATACCATTAAAAATGAAGTCAGTGTTGTATATGTTAGAAACTCCAGCACTGAAGTAAATAGTATTTAACAGAGAAAAGAACTGCAGTTATCAGGAAATCTTTAACAGAGAAAGAACAGTGGTTATTAGGGAATATTAAAGCTTGACAAACTCAGCTCATATTTTCAGGCTTGTTTCTGCTTAGTGGTGCCTTTGAGCTAGAGTAAGATCACTGCAGTGTTTCTCTCAGCTCCCTGATGACGTGTGCACACAGCTTTTCCTCTGGACTGGTATCTTTCTGCATGGCGTGGGCTGCCTTCCCTTTCCACAATGGTTCTTAGCTTTGCTGAGCTGTAGCCTTGGACAGACCTTTAGCCCATCTCCCTGACAGCTGATTTGCAGATTTGTGCTCTGACTTTGCCAAAGTCACTTCATGTTTCTGGGTCTGAGTGTCCTTATCTGGATAACGTTACGTCTTCCCCTGGTTCAGCACTTCGATGTAAGGATGAAAACTGCTGCCTAAGAGACGAGTGGTGACAGGGTGGATGACAGAGTTGTGAATTTTGCTTGTATAAATTCGTGCACATGGGCTATTTTTCTCTTCTAGTTTTGGACAAATAATCTGTGCAAAACACCATCCAGCCTATAGAGGTTTGCAAGGCCATGCAGTTGGAGTACTGTCTACACAGCACTTGCAAAATGTTTGAAAATTTACCTGTTGTTCCTCTTACGAAATACAGACATACAGAGCTTAGTTGAGCCTTAGCTTCAGTTTCTCCCTGGGAGAGCTTGAAGAAGAATCACAGGGCATATATGACACAGTGTGATCAAATGCCAGAAATATTTTGTTCTTTTTTTCTTCCCGTGATTAGTGGCATTATGCAGTTATGCAAATAATCTGTTATTTATATCTAGACACATTATGCAGTTATGCAAATATTCCATAAATAATTAATATTTCCCACAGTTATTTGGGGGGAAATATTCCCCCAAAGCATGTAACATCAGCTGTTTAATATGCCATGTGTATAGTACACACTTCTAGTTGTGTCATGCCTCAAGTACCCAGCTCAGTGAGGTTCCCAAACTCCAGTCCACAGGCCAGTAGCAGCTTTCAGATTCCAGCAGGGCCATGGTCAACCACATAGAGAAGACTGTTGTCGTGTACTGGTTTAGTTCCTCGTCTGCCTTCTTTCCATCTGCTTTGTTTTGATACAAGTGATGTCAGAAGGCACTGCAATCCTGGTGTTTGCTGAAGAACACCAGCTAGGTGCTGAGCTCAAAGAGATTATTCATACTAAATGCTTCTAAACATCTTGCTGAACTGCAGTTCAGAGCATAGCACAGGACTCTGAGAGCTAAACTGCCCATGTAAAGGAGAGACCTGGATGCTTTCAGAGCCCCTAAGTTGCAAGCCTAAGTCTTAGAAGGGTGGAAAACATCCAGGATCTTTTTCTTCTGCACTATGCTTACAGGTATGCCTGGCTGGATTGGGTGACAGGAAGCTGCCGAGTCATCTTCAGGCACATAGTGATATTATGAGGACATACAGAGAAGGTTTTGAGGGATTTAGTTGACTGTGTTTTGCCTTAGAACCTTCTGCTATGGATCATTCAGGTGATCAAGTATTTGCTTGATTTTAACTGAACCAAAATGCTGCTGTCAAAGCCCAGAGGAAATCACAGATTAAACGACCAAATGCCTATTTCCTGCATAAAATAAATAAGAATAAAAAGGAAAAGAAAAGGGAAGAGACAGAAGAGGAGAAAAGGGAAGATAAAGTCCTTACTGATAATTTTGGGTTTTGTTTTTATACTTTTAAAACCATTTTGAAAATGGTTACACAATGACAGAAAATTCCACCATTTCTTTAAAACCCAATTCTTCCCTTTAGAACCTAGACTATATAAGGAAATATCAGAGAGAAAGCAATTACAGAAGTAGTAAAAGTACAAAAAGTGAAAAGGACGTAGTGATGAGAAAAATGAAGAGAACACTACACAAAGGAAAAGAAGTGACAGATAGAAAGGAGTCTGTGTGAGAAAGTGAGGGAAAGAAGAAGAATAAGAGAAGCAGAAAAAAATTAAGAGCCCAGAATAAAAACATGGGTCGTGACAAGTCAAGGAGAAGACTGTAGTAAAGAATGGAAAAAACATGGTCAGCAAAATAAATGAGCAAGAACCAGTGTTTTGAAACAAGGGAATAATTGTGACTGGAAAACACCTGAAGAATGGAACACAATGCCAAAACAGCTGGGGAGAAAGAAACTGAACAAGAAGGAGAGTGGAAAATGCAATATATATGTGTTTTATGATGCATAAGATTGTGTTTAGATTTAGCATGATTTTGGTGTTCATGAATGTGCCCACTTTTTCATGTGGATTAGTATTGCCCAAAGTCCTGTGTTCTCCATATCACTCTTTGGCTGTATTGCCTTTAAAAGCAGAACTGATTTCTTGGCTTAGTTAAAGACAATGAAAGCTTTACCATCTATGGTAAATTTATGCATCTGTCCAGCAGCCCTCTTCCTCTTACTCCTCCTCCTTCACCCACTCCTTCATACTTGAGTACTGTAGATGAATAGGCACCATAAAGAGTCAGACTCAGACAAGTTTCACATAAAATCCAGCTTGCTAGTGTTCACCAAAGGTTATCTGTTCCGACTCTGCCTATCTCCTGCTATCTAATGCAGAGTGAGCACTCTGTTTACATTTCTCATATATTTTCCAATCTGCATAAGTCACAGTACAGATTAATAGCCCAACAAAAGTTTGACCTTCCATTCATTTTGTGTTAAGCCCTCTGTCTGAGGGGACACTGTATTTAATGGAGCCAAAATTCTTTTCCCATCATTTCCCAGTGAGAAAAGCATCATCTGCATGCAACCCACTTTAGCAGCTGGCTTCCCCTATATCTCATCTATAGATTAAGAGCAAAGATGGCATGGACCTCTGAGTTTGTCCCAGACTCCTCGTAAAGTTCTATGGGATACATGCAGTTGAGAAAATCTTGACTGATTTATGTTTCTGAGAGAAATCCACATGCAATTCAGTGATTATGATAAATAAAAATTAAACCAGACAAATTTTCTGACAACTTTGAATTTTGGGGTGGATTCAAAACTCAAAGTAATGCCACAGAAGCATGAAGGGGAATGAAGTCCATGTGACCAGTAGAATGCAGTATTTATTGCATTTTAATTGCACCCTATCCCAACCACAGCTCTGTCACCAGGAGGAAGAGGAGGAGGCAGAGTGTAGGCTTTATGCTCTGCTCTGGTTTGTGCTTTCAAGCTGGTGTCACATGGGCAGGTCAACACTGTGTGAATGCCCCCACACAGACAGGGGCCACTGGTTACAGGGCTTGCGAGTCACAGCCTTAAGCTCCCTCAACACCCGTCCTTTGGGGAAGATCCCATGGCTGGGGCAGCCTGGCTTTATACCTTGTGAAGAACGTGCCTGTGGACTTGTTAAACAACTTCCACCACCTCAGGGCCGGGAACGCTATGAGGAGATGGAGGACACCAAGCACATAGTTCCTGCAGTGTGGGATGCTGACAGCCCGGCCTGAAGCTATCCAGTTGGTTTTTAATTACAACTCTAGTATTTCTTGCCCTGTAAACAATAGCCAATATTTTGAGGAGAAGAGAGTATGAGAAGAAGCAAATTTTTGTGTGTGGGTGATGGAAAGTTGGAAAATCTTAAGTATAGCATAGCCTGCTAAGCACAGCTGCAGGCATTGAAAACAACATGTTCTCTCCTAGTTAGGCTTGTAAAATACAAGGGAGTGGTCTGTACGCACCACAGTGGCAAAAGTCTTAATTTCTTGTAGCCAAACATGCCTCTAATGTCCATCAGAGCCCTTGGGACATTTAAAGCAGACTTGTGTCCTGCTCTGAAAAGCCCAAGACTAAGTGGGGTGGGACAGAAAGACTTTCCACAGGTTCTGGCATGATGCAATCTGGCTGGGAATGGGAAGAGTGCTCAGTCCTCAAGATCTGTCTGTGGTCAAGAAGAAAAGTTCTCCCTAAAGAGGACTAGCTCTTGGCTGCTGGCTGGGCCAGGTGTTGCCTTTCTTGGACCTAAATCATCTGGGCTGAAAGTGGAGGGATTTCCCTGAAGTTCATGGAAGCTATACCAGTCTTTTACTAAGTGAGCCAGGGTTTTCTAAGCTGTACTTGTTGATTTGTACTTTGTTATCACTAAGAATTAAATTTTTGACAATTGAAGTTTGTCGGTTTGGTTTTGGTCGTTTATAGTTCGGCTTTGGTTTGGTTTTGTATGCTCTGGTAGGAAGAGTTAATGGTAATGCTGTTGAATTTTGTAATTATTTAAGAATAAAGGTCATACAAAGTATTTACTGATTTAGCATCATAGGAGAAAGAAAAATTGTGCTGGGGAAGAGCTGAATTTATCTGGAAGTCCTCTGCTATGTTTTGTGCTCATTTCCCTTTTCCTTGTACTCTTTGTTAGAGATCTGATTTCTAGAACAGCAGAGATTTCCTTGAAATGAAAATGTTTAAAGGAATCCACTAACCATTGTCCTTGTTAGTTGGAAATGAATGCTTATTGATCAGAAATATTGATCTAGCACTTTAGATTAAAACAATACTTTTGGTAGTGCAGTCAAAAGAGTTTAAAGACTAAAGTAAAAATGTAACTTCCACTGGCTACCAAGTGATCGATCGTAACTGATACCACTGCCGTGGAACATAAGTTTACTGTGACATCTCTTATCTGCACTGAGGAGTTTGCCCTCATTGCTTTGTGCATTATGTATAAATGATTGATGTCAGCTTTAATATTTTTCAGAAACAACTTTCATTGTCTCCCATGCATTTGCAGTGCTGAAAATTTCTTATAGTAAAGAATTTCTCAGCCAGAATGTAGTCATTAAAATAAGAACAGTCTTCAACAGCTCCAGCCTGTGTGTGCTATTACATTCATATAGCATAGCCCAGAAATAAACAGCCCTAAGTGGATGTAATAAGCCAAATTTTCTCCTTAGTTCCACCTTTATGATCTCACCCACTTCAGCAGAGGTGGGTAGGTGTCATCAGTCACTGAACCTGCCTCATATCCCTTCTGCCAGATTAAATACTTGTGGAAAAAAAAGGTCAGAAACATTATAAACAAACTCTGGAATATGATGAAGATTGGACACAACACTTCTACTGTTACTATTACAGGAAAAGAAAAAAAAAACATTATCTGGATAACATAAGGAGCCTGGGAGCCTGTTGCCTATCAGAATTTATTGGGGACTTGATGCAAAAGTAGACAAATGAGGTTGTTAAGTGACGCTTTAACTGGAGGCCATAAGAGTTTGTGCAGCTGTGTGTCATGCCTGCCTCTAAAAGGCAATGTGAAATGCTCTGAACTAAAAAATCCTTGTGCCTGGCTTTCAGAGCAGCAGTCCTGCGGCTGTTAAGAAAAAATATGTGCCTGCTGGGACTGATAATAGCTGATCATCATCACCTATCCCACTGCAATGCTTCTCAGTACACTTTATTTTTTGAGCAAGCAGAGCATGTATATTTTGCTTTTAGATTACAAGCAATACTACGCTTACATAATAGTGTAGCAATTCTTTTACTGCTAGCATTTGTGTCTGCTAACTCACAATCAATGACCAATATCAGTATGTCTGTATAGAAAAATACAAATATTGAAGGAATTAATTCACTTGCTTTTCATTGTAAGTTAAATGTATCTTTCAATACTGGTATGTCTTGCTGAGACCAGTAATAGAGACGGAGACTCAATATTTCTCTTTAGACGTGACAAATTAGGAGGGAATTGAATTCAGCACATGATGAGAACCTCAGTATTTTCTCTGGAAAGAAAGTGGGTTTGTATGTGAGTCTTGAGGCCCAAAGAACCCCAGGGCAAAATTAACTTAAAAATGGAAAGTGTTGTTCATCTTCAGAGCCCTAAACCAATGTATTTCTTCCCTGCCTCGGCTCCTAAGCAGAAGCCATTCTCATATACTGCTCTGTTATTTTTTCATCTTCACAGTGGCCAAGAGAAGGCCTGCAGAGGGTAGAGCAACAATTCCCAGATCTCTACTAAAGCAAGCTGCATTTAGAAAAGTCCTACAACTTGTGACAGTAGGAACAACACTGGGTTTTCAAGCTATAAACAGGGGAAAAATTTAACCCACTGAGTTTTATTCTTCACACCAGTCATTTTCCAATGGAGTTGTATCATCAGGATATCAGTATAAAAGCATGGAGAAGCAAATTCTTCAGATTTTGCAGTATTTGCAAAGAAGATGTGATTTACCAGTAAATATCTGGTAAAGAGTGATCTTTCCAGCTGTTCAGGCAGCACTGCTGATTCATATATTCCCCATGTTTTGGTTTTCATTTCAAGCCACCATTCCAGGCATTAATGTGTTAATTGTCAGGGTTGTATAAATTTTAGTAAAGCCATATTATTTTTGCATGGCAACTATTAAAAATATTTTCCTCTTAATTTCACAAGGGATGCTGAGACTTTCAGAGTTTTTCCCTCTTGCAGAAGGGAATAATTTAGATTTTCTTCCATCCCTGTCAGAAGTTGAACAGACGAACAAAACAGATTCTTCAGAGACAATTTTACACAGAGTTACATCCATCCAATTCAATTATAAATTAAATTGACTAACGAACCATAGCTCATTATGGGAATCAATTACTCAGAACTGTCTTTGGACCAAAAATGTGGAAAATAAAAAATAATGGTCATACTTCAATATACCAGATTGTCAGTGTTTGAAAGCTCTGTTTTTCTCTAGCTTGGCATAGACCATCGCCAAAAAGAACTGATAATCATTTGTTTTACTGCTTGTAGAGATGTTCCTGCTTTATAAAGACTAGTTAATTCTTGAGTTTGATCTCTTTGGGACTAGCACCTCAGGCTTTTTTGAGACGACAGGCCAACCCTGAAGTAATGTCATCACATGGGGATCTTTCAGATCAACTTATGCAAATGTGTTATTAAAAGAAGCCACATTTTAGCCTCTGGTGCAACCCAAACAATAGTAGTGGAAAATGCTATGAGGTGGCTTTGGAGGCATTTTCTTAATAAAATCATTCTTGTGACATAGTCGTAGTGGCACACCCCTCTGGAGTGTTTTTAGCTGAAATGTGTAGTAAAAGGAAATGTAGTAAGAGAAATGAATCCTGTTAGTTTAAGAGTGGTGTGAAAAGATGATGAAGGGTAGTTTAAAGTCCCTAAATAAAGCCCTTAGTACAGAGGTACAGAACATACAGAAGAGCTGTTTAGTATAGCTGGTAGTATCACTTGCATAAAATATATGGGCCTGGGCAGTGTCAAGGGCATCCACACAAGGGCATGGTGGGTCAGTGCACCAGCACACAAGGACAGATCCAGCACTCCTCCAAAGTGTCAGCCTGCTGGGAAGCAAGGAGAGCAGAGCTCCTCGGAGGCTTTGCCACTTCTTCTGCCATAGCTTCCTCTTGGCTGGTACATGGAGAAATGCAAGTCAAGTAAAACACTTTTTACAGTTCATGTGTCAGGCCTTGAGTTGCTGAAATCCCTAACAAGCATTTTCCTGATACAATTTGATGTGTATAATTCAGCAGGATTAAACCAAAGTTTTTCACTGATGTTTTGCTGTTATGAGATTTTGCAAATGAGATAATCCTAATCTCTGTGAATTATGCTTCATTGCTTGGTTATTTAAAAAGCATTTCCAACCGGCATGTTATATCAAATCTTGTTGCATCTTCTCCCTTCCCTCCCGCAGGCAGGGCAGGAGGGCTGCCTCTCTCATTAGGGCTGGCTGTGCTCGCTCAGAAGCAGTTTTCATGAATGGGAGCGGGTGTGATGGAAGGCAGGCTGCAAGTCAGGCAGCCCATCTTACCCTGAGTTTGCTCTAGACAAAACAGTTCAAAATGAGGCTTGTTTGGGAAGTCTAATAGTTAGGTTAATGACCTGTGCCTTCCTTGCCATCATTATTTCTTATAATTCATCAGAATTTTTAAAGCATCTTTCTAATATGCAGCAAACGTTGAATATTATTGAGTTGCACAAATATTTTAGGGACACGTTAGGGACGTGCTCACTAGAATACCAGTGTTATCAGATGGCCAAGACTTTTCCCCCCAGTAATTTCTTTTTCCAGCCCTGCCCTTTTTTCCGCTGATCGGCAGAGCTTTAATCTGAAATGAGATGGGCATTGCAGCCCGACCATTACTTAGCGAAGTCTGCCACCGGTTTAATATTAACCAATTAGAAGAGCCAATCTTCCTTAGTTCAGCCCTGTATTAGAAGATATCGCATTCAAAGGCTGGACGTGCAGGCCATTAATTAGGGGTGTCCGGCGAAGGGCTGCCCTCAGCTGTCGCCGGGCCGTGGCGGGCGCCCCAGCCCACCTGTTGCAGGCAGAGGAGCTCAGCGGCAGTGGCGGCTTCTGCACGAGGCCCCTGACTGGCCCGTGGGGAATTTGCACTAATTAGAATTAGTTGTCCCTCCGCAGCCCGGCCCCTGACACAAATTGCATTCTGCAGCTTTTTGTTCCACTTGAGTTCACAGACAAAATAGCCCGTGCCATGTTTGAAATGAAGCAAGGCAATATGAAAGGGTTTTATGTAATTGGTTAATATACTTTAACATTTTAACTAATATCTTTGGTGTTAGTTTCTCGAAAGGAAATGTGTTTGCTTTCTTCTTCTTTTTCTTAATAATTATTTATGATCGCACTGTGGGTAATTTTAATACAAGCTTGTTCAGGTGTCATTAAATCATTGTTGGGCTTGACTGCATGTGTAAGGAAACAAGTGACCTTTAAAGATGATAGTTTTTAGCGGAAGCCATGGTAATGGGGAGCTGCAGAAGTACACACTACACTGGCAAGGAAAAAAAGACCTTTCACACTTACCAAGAGAATAACTTTATTGAATCATATGACCAATAAAGAGAAATTGTTTTAAAAATGTGAAAAGGGCAAGTAAAGGAGGTAAAGGGAACAGTCTGTTGATGAAAATACAGAGACAGATAGGTTGACTGCAAAAGTTGGAAAATTTCTCTCATAAGACACTGGAGGAAATTAGAAATCCTTCTCATGACAGAGGCTGGCTGCATTAGAGTAGCTCAGCTGCCTTGTGTCATATCTGGCACCCCAGAGTCAGTGGTGGCACCTCTGCCTGCAGAGGTGGTGCCTCTCATCAAACACTGTGCCTGACTGAGACTGGAGCTGGGTCTGGAATGAAAAGGGTGATTAAGTATCCCTGCGGGAATTCAAAGGAAGTCACGAGAACATTCCCAGAGAGGTAGAAAATCACAAGCACTCTAAAATGCTCTTGACTGTTGCTGGGTGGTGAATCAGGCATCCACATCTGCCAGCCCTGGGGATGGTAGAACATGCAGGTCAGACTACCAGAGAGTCTGAATCTTGATATTGTTGGTATTTAGGTTTCAGAAGTGCAACCAAGGCCTGGAATATTCTCTTTGGCATCCAAGAAAAAAAGAGTAAAGCAAAAATGCCAATGAGTTTGCAGACCTGACAGGCTTAGAGCAGACGGAACCTCCATGGTTGTTGTCTGGTCCAGGTTGCATTCCATTTCCCTTGTCTGTACATTGGTATTTTGTGGCTCTTCTATTGGTGGCAATCATATTTTTTTTGATAAAATTGTAACATGCACAGAAAAGCTTTACGGATGTTGAGGAATTGATGCGCACAAGGGTTACTTGACGGCCTATTGATGATCCCAAATATTTTACGTAATGGATTTTCTTTAAACTTCTCTTCATGTGTATTTTCCCTTGCGAAAGAATATCCCAAGTGCCAGTGATGATTTTAACCCAAGAAAATTATCAATAATTATTGGTACATAAATATATTAAAGTATGGTGGATTTGATTGCTAATTGCTGGCCTGATCCTGTTCTAATTAACATCAATGGTAGATTTCTGCTGGCTGTAAAGGAAGTAGAGTAACAAGAAATAGGCCTTTCTCTCTATCTCTATTAATGATAGATCTCTGAAGTCATCATTTTTCTCCAAATTTATTCATTATTTGAATTTCATTTCCCATCTAGTATTTATTGGCATTACATTCCACATCCTGTTAATACAGCTAGATTCTTCATTAAGTTCTTGCTTAGTTATCATGGTGGTATTTTGCCAACCCCATGCATTTAGAACCCATGACTGAGAAACGCTAAAAATTATGAAACTGCTAAATCATGAGGTTTTGTAGTAAGTGCATTTTGGCTCTTCTTATCTCTTTAGTGATTGTACACAATGTGTATACCATCAGTATACACAGTGTGCCTGTATTCTCTGATTTTTTTCAAATTTTCCTCTGTAACAAAGGCCAGAAATATCATTCTTTTTACTAACAGCTGAACTTGTTATCTTGCCATGTGACTCTAGAAGCTCACCATGTATTACAAGCCACATCAGTACTTCAGTAATATTGCGCTCCCTGGTCCTTTTGTGGTTAGTTGCATGTCTCATACCCTGGTCTGTTTGTTTCTAGCTCTGACATCAAGCAAATACACCCAGCATAAATAGCTCTACATATGAACACCACATTCACTTTCATGTGGGTTTGTGTCATTTTGAAATCCAGCTCCTGTAAGTTCATACTGCACAAATGCTTCTTGGGGATGGCACAGTGATGAACTTTCTATTTCATTTTTGAAGATTTCCTCTACTGTAATTTTAAACCAGAGAGAAAAGCTGTCTTTTAAGAAAGAATATATTTCTCTGTTTACTAATCCATGTCCCATGGATATTACTGTATTGTCAATGAGTAAAAATAGATACGGTATTTGGAATTTTATGCCACTTCAGCCTGCCACCCCTTTGTAATCTCTTGTCAAGGAGATTAGACTGGAGTAGATGTCTGTGTACTGAGTAAATTACTTTTGCTACAAGCAAACTAGGAGGTTAACTGAATGCTCAGTATTGGCACCAACTGCTGACCATGTTAGTCATTGCCACTCAGAAAACACAACTGTGTTACTCCACTACAGCAGTGGTGCCAACTCCGTTAACTCTGTCACTGCCATTCCACAAAGGGGATGTGTTGGACAAAACCTTTTAGTGGTCCAGGTTTCCTCACCCATTCTGTAATTTCAAAATATTATCCTGACACCTCAGAAGTTTATTTAAGACAAGAAACAAAGAATTTTACTCTGGAACAATCAGACTCTGCAAGTGCAAATCACAGAGACAGTTGGTGAGCGTGCTAGGCTCAGATGTGGTTCAGCCCATTTTATTCCCTAATTCCCTCCTTTTCCAGTGGAAGATGCAACCCACAGAAAATACAGGCCCATCTTAATGAAAGCAATTTTTCTATTAGTGCCACATGTCTTCTTTGCTGTTTGATAGACCTTGTCCCAACGAGAGAATCTCAGTTTTTCTTGGACAATGCACTGTATTAAAAGCTTTGTCAGTCCTCCCCAGAGGCTGAGCTCTGCTGGGCCAGAAGAAGGAATTGCAGTGCTGAAGCAGCTGGCTCAAAAAGTATTTTAGTTAAGAATAGAAGTTGCTAAATGAAGCACGGAGCAGATGGTCTGATTCCAGCTTTAAAAGCATATGAAGAGCTCCCACTTGAATACCTGTGTTTTCAAAGATTTCAGGCCACAACCATCTCTCGTTTCTAAGTCACCTATTTGGGATATGGTAAAATTAAAAGCAGTTCTGAATCTCAGAGTGAGACCAGTCTATCTGTGCTGCCTCTGTGTATTCTCCCTCTCCTCATCACACAGTTGAGAGAGAAAGGAGATAATTTTCAGTGAGCAAAACAAATTGTAGAATTCCATGGGTCACATTTAGTCCATTTGTCCCACATTGGCTGCCTCTGGGTAACTACTACTATAAACCGTTCAGGTTTTCTCTTCTTCCTTCTCCTCCTCTTCTTCTTTCCCTCTCTATTTTTCTTCCCTTTCTTTTTTTTTCCCCTCCACATCTTATAATGTTATCTAGTTATCAAGAAACTTACACAGGATAGGAAAGAAAAAAGAATCTTGGTCAAATACAGTTTTTGTTAGCTCCAGTATAGCTAATCTGTGTGTGACCTTGGTAGCCTGGTTTTCAAGTAGGTGCTCATTTTTTTTTATGAAAAGTTGCCTGTTGCAAAACATGCTGCTAAAAGGAGAATAAAATAATTTGTCAAAATTATATGAATTTGTAATTCATAATAGGCAACAGCAATTTAAGGAAATAGTTTTCCACTACTGACACTGCTGTCAAAATAAATGTGGGGAGGATAATTATAGTAATTAACAAAATAGTTAATTACACTTTGTCATAAGATAAGGTTGTTTGATTCCTGATTAAGAGTAGATCAATAACCAAATATCTTGCTGTACATATCTGATTATTACTACAGGGCTAAAGTCATGTATCAATTTTCCAAATAGTGCAAAGTGATGGGAAAATATTATCTCAACTTGTTCTGCAAGTCACATCCTGAATGTGCATTTCACCCACATAGCTCTGAGGTCTTACATTGTATTCTGCTCTGCAGGACTTGGCATACTGCTGCATCTGGGATACTTTTGAGGAGGACAAGGGATGTTAAAAGCATGAATTCTCAGTGGAAAGTAACGCTCTCAGAGAGTGGGAAATTGTAGCAAACCTGGGCAGCTCAGACCTGTGTAACATAGAGGGAAAAATGTCCCAGTGTGAGTGAGTGACTGCATGAGATTCAGATAAGTGTGAGAAGATAGGGTGTCAACCACACTTTTGTAAGTGGTCATGAAAGTCCATATTCTTTGGGGATTTCTACCCCAGAAGAACATGTATATGTGCTTTTCTTCTTGGCTCTCTGCAATATATGCCTGAGAGGAAGTTTGCAACACTGGGAAAGGATCCCAGGAAAAATCTGCATACAGAAAGAAATTTGTTTTTCCAACTTGTATACCACCATTCAGAAATAGAGCTCATATCCAGGCAATTGGTGTAGTTTCTTATCTTTTGTTGGCCAAAAAGGCTAAAAGTAAAGATGAAAGGGAAACATTGCAATTGTGTTAGGTGACAAGAAGCTGATCTAATCTGGATCTTTGCAAACCACCTCCATCCTCTTCTATCAGCCTGTCCTCTGCATTCCACAGTTCCTGACAAGAAGAGGCAGTTAGTCTTTTTCCTTGATTTTATCAATGATCATAAAGAGCACGATCTAGCAAATCATGTAATCTTTTGTATAGGAATCAACTCTCTTAGCTGAATAATTCTGCCTTTTCCATGTCTCAGTAGAAAATAGATTGGAGAAATGCAATTTCTCAAGGGCAAAATGCAGACTTCTGAAAGCACCTCTGTGACTCTGGGGTCTGGATTCCTTTGAAAACAAAAGATATTTATGCTTCTAATACTTTTACATTTGAGACTTTAAATTTCTAAAGCATATGAGTGCTTTTGAAATGGATACTGCCATAAGGCCAATTCTACTGATGCAACCCATACAGTTTCTTTACCTGATTAAAAATTGGTTCCAGTAAATTGAATTTGAAATGTGTCATTTTTACATTTGCTGACATTCTTGGGTCCACTACTGGTTGTATGTCATTGGCATTCCAGGCAACTGCCAGGAAATAGCCTGTGAATTTCGGGGGAGAGCTGGGGAGGAGCGGGGACCCTCACCATTCCTCACTGTGGCCCATCTTGGTGGCTGCTGCTGGCAGTGCTGGGGTGTGATTGCAGCACAGCCAGCAGCCACTGTATCCAGCCACTGAACCTCAGAAGGGCAAAAGAATATTCACATAGTCTGTGCAAAGCACCTCAGCTGTGTAATGCAATACAGGAACTGATATGTTCACTACAGTTTGGATGGAGAAGGAGGCAATTATTCCTCTTGTCCCCTCTTAAGACTTCCTCATCCTCAATGAATTCTGCTTCCTCCAAGCACAGTTCTCTCAGAGGCCATGATCCCAAGTGTGATCTGATCTGAGGCTTCACCCAAGTCCTCGAACCAGCAGGCAGCTGTCAAAAGGGGTGTTCCCTCCCTCCCGCCTCCCGTGGGTGCTGCAGCTCCCGTGGCTGCAGAGCTGAGACTCACATCCTGCTGGAAACCAGCACACGTGCTCCTGCTGGAAACCAGTGCAGCCCAAAGGAAAGATTTCGCTCCAGCCACGTCAGTTCCCTGATCAGGACAAAGTGTGGTAAGGCGAGCACTCGGGCCAGACAGGGAGGAGGGGACATACAGCCAGGATCTTGGGGAGGCCAGGACTGCCTCAGTTTATACTGACTGATGGTCTCTCCCCAGCCAAGCTGCATTCTCTTGTAACACCCCAAAGGCTGATAATATATTTTCATATGTTCCCAAACTTGAATTTTTGAGAAAAGCTACCATCAACAAAAGTTTTTGCTAATTTAATGCAGACTGAGCATGTAGGTAAAGAAACGTTGTGGGTGGAAACAGATATTGAGGATAAGAGGAACAAAAAATATGTTTACATAGGCAAGATGTATGAGTGCCTGGATAGTCCCAAGTCAATTAAAATGCTTTCTTTTGAAATAAGTAGCAGAAACATTGAATTAAGTGTGAAGTTTGACATTGACTTCAGTAGGAGATGGATCTCAGCAATTGATCCTGTAGAACAATAGGCAGTAATCAAAGTTTGGATTCTTTTAATGCAGTTCTGCAGCCACAGAATTTACCACATAATCCACCAACTTCTATAAAATGGCTGGATAAGTAGGCTTTTATTTTCATTAAGTAAAATTTAGTTTGTGATCTGCCTGATTTTCACAGATAGACTTCCAAACCAAACAACTTTTCTAAATAAGTAAACAGAACAATACACCTTTGTGGAGCATTAACCCCGAAGTCTAATAATGGCAACGCAGAGCCACTCAGTGGGGACTGTAGTTTGGCAGTATGCTTAGCCTTCATTATCAGAGATTTTCAGCTGTAGCTATCAGGGTGAAAAGACAAAAGAAGACAGTTGCTTGTGTCAGAGTTTGCTGGTTTTCAGATGCCCTCCATTGTTCCTGACATCAGGGAAGGAAGTTGTGTCCATTCGCCATTCCAGAATTCTCAACTGTTTCTCATGCTGTACTGAGTTTCTTAAAACCCAGCATTTTTCCAGCAAGATGTCTCTGGCTTGTCCAATGTAGGTATGATAAATAGAAAAAGTTTTTAAAAAAAAGAGCAACAAGTTTCTAACCAGGGATACAGTGTGGTCATCCCAAAGCATGAACCTCACAAAGGAACTCTGCCACTGCCTTTAGGCCCAGCAGAGCAAGGGAGCCTTACTAGCAGCACTGTGATGCTGTTGCAGCATGCAGCAGGGCTTAAATGGTAAACAGAGAACAAGGAGAACTTCCTTTCCCCTTCTGTCCTCTCCCCAGATGTACGGTGTTAGGTTACTTAATTAATTTTAACAAGGGAATGACATTCCCCCTCCATTTGTGCCTTGTCTTGAAAGGATGCAATGTACAAATATCAGTTTCAGCACATGATCCCCCACCAAAAAGAATGCTGGGCCAGATCCTGCCAAATTGAGTAGCAAAATCTCTTCTCAGAAAAAAACCTGAGGTTGGTCTTTGGAAAAAAAATAACACATTTCCTGAGAACTCTAATTAATCTATGAGGTACTCAATGTCTGCAAAGTTGTTCTTAGAAACTGAGATCTGGGCACCTTTGCTTGGAGGTGCTATTTATATCTTTGTATGCCTCTGCATGCAATAAAAGCCAGCATAAAATCATATAATTAGAGCAGCTTCTAATTGGAATCACAGGAATTAGGAGACGTGGATAACAGCCAAAGTAAAAACACATAGGGACAAAAGCAAAGTGTTCTGTAGAACACCACAAAAAGAATACAAGTGCTGGAGTAAACTCTTATGCTGAAGTGGCTGCTTAAAACGGATGGCTAAACAAAGGACAATTGAGGTGGGTAAATGAAAGGAGACCTTGCAAGCTACAACATACCAAAATAAAAAATCCTCTTCAAGCTGTACTGCCTTTCGGGGAGGGTGAGGAGGCTGATAAGTTTATTTACACTTTTAAAAAGCACTGCCAATCCCAATTTATCAGTTACTGTCTTGTGACAATTTATTCATTGTTCACTGTTAGAAGCTAGAAGTTACATAGGAAGCTTGATTGGTGATAGCTTCTCTATTTCAATATGGTATAATAGAGATAACAAAGTGCCCAAAAGCTCTACAGCCGCCTTTTTGTCTGCTTTGTCTCTTTTCATTACTCTATCAGAATCTTCATTTAATATAATCCAAAAAAGCAAGGTAATTGCTTCACTTATCAGTTATCATCGCACTCGCATACTTATCATGTCAAAATTATTTATGTGGATGGCCAGGTTGATCTTGCTGCATTTAGAAGCTTAAAATTTGAATAACTGTTCTGCCAGTTAGGTTATCAAAATTGCAGCATAAGCAATGAGTTTCTTCATTCTGTACCTTCGAGGGAGAATAGGAAGCATCTCATTGCAGGACTGGTTTACCCGTGGCTGAACACCGCTCCAGGGAGATTTTCAGCAATTCTGTAGCCTGGCACTCTGAGTGCTGGGGACAGGCTTCATTTGCTAGATGAACAGTAAATAAAAATGGCATGATATAAATAGAGACAATAGAGAGAGAGACATAAAGGGGCATTGTCAAGGTTGTCATAGGTCTCAAATTAAAATAATAATTTACAGACCTGTGCAATGCTTTCTTAGTTTGTCCCTTCTGTTTGAGACATGTTTCATATCTCTTTTTCTGTATCATTTTTATTTCCTTATGATTTTCGTAGATGGTAACTCACCTGTTTGAAAACCCCAGAGGCTGAAATAAAACAAAGCATGCAAGATCGGAAAGTCATTTTAACAACTTTTTTTTAATATAAAAGAAATTTCCTTCAGCCAAGCTCTTGAAAACCTCCACAAAGGGTAACAGAGAAAAGCCAAGCTCAGACAGATACAAATAAAATAAAAAGAAATGTGCAAACATTTTTTTCAGCACAGGTGGGGAATTCATGGCATAGATGTCTTTTCATCAAATTACTCCAGTAGCCAGGAACCTCTTAAAGATAACCTCTCCCAAGCACCTCACAGACCACTGGACATTTTTACATGATGACTTCTCTGAATTTTTTTTTATTGAAAGCAGACTTGTTATTCTCCTAATAATGAGCATTCCAGAGGTTTTGCAAAGCTCTTTGGTGAGTGAGCGGGATAAATCCCAAGTGACCAAGAACATCACTCACTCACCCTGGAGACTGCAAATTGGCCCATCCCAAGACATTCAAATGAAAGAGGTCCCAAGCAATCCACAACGTTCCGAAAATTAGTGTGAAAATTAGTTTGCATCTATATACTAAAGAAGTGAAGAGGGGTTTAACATGAGTTTATAAATCCTTTACATACAGAGAATGGCCAAGTTCAATGAGTTTTTAATTAGAAAATGTTTTCTAACCTGTGTTTTCCCAGGCTGGTTTTGCTGCCTTGCTTCTTACACAGCAGCCACTGTGGCAGGTTTTGCTACTGGCAATGACCGACCATGGAACAGTGCAAAGCAAGAGGGGCAAACAGCTTTTAGCCCTGCATCAAGCCTTGAATCACTTTCAGCTGCCTCCCAGTCTTTGCTTGGGCATTTCTATTCTAGACAATCTGCTTGTCATATCCCACAGTTTTTAAGGAACTGGTTGGATCTGTCAGGAATCCATAGGTGTCCCAACACTTGGCAAAGCTCCTGAGTCACAGACAGAAAAGACAAATACATCTCTTTGCTTTGTTTTTTGGCTGGGTATGAAACAATTCTCTATCATGACTCTCTTTAGCAATAATTACTACAGCCTCTGAGATTTAGTAAATCTTGGGTAAAAGTCACAGCAGAGAAAAGGGCAGTTTGAAATACAAATTATAATTTCTCAATAGGTTGCAATACCAAAATTATGTGGGCTAAACAGAGACCCTGTGCCTAGGTCAGCACTCAGAATACTTTTATAGCTTGAATTTCGGGGTCTCAGCAATGTTTTGACACAGCTATTTTGTGGTCTTGGGCTTCTGTGCATTTTATTTACCATATACCTTTACAGCAGGCTTCACATTCAACACTCATCTCATGTAATGATTACTGATGCAATTAATGGCAAACAGCAGAGAGTAATATCTGTGATTTTTTTTTCCCAATCTTTGTTCCCTGGGGGGCTCTAAAATATATTTTATAAGTGTATCCAGGCAATCATTGTCCATATCATGTTATGGGTTTTGTAACTTCACAATGTATTTGATTCAAACATCTTAACTCTTTCCAGGACAAAGGCTTGTAACATTACAGATGTAGGGAACAGAGAGGTCAGCAGTTGACAGCTGTTGGTTGGAGACACACAATCACAATATTCCCCAAGTTATTACAAAAATATTTAACTGAACAGTGATGGAAGAAACTAAAAGAAACTAGTAAACATTAAAAGTAAACATAATTGTTGCAAATTTAATTAAATTCTCTGCTGTCTTTGATGTGATGGCTGATCTGTAAGTCTTTCAATTTCTTTGCTTTAATATCAGCATTTCCTCAATCTAAACCTTTTCGAGACAGTAGCATTTTATCTCAATTATTGTTTTTCCTCCATCAGTCTTTAAATATAATCTCATTTGCCTTTATGGATACTGTAACCCTTCTGAACAGCTTTTAACCTTTTTAAAAATCGCCTTGACCTGAAGATGCCCAAAGTTTTTTCTTCTTCCTTCTCTGATTTTTTTAAAGCAATATTGAATAATAGAAATTGGACAGATGAGCTATTTCCTGTCCAGAGGCTTGCATGTATAGTATCTTAGGATGCTAGAACAGAANAATAATAATAATAATAATAAAGATACCTCTGTGTAGCTTTCTGATAGTAAAGAACCTTCAGCTTTGACCTCCATTTCAGTGGCAGCATTGTAGCCTGTGCTGCCACAATATTAGCTTTATCTTTTCAAAGGGAAAAAAAAGCTTCCTTTGTACAGTAGCACATTAGCTTCAAAGAGCACTTACCTCAAGAGTCCAGCTCATCCTTCTGTTAAATTTAAGAAATACTCAGCTTAAGATTGTCTGTTTCAATCACAGATAATGTAGATAACTTTGTGTCTAAATGCCACAAAGCAAGCTTTATGTCTGCTTTGTCTTTTCTCCCCACCCTTTCAGTTTTATTTTCTCATTTAGTATCTAACGAAGATGCAGACTAATGGAAGAATGATACATGAGTACAAGTAACCCTCCTGGAATTTGATTGTAAATGTAAAAGTTGTTATTCACCACAATTTGGTAGCTTTGTGTGTGTTAGATGGGAGGGAAGGGGGATGGATATGTTCACGTGCAGTACAACACCTACAGAGTCAGGGATGCGCTCTTCGCATCACCAGCCTGGCTGAGTAACCTCAGTGCTGCACTGGCCATAACTGTGTCCCTACATCTGCCTGCCCCGTGCCAGCTGGTGTTTCCTTTACTGGCTTACGTGGCAGACAGGTACTCAGGCTTTCTGAAGCAGCTGGAGGTGTGCACACCAAGCAGTAGCGCCCCAAAAGGCTTTTCCTCAGTGCTAGTCTGTGATACGTATGCCAGCTCAGAAGCGTAAGGGCTTTCTGGTACCTCCCTTGAGCTATGATCACCACAAGCATCCTCTCTTTCTCTTCACTTCCTACATACACACACAGTTTGAGCATCAGCACCCAGAAACTTGCTTTCCACTGTGATTACAATTACCTATCCCAAGCAGTGATGCTTAAAATTGAACTTAAATGCTTAAAATGGTTCATGAGAGCAAGAGGCTATACCTATGAGCACCCTAATGTGTTAAACAACCATGCCAAGCAGCATTATATGTATCTTGCAGCAGCTACTTAAAAAGACCATCTGCCAAAAGAGGTTGCTTTTCTATTACAAGTTCTCCTCCTTGTAGTTTTAAAGGAAAACAGTGAGTTTAAGAAGTTGATGATTAGGTTCAACTACACTTCCCTAGACTCAGACAGGAGCATTATTGCTCAAAAAAGAGAATTTTTAACAGAAGACAGGGGAAAACTAGTTGCAGTGATCTTTCCCTGGATGAACACATATACACACATGTGTATACCTGAGAATTTACATGGAAATGTCTTTATGCTATTTCATTTGAATTATGATTGCCTTGCATGATATATATTTTGAGAGCATATTGCAAAAGTAAACTCTAAAAAGGGGGATATTTATTCTTCAGATTTAAAATTAATTTCCTGTGTTTTTCTGGGGTTTTATCCTATCTAAGTTGTAACATTATGAGTTCTTTACACTGAGACCAGTATCAGATGAGATATAAATGTAATGGTTTCTATAAATGTTAACCCGCTGCAATATTCCATCCCAGAACTAAAGATCTGGCAACTGTTTCAGGTTAAGGTACTGCTCCTCTCCATGTTAGGTAATCCAATGTCATTTAAGTAAAATAAATTGGAACTACTCAAGGAATAAAAAGAGGTGAAAGTGCAGAATCTGGTTTGGATAAAAGTTTAATTCTTCAGTTCCAAGTGACACAGCCCTTACAGGAAGCAGAGCAAACTCAGACAGGAGTGGCCAAGTAATGAAGATGGATGCATCTTGTTATCAGCAAGCCATTTACTAGGGCTTGATGTAACCTTAAACATTGCAGATAGCTCAATGGCACTTGCCACTAAGCCTCTAATTAATGAATAGCAGGCCCAAAATTAACAATGTGCATTTACAGATGAATTCTGGGCACTCATTAAACGATGTTCAAATATCAAGCAGTAACTGTTAGGTTTATTCCTTCTGGATTACTGTATACAGTGTTTGTTTGCTGGGAATTTTCACTGGAGGTTTTTTGTGCTCAACTGCTGTGAGCCCAGGTGCACTTCAGGAAAGGGTATAGTTCATTGGAGGAGGGCAAGACAGAGTAGCTGTAAACCAGGCATTGTAACACCTGTGCAGCAATTTAAGGAGAATTAGAAAGATCCTCTATTCAGCATGAACTACAGTGAGAAAAAGGGCTTGATTGCTCAGAGCAGTTCTCAAAACTCAATTTTATGTCAACCTTCTTTGCAGTATCCATACTGGTGCCTTCCAAAGCAATCTGGAACAGGACACAGGAGGGTTCAGTAGTGGGTTGTTTAGTAAAATACTAGTTCCCCTACAGCTCATGTGATAGCTCATGGGATTCCATTGCTGTGGAAGTGGTCCTGAACACAGTGTCCCAGCTCTGTGATCAAGTAGACAGACAAGGAGCTCGGATGAAACCTGCATCTTGACATGTATATGCCAATCAAATGGCATTTCAGAACAGTAATACAGCAAATTATTTAGGTGGTCCTATTGTAGATGTTGTGCCTTAGTAGAAACAATAGTGCAGCTGTAAGAAAGGCATCAGATCATGTTTCCACACCAGCTAAGTCGTATCTGTATCAAATCAGAAGTTTAAATCACCTTCTGTGCTGAACTATAATGCAAGTAAGAGAGAATGAGCCTTTCAGAAATATTGGTATAAACTGCAATTGAGGGCAAACAGGCAGAGCTGGTTTAAGCAAAGGCAGAATTGAATCCAACGTCCCTGAAAAATTAGACAGACTGGTCTCTGCAAGTGGAAAGGTAACTATCATTTTCTGGGAACAGATCCTTTCAGACCACTAACATCAGTATTCAGCAACATGAGGTTTTCTGCATTATGAGTGTTCTCATTAATGTGCCATCCAGCTACTACCGCAGATAAGTGCAGTGATATTATCTATAAAAAAAAAAAATAAAGGGGGATAGAGAATAAATGGTACTTTTCTGAAAGGCATCCTGCAAATCATCTTATCCTAGAACTGTTCTCCATGTCAGAGGAGTTTTAATGCAATACCAGTCTGCTGTGATGTAAAATTACTAATGTGATTGGCATTCCTGTTGCATGACACAGAGAAGAGAAACATCCGCTCTGAGCAGAGCTCACTTTCAACTGCGCCTGCAAACATTTGGGGTTTGTGCACAGGCTGGGTGAGCAGGATCCCATGCACATTCCACATAATTCAGTGCCATGCATCCAGTTCCATTTATGGGCAAAATGAAACACAGGCTCTTCTTTCTGTGGATGGTTCCCACATCAGCCTTTTCAAAGTTTAATGTGGACAAATGTAGAAAAGGGGCACTCCCATAGCTCCATGTTAACCATTCAANAAAAAAAAAAAAAAAGCACAAACTTTTTCTTAATAAAAGATTATTCTGTAGGGAAGGTAAGTGGGCTGAGATTTTGTAGCTGGGCCTGGATTTTCCTTTGTGACTTGTTGATAGAAGATGGGAAAAGCAACTGTCTCATGCAGCTTTCCCAGCTTCTTTTTGCTGTAAAGAACTAAATGCATACTATTCTTACATGTGTAAGGTGATGCTGTTATACTGAGAGTTGCTTTCTTTTATCTTTGAACAAAAAAAACTTTATTTGAATGAGAAAACTGTATTATCTCTCATGAAGAGAAAGCTCTTTCTCCCTCTTCTTTGTCACTTCCTTATAGAATTATCTCTTAAGCTTTCCCTAGTATCCTCTCTCTTTCACTTTGCAACTATTTTGAAAAAAAAGGAATCCATAAATCAGCAAAAAGTATGCTTAGTTACCAACAGATAAGGTGACAGACAGCAACTATAGGAGCATTCCAGTGCTGTGAAATTCCAGAAAAATTCAGTAAAATATATTTAATAGGATAGATCTTTTTTGGATCATTACTGCTTATTAATAATAGTATGAGCATCTTGTGGTCTGAATGTAGTTTGAAAGAAATGTGTAAATTCACAGTAAAAATGTTACTACCTGTTTTTTAGAATTCTGAATATTCATCTCTCTTATTTCTCCCATACGTGCACCACAGTGTTAGTTGGCAGCATTTGAACTATGGTTTTATATTTCTAGAACTGTCCTTACTCCCCTTTTCCAGTCACAGGAGCCAAGAACTGCAGCAGGCTTTGTAGAGGCACACATTAATTTCAGTTTAGTCCTGCAAGCTACATTCCTTTCCAAACATGTTTTAACCTGACATCATGTTCTTCCTCAAACTTCTCACAAATGAAGATGTGATTCATATAAACTTCCACTCTCCCCAGGCTTTGCCAACTCTTCATTTTGGCAGACTTTGTGGGCACTTCTGATTCTAGACAGGAAGGACAAACTCAGCACCTTCCTTGTGTCGTACCAGAGGCAGCGTGGCAGTGTCAGAGGGCTGCAGACCCTGCAAATCCCCATTTTGTGCAGAATGTGTGCCTCAGAGATCTTGCCACAGGTTGTTTCATGAGCAGCAATTGCTCTGTGTAGTAGGGGTGGTGCAAGGGGCTCCCAAAGTTGGCAGTGTTCATCATGGACCAGGAGATTGAATGGGGTTGGGTTTCATTCTGGCTATCAACTTCCTCACACTGCCTCTTGCCACAGTTCCCCTGTGGGACAAGTGGAGGGGCTCTGCTCTGTCAGTATTGGACTTTGCCTAGTTTTGTTGAAAAAGCATACTGGTTGAATTTGATAATGGATTTATATTCCTTAATGCGATGAGCTATGTCTTCTACTTGAAAGAACAGTTATTACTACACCTGCCACTTTCCTTAGTAAAGATGAAGGAGTTTAAAGTTATTGTCAGGTTTATTCCTTGTGCTTCTTAATGAGCCAGACTGTGATATACTTTTTGTTTCAGAGCCTGGTAAGCAGGCTTTCCCTGTGGGATTAATGCATGATTTTACATTGCTTTCTCTTAGAGTTATCACATGTCTCTAAGCAAAAAGCTGTCAGATCTCCCAAAAAAAGCATTTATGCCTTAGAATCATAGACTCATTAAGTTTGGAAAAGACCTCTGAGATCATTGAGTCCAACTATTAACACAGCACCTCTGTGTTCACCACTAAGCCATTGCCCAAGTGCCACATTCACATACCTTCTGAACACTTCCAGAGATGGTGATTCCACCATGTCCTGGGAATCCCATTCCAGTGCCTGACCACCATTTCAGTAGAAAAATAATTCCTAATTTCCAAACTAAACTTTCCTTGGTGCAACTTGAGGCCATGTCCTCTGGTCCTGTCACTCGTTACCTGGCAGAGGCGACTGACCCTCACCTCACTACAGCCTCCTTTCAGGCAGTTGTAAAGAGCAATAAGGTCACCTTGTGGGCCTCCTTTTCTCCAGGCTAAACAACCCCAGCTTCCTCAAGCACTCCTCATACAAATCACACTCTAGACCCTTCCCCAGCTCCACTGCCCTTCTCAGGACTCGCTACAGCCCCTCAATGTCTTTCTTGTCATGAGGGGCCCAGAGCTGGACACAGCACTCGAGGTGTGGCCCCACCAGTGCTGAGCGCAGGGAACAATCAATCACTGCCATGGCCACATCGTTGCTGATCCAGGCCAGGAGGCCATTGGCCTTCTTGAGCACCTGGGCACTGCTGGTTCATGTTCAGATGGGCTGTTGTGACTCAGGTGCAAGACCCAGCACTTTGTCTTGTTGAATCTCATACAGCTGGCCTATATAACCACCATATAAATGCCGCTAAACAAGACAGAAAACACAGCCAGAAAGTCAGGCAGAGGCATTAAATGAGGTGCAGCTAGTGAGCATCTCTTTAAGACTTTTTTGCTCCCAAAGTCATAGTGAAGAACCACCCAAAGGCCTAAAAGCTGCTTTATATACTTACAAATATAAAAACTTGAATAAATTATGTACAAAACAAGCCAAAGAAGCAATGGAATCCAGAGAAACAAGAGATCCTAAAGATCTGTAAGGATAGGATCACAGGATTAACTGAGGCAGAAAAAGAGAAAAGAAATCAAAACTAAAATAGGAAAGAAGACAAAGAAAAGTGAAAGAGTCGAACATCTTGTAGAAGCTCCTTGGTCCTTGGAAGCAGTATAAAATGTAACATAGCACAACCATGTTATCCATTTATCATACAACCAATATGGGATATCATACAACTATCTGTGAGTCTTTCCAAGGGTGAAACAAGCAGTATAAATTGTCTCCAAGAGTCTAGGGAGAGGCACCACGACTCTCACAATGCAGTTGGCAGTCCCCTGGCAGCAGAACCTCTCCCATGAATTTGCAGGCTGTGCTTAATCCAGTTTAATTCACTTGAACAATGAAGTTCAAACACATATAGCCAGGAGTAATTTCAGGTCCAGGTTAGCCACTCTGTAGACATTCTCTGTAGGAAATCTGGGCAGAAATTGCAGTGCTTGCAGCAATCCCAAGAAGTATGCAAAGTGGGTAAATTGGGATGTTTAAAATACCAGAATTCTAAAGATGTGAAAGAGGTTGTCTTGTGAAGTGACAATGATGTTACCTGTTTACATCAGCTGAGGGTACAACATGACCTGGTTTTTGTATATTTTTCCTTATTGCAGTTAACAGTGATTCTTGGAAGCTTCCTTATGTATGTTTGTTTCCTTCTCTAGATTACTATAAAACTATTTCTGTATGCTAGGCTCCAGGCACTGCACTTCTTTTAAAACACACATAAAACACTGAAAAAGGAGAATGTTGTCCCAAGGGATTGGTAGCAGGACAAAAAGGCCTCACCTCTCTGATTCTTTCCTAAAGTAGGTCAGTTTTAGGCTACTGTACTGGCCCAAATACAGCCAAGATCAGTAGTGAGATTACAACTGGGCTGTGAGTAATCTGTTTGTTTGTCTCAGAGAGCATAGCATGTCTATGGGCTGATCGCTTTGCCTTTTGTCTTTCTGCCATTTACATTTATTTAGCCAAATCGCTTCTAAGAAATGTTAATCCACCACATTATCTGATTGCTGAGCCCTTACTGGCCAGGTAACTCAGGTACAATCAGTTTCATTGCCAGATTGGATAAAACCCTACACGTGTGTCTCATTTGGAAGTGGGCTTTTCAGGAATTATGATTAGTACAGATGTTGCTTCTTAATTTGTGAGAGAACCATGTCAACAAATTTGTTTAAAATATAAAAGAGTTCATATATTTATACTGCATGTTTTATGTTACACCAAGGGTGAGGCCAAAACATTCCAATTACCTACCTCTGGCCCAGTAGTCACTATAAAAGACAATAATAATTTTGCTCAAAATCTCTGGATTTTTTTTAATTGGTAGCCAAAGATCAAATAACAGCCCCAGACACAGAAGTTGAAATGGGGAACATGTGATGTCATTAGGGCTCTGCTAGTCCCCCCTGCAGGGCACACTGGGCTCTGTCCCACACTGAATGCAATTTCAGCTCTGTGCTTTTTGACAGAGTGTGGCCCATGAAGTCAGGAGTGCTCAAGTACTGGGGAAAGTCTTCATATGCTTAAACCTCTTCACCCCATCTAACTAATCAGTCAGGCTGTTTCAGCTGCATATGTATCTAATGTATTGCATCATATCTTATTAATTTCTGTCCTGATTAGATCTCTAGCATGGGGAGGAATGTTTTAAATGTGAGATGAAAATTGTCACCCATCTTTATTCTGGTAAGCACCTAAAATCCCACAGCAGGATACTGGAAAAGTCCTAATAATATTTTCTTTAATATTGTCTGCATATTGAATGTATTCATAGGCTCAAGGCCTTTTATTCAGACCCCTTTTCAGGACTCTGGGCTATGGAAATGATTTTACTCATAGTTGGCATCCACGGTGCCTGACGTGTAGACTGCTGGGAGCCACCTCTGGGGCTGAAGCTGAGGGTAGCAGGGCAGCACAGTTTAGCCACAGCATTCATATATGTACTTTCAGAGCTGGCAAGCCCTACCCAGGCACAGGTTCTTTGATATGTGGCACAGAGTGACTTTCTAATATTCATGCTTTCAAATAGGGCCAAAATTTGGCTGACGGTAATCACTCATCAGTCTATTTGACAATTCACATGGAGTTTAAAAGACAGTTCCCAGCTTCATTTCTTTTGTTCAGACCAATAGTTCCATTGTTCTTAAAAAGAGAATTGTCTTTCATCACAAATAAACTGCAAAATGTTTTTCTGTGTAGGAGAACTGAAAAGTAGTTTTCAGACACAATTGGCATTTGTGTGCTTAGTGTTGGAGGTGGCCATGTTGCTGAAAAATGATGTTGCCTAAGATGCCAACCATATGACAATTAACTCAGCAGAAGAGAGTGTGTGAATCCATTTCCAACCTCTTTTAATAATAGGGTAACAACCAAAATGCTTTCTCTAGTGGTTAAAACAATATTAAATTCGCCTAGAAACTTGTTTACAGGCTTTTCCACTGGATTTGTCTGTTGCCAATGCCATAAAGGACATCAATTTTCAGTAAGACAACTGCCTCCAGCACTGGGATTGGAAACGCCAATTGTAATTAAAACTTTTTTTAAGCAAATGCTTTTTGCAGTTTAATTATGGCAAGAAACACCACTTGTTTTGTGAACTTACAGACTTTTGAACTCAGCAAAACTCTGTTTGGCATTCAGCAGCAAAAGTCCTGTCCTTGCTCATGTCAGTGGTGCACTTACTGCTCCAAACACAACACTGGATATTCAGACTTAAATAAAATCTGAACAAACTGTACTGCACCCAGGTTAAATGTGCTGTAAACACTGATTATTTGCGACTCACATTTAATCCTAACCATGGGTTATGTATATTTTCCCTTTTTGGTATTTCTGGTGTAATCACAGTGTGAGTCACACAACCTATCAGAAGTGCAGATATGAACTACAGTCGTTTTATGTGTTTCTAAACAATGAAAACAGAAAAAGTAATCTCACAACAGCTAAATGTTTTCTATTTTCAAAAGGCTCTTATTGGTGACATTTCTCCCTGCACTGCTGTTTCTGCAATCACATAGCAACACAGCCCTTGAAATAACTTTTTTGTACTCAATATATAAGGTGCAGTGTTTGGAGAAACTGATTCTGCTCAAATGCCACCTGTTTAAATGCTAAATGGCATCAAAACCAGAGAGAAGAAAAAGAATGACAATCCGATGGAGAAGACCACTCCCCTGTTCGGATGACTGAGATCCCCAGATCAGCTATTAGTACCTTTTTCTTGAGTTTGGAAGTGGGTGTGGCAGAGTTAATTTGCTACAGTGCCTGACCATCTCACAGCTTGCCCTCCTACAGTCCTTCACAGGATTCAGGCTTGCTAAGACCCTGTACCTTTCCCTCTGTTGAGACATGCCTGCAAGCTCCTCACACTGCTTTTCAATATTGCCATTTCAGCTTCTAACTATGCATTTGAGTATCTGCTTCCAGCAAGGCCCAGCTGAACTACTTTTTAGGAGGCATCAGTATATTTTGAGGCAGGAAAGCAATGATGAGACAGATGTCTAACATCCAAATACTCTCAGACTTGGAGAATTTCAGGTCTTCATCTAAACTCTTCAGTTTGGGCTCACCTTCCTTGAGGAGGCATCTTCACTTTTCTGAGCTGCCCTCTTTTCCAAGTTTTATGCTCTTCCTAAAAGCCACTCTGCTCCTCTTTTCTCATAGCTGCACAATAAATGGAGTGCAGTCCTCCTGGTGAAACAGGGCCCTCCCTTTGCAGTCTTCTCCTATACCACTTTGATTTCTCCCAACCAGCAAATCCCAGTTCTGCCTGGTGCCAGGGCAATGAGAAGGTTATCAGCTCACCTACCAAATGCCAACGAGGAACAAATGTCAAATGTTTATATCTTAAGACATTGCAGTTCTGTGTAGAATTCATGTATGAGCATCTATAGGGTTTAACTACTGGGCATGAAGGGGTCTGAGGAAAAAGTGCAACAGCTATCAAGTATCTATGATATTATCATATCATTCAAGGCAGAGAAGATTCTTGTCCAGTCAGGAAATGCAGAGTTAAGGGTCGAGCTTTCTGAGTGATGGAGTTGGTTGTCATGTTTGCAAGAGCAAAGCAGAAGTGGCCAGTGCCATACATTCAGTGCAAATCCATGTTTATCAAGTTCAGGATTACTCAGTTCTGCAGCCTGCCTTGGGCTCACCTCTGGAGAAAGTTTGAGGCAGGGGGAATATCATCAAGAAGGAAGAATCAGAGGTTCAAAGGAAGATGTTCAGGGACAAGGAGCTGCATGTAACAAGAAGCAAGAGAAGGGAGAAAAGGGAATACAAGAGTTTGTTATTATTTCTTTAATGAGCAGAGTTCTTTTCAGGATGGTTTATTTTTCTGAAACTTGCACATATTGCAGTTGTATTCAAGTGTGGAAAAGGGAGAACTCTCCTTTTTCCTCTTTTTTAAACACGATGTATCATTCTCTGTGCTTTCTAAGCTATAAAATTAGCACTAGCAGCTGTAATACAAAAGACCTACAAAAAAAATTGCAGTCCCAAGCCTTCTGAAATTAGTATGGCCTATTATGGATAGTCCTTGTAACACAGCCCTGAAGGGAAGCAAAGCCCCTGACTGATGTTGTCAGCTTTCAGAGTAAGTTTCTTCTGTGCTCCCACAACATGTACTGCTAGATTGAGCATCTGGTTGAGACCACATAGAAATTCTCTCATGCCAACCATTTTTATTCTGTGTTTTTTTTTTTCGTTTCTCACCACAGGGTTTGTGAACACCCTAAGTTGTAATGGGAGTGAAGTCAGGAGGACATAAAGTCTGGTCAGATCTCTTATTTCACACCAGCTTTGCCCACACTGAGATTGCAGGGAAATATGCTCATTATGGATTGATTGTGAGCACGTTTTCAATCTAGAAAAGCAGAGGGAAGTAGAAAACAATGTCAGTCTATATTCAGTGGCTTCAGTTTCTTTGCTGCCATGGACACATAGGGAAATCGGAAGATATTGGTTACCATTTCCCCCAAACAGAAGTCTTCCTTAGTGTCACAAGTGTACAGCTGAAATACTGATATGAATTACACCAAGTCAAGTCATGTACAGGTTTCATTGTCATAACAAATATGTACATAAGGCTCTTACTATATTAATGCCACTTTATTGTGAAATATTTGCATGCCATCTTCTGTTCACATCATCTTTATAAGATGTCAAGTACATTGTGCTTGCAATAATTTTAGGAATGTAATATTTTCGAGTTCAGGAAGTTAACAACTTGGGCTTTTTGTTTTGCACATCGTAACCTTTTATGTTATCATTTGGTGAGATGAGGTGAAGACACAGAGGTGCATAAATTGGAGACCTCAGATCTGTGATTATGTTATTGCTGACCCTCATCACATCTAACATTACACTGTGCAGCTCTGCTCACAGGAAAAAAACCAGTCAGAGAGAGGAGGCGAAGCGTAACTTGCTCACTTGAGAATAGTTATGTTTTGATAGGTATAAATCAGGATAGTTACACTGCAGTCAGTGTTACATCACTGAGGATTTGGTCACAATAACTTTCCAATCTGCTTTGCAGATTGAAAATACATATAGATGCAACTTCATTTTTTGCTGGAATACATATAGCATAGATAGTACAAAGTAGCTCTAAAGGAGGGAGCTCTTGTAAATGTCTCCTGCAACCACCAGAAGAGGCATGATGGGTCTTCCTCATTTCTGGCTGCTGTAACAAGTCCTGAGTCAGAGCTCGACAAGTGACCCGAGCACAGCCCACCAGCAAGCAGCTGGCCCAGGCTCCAGTGAGCACAAAAGGCCTGTAAGGATGGCCTTGCTCACACACAGCCCTTTGCAGAGCTTGATGTGTGCTTCTTGTCCATGCCATCTGATACCATGGCAATCTTTTAACACAAAAATTGTTGTGGTTATGGTGCTGTCACCTCAGGATATTTGGGGAAAGGGTTTCCTAATCAAATTATATTTTCCTAATGCAGGACAGAGCTTGTCTGTGCTATGATCTGTCCTGAGGAGTTTGTAAGCGTTTGTAGGCACCCTACAGCACCATCTGTAACAGGCAATGGCTTTATCATACACTGGTATAATCTGATTTATGAAGCACATTTCATTCATCAGCTTTTTAAGACTAGTCAGGGAAACTGAAAGTTGATGCAGACACATAGGCAGAAACAGGCCCTTTAAAGCTGACATGGAAGACATGGCATCCCAACTAACCTTCAAGAATGAAGATTCACAGTGCCAGTGTCTAATAACTGTATCTCGCTCCATTACAGGTATTTCAAGGCCATTCTGTGTAAACAGTGTGCATTGCTTTGTGTCTTAATCTGCAAGACAACCAAATATCTGGCTTGCAGATATATGTTAAGGTTTAATGAAGCTCCTGCCATAAAAGTGTTGCTCAAGACTAATGAACAAACAAATATTTGCTTAAACCCCTTTGGGAAAGTCAAACACTCTTTCAACAACTATTCATGTACTTATTGTCAGATGTGAGTCATCACTCAGGTGCCTGCCTTGTGCTCTTAGCCTTGTGCTCTTAGCAGCTAATGCCGGTAGTTTCACAGCACCATTTCACTCAGTTTTCCCCCTTTCTGCCCCCACTTCCATCTCCAGTAAGAACCAGTCTGGAGAGTCTTTTGTCAGTGGCAGAACTTACTCTCCTTCAGTGTTGTTTGTGCCATAGTTACAGCTGATGGCTCTGCAGTCCTGAGGTGTTGGCAGCCTTTGGGGCCACCTCAGCCCCGTGTTCCACACAGCAGCTGTTTGCTTCTGTGCCACTCTGGGGTCCTGTGACCAAGTGAGTGCAAGCACAGCTATCTCTTCTTGTTCCTCTCCCCAGCTTTCCAGGGGTACCAGTGGGGGATTGAGGCTCTGTGTGGATCCTCTTCTGACTGTCAGTGTGCCAGCAGTGGGTCTCTCCTCCTTCCAGCAGCTTGTCAGAACTTCTTTGCCAAAACTTAGCATCTCCTTTCTCGTTACCAGCTAAGCTCTTTGTGTGGCACTCCCTAATCTGTCACAATCACAATGAATAGGTTCACCCTGAACAGTTCAAATACCAGGGCTTTGCTAACCAGCCCCATATCTGGGGCACTGGCCATTTCAGCAGATCTATCTGCAGCTGGAGAAGGATGGACATGTCCACCCTTAGATTCAATAGTATCTGGAAAGTTCCCATAGGATTTGCTTCCTGAGTACATATTGTGAACTTAGAAGGTGTATTAATAACAGGAATTTATTTCTTGTGTTACTGAGTGGCATTAAAATTATGTGTCAATGCTTGTTTTATTTTTATTCTGCTACTAAACAAGCTGAAGGCTTTAAGGATATTTTTTGTTCTCTTGTGTCAGAGGGGTCTAGCCAGGATGGAAAAGAAAATCAATGTTTCAGGGTTGTGTAACTGTGGGGTTTTTTTCATGTGTTTCTTCTTTCATTATGAGGAAGGAATTAAAAATCCCTCCTAGACAGTACTTAAAATATCAAAGTCATTGTTTAATGCCTTTGAGTCACTGTACAACTAATTCAATTGCACAGTGTAGTGCAGTTTCACGGTATGTGAAACACAGATAGTAGAGAGGAATGATTGGAAAGTTGAATAAACACAGCATTAGTTTGCAAAGTCTGAAACTTTCTGATGACTTCTTTAGCAATGATCCATCACAACAGCTCATCAGCAGAAGTCAGAACAGAAGCTTTTAAACCCAGAGCCCCTGCTCCTCTACCTAAGCTAAGCTAGCTGGATTCATGCTGGCTGGAGGCTCTTGACCCTCCTCTGAACCAGCCACAGGAGGTGGGTTGGGTCAGCACTGCATGTCAGCAGCTTTTGCTGAGGTAGACAAAGGTCAAAGCTCTGATGGTCACTGCAGCTTTGCAGGACCCTTCAGCAAAAATGAGCCTCAGGTGGTCAGGGACCAAGGCAGCAGAAGACTTGGCCGCAAGACACTCATGAGAACTGTGCACAGCCAATGTGACTCCCTGTACACTGAAACCAGTGCTGTGTTAGGCAGTTAGGCACCCAGTAACCTACAGGCCCCAGAGGTGCTTGGTGACAGGGCAGGGATTGCAGCTTTTGTGGCACCATCAGTAAATGGTCATTTCATGGCCAGCCTGGTACATCTGACTTCACACTCAACCCTAAGCAGTTGTCACCTACAGGAGATTCTCCAACCACACCAGGAGTTAATAGGGAAAGGTACAGATCCATCAGCCTGATTTGTGTAGTACTGTCACATCACAAAGGAGATCATCCCAAATAATTACTGAATTTATCTTTGCATCAGCTTTGCAAGGTACAGGGGCAGTGTTATCCCAGTTTCACAAACAACAGTCTGAGACACAAAGAGGCTTCAGCTTTGCCTCTCTCATCACTTTACAAGAGGTAGTGGTGGTGTAGACTTACCTGGGTTGGCCCTCATTTAGTTTGGTGAAGTTGTATTTTGCTCACAAACTTTCTTCTGATGCAGACTTTATGTGTGACCTGGGGCCCTATCTGCTGTCTGAAAGCACCTGTTAGCCTCTCCATTTCCTCACCAAGACTGCTGGAGCTGCTATGCCTAAATTAGACATTCCCTGCCTCAGGCTCCTTACCCACATGTAGATCTCCCAGTGGAGGTGTCCACACCTGGGTCTGAGTTAGGTGCTCCAATACATGGGAGTGTCAGAGTCCTGAAACAAGCATCTCCCACACTGCCCTTAAAGCCAAATTGGGTATATCTGTGGTTGGTAAGCCACCCTGTGGGAGTAAAACACACTCAGATCATGAATTTCTCCTTTGGTTTCATTTATTCCCACCAAAAACAAACATAAAGAAGTATCTTGAAGCTATCGTGGTCACCATTCAAATGCTGATAGTGTTTGCAACTGATTAGTATTGCCACTGAATCACAGATATTTCCTGTATTAAGTGGCCCTAAAAGTCAATGTCAACATTTTAATGACAAAGCAGTATTGTAAGTAGTGGCAGTTTGGCAAAGAGAAAGGTAGGAGTGGAATTACTCTTTAATGAACATCCTGAATGGGCACAGATAGGAGAGGAAAAGGAGCGAAAAAGGGAAAGGACAAAGAAGTACACGTGCTCATAAAAGTTTCTGACAAGCTAAAAGCCTCAGAAACAAATTTGAGTTTAAAAATGCATTTGAAAAGTTACATACTAACTTTTGTACAGAACAACAATAGTGGAATGCTAATAACATTTAATTTCCCTTGACTTCTAACCTTCTTAACCTGCTGTGCTGCTAGAACAGCGCTGTAAATCAAAATATGCTGTATTGTATGGTGAACATGTGTATTGAGTCATTCCAGACTGCCTGGTGCTTTTTAAAAACAAAACTCACAATAGTGTTTGTGCTGTTTTTCATTTTTCATAGACCTTTCCCCTCAATCATGCTGCAACTGGTTAGGTTATGTATTAAAAATACAATATAAAAAAGAGGGAGGGAAGAGGTAGGGGTAGACATAATACCACAGAAAGTACAGCACAGACGAATAGGCCAAAATATCCTTGACATTACTTTCCCCTTTGTTCTAAATGTTCTTCCAATTTCAATAAAAACAAATTGGAATACTGCCTGGGGTCTACTAAATCATTAGTAAATTAAGAATCTGTTTTTAATAACATTTCACTTGTAAATAATGCATTAATTGACTAGCTTGAAAGTTAGCTTGAATGTTAGAAACTCTGGCACTAAATGTGTAATGAAAGAAGTGCGCTATTTGAGGAGGCTGGATGGTAAATGTAACAAATTAAGTATGACAGTTGATATTTGTGAAAATGGTGATATAATTAGAGGACACCTGCAGCTGTTTTCCAACCAAAACAACAGAAATTAAACATGTATAAAGTATGTGTGTCATATTTTGTCTTGGCATGTTTCTTTTATTATCTTTAGGGCTTTTTTTATGCATGTCTTTCTGTTTTTTCCTCATCTTTTGTCAGGTCATATTACTAACAGGTGCCTACTTATCCAGTAATACCATTTATTACCTCTATAAGTGATCATTTTGCAGTGTAAAGACAAAGAACCTGAATCCTATTTACCAAGCAAGAGCTGGAAGTTACTAGAGCACGTGACACGTGCCCGAGCATACTTTAACCCTGGGTACTTGGGAGTAGTCAAGAATTACATCAGGACACTTCCTGTGCAGTCCTCATCTGCAGACAGCTCACTTAGATATTTCTCCACCCTGGCTTTGATGGTCTTAGCAAGGATTTCTGAAAACTCAAAGGTAGTGTGATGCAATGTATAAGCATTGCAAATGTGAAGTGTTCCTTCTTGGCATGTGTGCAGTTGAAAGAGAATATGATGCTGCTCTAGTCATCTCACAAGGGTTTTGACCTCCAAGTTTCTAAAGATAAGGGGAAAATTATCGCCATGCCATGCCACTACTGGGAAAGTGTGAAGCAAATTGACCAAAGATGGCCAAAAGTGATACATTTTTGATCTGGAGCCAAAGATTTTGGGTATTTCAGTTCATGGACTCTTTTCCATCTGTCCTTGCTCCTTTCCAGTTGGTGTACAGATAGCATCCTGCCAAAGGAGATTGAATTGGACTTGCAAAAGCAGGAGTCTCTAGACTGACTCTCTTCAGAGTTGCAACAGTAACAAGGCAGTGGAATTACTCAGGTATAAATAAACAGAGCCTATATGGAACATAAAATTTTACTCCTACTTAGTGCCATGTGACCATTTTGCCTGATGTCAGAGCTAATGGGCATAGAAACTGCACTGTTGGACTGGGCATGAGGCACACTGAAGCCAGTACCACTTCTGTTCCCATAGACTCCACCTGAGGAAGGACTTCAGGCACTCCCAGGGTCACTTTTGCTAGGCTTTGACATACAGCAATTTCCCCACAGCGAAAGGAAGAACAATACGGGGCAAGGCAAGCTGTCTTCACCATGAGACTCAGCTCTCACTGGGGAGTTTTCTCTGTGGCTGAGGCACACAGAGCAAACTTATGTGGGGAAAGTCCCATTGCGCCACACAACCAGCTGTGGATACTGTAAATCTTCAGCATGCCCTTTATCAGCTGTCAGAAACACAGACATTCATAAACAAAGGAGAGCAGGAGACCAAAATTCACTTTAAAATAAACATTGTGGACTTTGATTTGGAATGTGCTAACAGGATAGATATGAGCTATTTAAATAAACATACCAGCCAATTGTGTCAACTTTGCTTTGGGGGCAACAATACCTTTGTTACTGGGGTTTGTATCTGTCTTGATTAGAGCCATGTCAAGCAGCTGTTGAGATTGACTCTGATGACAGATAGGATGTAATGTACATGACACTGGAAGCAAAGTATCATGGAGACAAATTGTGTGATGGCTGAGAAAATCTTCACGGCTTTTTCAGATATGGCAGACTTCTTCCCTGTAGATGCAAATATATTTATTTGTCTTAAAGTTGCAGACTTATGGCTGTTCTTTCAGGTACCTGTTTTATGTAATAACTTCCATTCTCCACTGCCTCCCTCAGTCCAAGCAGGGGGCTGTTTCTACCCTGCAGCTTCTGGGTAGCACACTCTGCATGCTCCGTTTATTCCTAGAGTGGTGTATATGACAATTATGGAAGAGAAGCTGTTTGCTGCCTCCAAGGACAAGGCAGTAATAAAGTTCCACACAAAGTGCACCCTGCTTTTCTTGTTATAAATCACACAAGCACACAGTCAGGCTAGTCCCACCTGCTTGCACAGCTTTCAAGATATGTTCCCCCTTAAGCTGATTTTACAGGTACTATTTCCTGCTCATCATGTAGATCTCAACTGTCTTGATGGTAATTGCTGGTGGAGCTTGGTAGGCAGGTGATACAGGAGAGGTGCAGCTCACAGGGCTAGGTTCCAAACCTCTGCTGTGTCAGCAGGCACTCCATGACTCTCCTTTCAGGAGCAAGATCTTGTGTTCAAGCTGAGGGGAGTTCTTAATCCCTTAAAACAATTTTCTTGAGCTGCTCCTATTCTCCATGGGCTTTTTCATTGGTAACCAGTAGTTTATGTGAGGCAAATGTACCAAGAGCTGCATTTCCCAGGTAAAAACCATGAAGTAAAAACCATTCAATATTTACCGGAAGGAAGGTGTTGTTCAGCCTCCTTTCACCTTTCACTTGTACAAGAACTTTCCCATGGATATCAAAACTGATAATACACCTTTATTTTGGTTCCTTTGTAGAGTGTTTTGCAGATGCTGACCTTCTGAATGGATCAGGGATCCATTACAATTTTTATTTCTTTTACCAGTATATTCAAACACTGTAGATACTCAATTTATCTAAACCCCTTCTTTGATTAAATAGCATCAGCAACAGAGATAATGACTCCAAAGACCAATTGCTTTTTATGGTCTAAGAACATGCCTAGGAAGGTGGCCTTCAGCTTGTTGTCTGTAGGTTTGCAGCAGCAAATCAGACAACCAAAGCTACAAGGAGTTTGACTACACCGATATTTATTTTTCAGGGACAAATTTGTTGCCTTAAATTAAGCCTTCTAAAACTGTGGCCAAGATTTGCCCTAGCCAAAAAATGCCCCTTCCTTGCCTATGTAATATTACACTGATTTGAAGGTTTCCTTAGCTATAGAGTGCTACAGATCAAAATACAAACCTAATATTTAGAAAAAAAATTAAAATTAAAAAATTAGTATTCCCAAACATAAGGAAGATGTGCTGGCTTAGTTAAATAAGGCACAACTGGTATTATTTAATTAAAATCTAGAGTGCAGCTGTTAGGGGAAAATCTAGCCAGTTTCAGATAGAAAAATATGCCCTAATAATGTGTTTCAACATCATTTTGATGCTAAACTCAAGAGTATGGTAGGTGTGAATGTTTTGCATGTGCATGCATATGTATACATACACATCTGTCTCTGACAGAGGGGAGAAAGACAAATGTGTTCAAATACGTTTTCTGTATTGAGGGAAACTATAAATAAAACTAGACTTATGTGAGCCAGCAGCTGGGAGGCTCTGAAGATGCACAGAGTGTGCTCAAAGGGTGAGGACGAGGGGAGGTGATGCTGAGAGCTGCTTTGCCTGTGCATATGAGGGGTTTCTGTCTTTGTCCACCTAGATGTACACAGTGGACAGAAGAAAATGTCTTGGTTTTGTTTGCTGAGTGAAGAATTACTTTAATTATGCTGGTTTTCAGTTTTCTTCAAGAATTATAAAGATGCAATAATTTTCTATAAAGAATAATTATTAGTTCATTGCATTTGTGCTGTATCTAAACTTACTGGGCTAACATCTTGTTTTGCTACCTAAAGCAGAGTATTTCAGCTTTTCAGAGAAATAATTGTATATATTAGTCTGGCAGAAAAAAAATAGCAACTTTTGGAAGATATTTCTGAGAAACGAAGCAGTTATGTAAACCAAGGAAAGAGAAACACAACACTGGGGGAAGTTTTGCTGCTGTTATTATTGTTTATTATAGTAACTATACAACACTGTAATTTTGCATGACATTCTTCTGAGAATAAAAAAGGCAAGTGGTGAGACTCAGAGTACACTGTGCTGCACATACCTGTGGCCATACACTGTGACATAGTATCTGACTGAGTAAGGGCTGGGAAAACTAAACTAAGCTACTTTTCTCCCCATTCTTGTGTTGGCAATTCAGGTTTCTGAAGCTGTGTCTTGTCCTGTCCTTGCTATATTCCCTTTGCAGGGCAAGAGATTTGTGAGCAAGACCTCACAATCCAAGGAGTTCTCAGGGCAACAGATCTGTTTTTCCTTCTGCTCTCTTGAGCAGTGCAAAGCTGCCAGAGAGAGGGCTGAAAATCCAGCCTCATGGTGGCTGTCACAGGGAACTTGCAGTGTGCAACAGATGGATATAGAAAAGGACGAAATGGAGCAAAAGGAGAAACAGGCAAAAGAGGTTAAGCTCTAATGTAACTTAAGATCATTTTATTCATTACACCTTCAGTTGGAGCAGTACCATCCATATGTGATGAAAAATGGTCTTGATGGTATTTTGATGATAACATTATTTTATTTCTCTTCATGAAATAATTGACATTTGCAGAATTTTACCTTCCATGTAACATTTGTCCAGAACAGGTATAGGTTTCCTAAGATTTTCTTCTCTCTCTGTTATTTTACAGCCTCTGTGTAGCAATTGTTTGGTCATTAAGAGCAAATAGTTCACCTTTTCATAGTTCACCTTTTGACTGCGAGTGAAATTCACATCGTTTTGAAATAGGTTTCATTTGTCAGGAGACAGTGGTGGATGCTCTGCTTTCCCTGCATCCACAGTTCCCGTGTAGGAACTTCGGGTAGCAATCCCAGGCTTTTTCCTCCCCAAGTTGCTGTCAAAGAATATGCAGGATCACTAGGGTAGCCAGCATTCCAAAAGCAGAAAGCAAGGTAAAGTGGCCTATCAGAGGGAACCTGAAGGGGGGAGATGGGGCAGCAAATATTTGAAGCAGAGAAAGGTAGCTCTTACTCCATTGAAGCAGACTCAAGTCTGAAAATCTCAAAGTTTAGAGTGAGGGGGAAAAAATTCAAGTCACAAAGTCTGGGGTTTTTTCAGTAGTTGTAGTCCATACAAACAGCAATGATGCATGAAAGAACTAAAGACCAGAGGAGAGAGGGGGACCTGGAGAACGAGATGGGTGAGGCAGGAGAGCCAGGTCAGTGCTAAATGGGATCAGGGAACAGGAGCCTGCAGGAGGAGGGAGCTGGCCTAACAACTGCCAAGTGGGCATGGCAGTGTGCAGGGGAAGGAAAACTGCCCTCCAAACTCTTCCCCAGTCATTTTGGTTTTCCTGTTCTCATCTGTAACACCTGGAAAAAGAAGCGTTACAGCTCCTGTTCTGTCCTGCCTGCCTGTGTGCCCTCAGGGATTTCAAACCACAAGGAATCCACATGTTGTTTGGAGCCATTGAACTGTGCAGGGTAGGCTGCCACCAGGAGCTCCCTGGGCTCTGCCTAACGTGCCTCCTGTGCCTCCTGCTCCTCCCAGGCACAGTGAACTGAGCTGAAGAGCCTGAATGCTCAATATATTTGTTCTTGACAATTTAAATTAGACCCTTATATTTAAGGCATGTTTTTCTATTTTATCTACTTGCCTGGATCTCAGATGCTGAAATATTCACACAGCTCTTCGTTCTTTGGGGAGCAAGACATGGGTTTTCCCCAGTGGCACAGTGATAGCTTCTGATCCGCCAGCCTCCCGCTGTCCACTGTCACTGCAGCTCACAGTCAGCAAGTGGCCCGAGGAATAGCTGGCACTCAAGGACCCCCCTCCAGTGCCCATAACTCTGAAACTACATGACATCTTAACCTTTATGAAATTTCTTCAAGACAGCATTTTAAAACACCCAAATCTTTCCTGACCTTTACATTTTAGTAGAGGGGGTTTGTTTTGTTATTTTTTTAAATTGATGTTCCTATATTTTTTTCTTTAGCTGTGGCATTTTTAAGCTGGTTCAAGAGGAACTTTGCTTTGCCCTTCCCATCCTTGTTGAGCCCAATCATTAATCATAAAGGGAAAGTACTCCAGACTCAAGCCTAACTTTATAATGTTTTTATGTTTGTGACATTTTATCTCTCTCAGCCAGTGGGAAGTTCTTATCCTTTCAATTTGTAATCTGTTAGGTTTCAGTTTGACTCCAGATGCTTCCTTTGTAGCGTCCCATCCTCATTCTCACCTGTTCCACCAGGCTGTGGCTTGGTGATTGTGTTTGGCTGTAGAGATGATTTGGGGACTTGCCCAAGGGGATCAGTGATTGGTACCCTGGATCATCAGGAAGCTGACCCCTTTTCATATGTGAGGAATCAAGATACCTTCAAGAGAAAGCTAATGGTTCAATGTGACAGTAATACACTGCCTAAATCTAGAATAAATCTGTTGAGTACTTCAGCAAAGCTGATAGTGCAAAGCTGACACAAGCAAGGAATCAGTCCTGGCATTTTTACACAAACCCATGAATACTTGCAAAGGAAAACTCAAAAGGAAAAGGAAAGGAAACTCAAAAGCATTACAGGTTTTTTGTATGGCAGTTGCTCATTTTACTGGAAGCTCTGTATCCTGCAGTGTGCAGCCCTCTGCTATAACACTTCTTTTTTTTACTAAGGGAAAACTTTCCACATTTGTATCTAGTCATTACCTAATACAATCTCATCAAATCTTTCATGATATCAGGCAATTACAACACTCAAGGCTCAGAGTCTAAATACTCTCTAGTGGTCCTTTTGGATTTGTTTATATAGTATGGTTCTGTTGCAACTGGAGAAGACAGACACAGCTTTGTAGGCACAAAGATGAGTTCTGCTAAGCCTGTGTAAGTCCCTGCTCTTTAGCCCAAAAAAACTGAAGGTCAGTTCAAAGCTGCTTGTTGAGGGAAACTAATCCTGCAAACAGTACATTCCCTGGCCATTATTTCCAAATCCAAACTATCTTATAGTCATGAAATGGAAAGTTTATGGGGAAAACAAATGCTGCATTTATTACTGTGATGCAACATTCATAAAATATATTTCATTGGGGGGGAGTTTACACAGGGGGTAATGAGATTTTTCCTTTATATATTATTTACAACTGCTTAATCCAGGTGCTGTAGGTTATTTTTTTATCCCTCAGTTTCACAGCTACAAAACACTTCAGTATTTCTAATTTATTTCTGCTTACAATACAGATGTTCTCAATTGTGTCTCTAACTACATTTCAACTGTTATGATCGCTTTTATTTGTTTGTGTCACTGTACACTTAGGGGTTGAATGTGCACTACACAATAGTCAGGTTCCAAGAAGGCTGTAAAAAGCCTCTGGTGATTTAGTTACCAACAAATTAAACTATGCCTAACAGTAATATCTTTATCATTAGTGGTTTTAATCTTCAGATGATTTCCTTGCTGTTTATATTGCTCTGTGTATGGGCTCTTATATCTTCACATAAAGGTTTCATCCTTTTAAACAGCATTTTTCAAGATGACCATTTGGAAACAACATTTGGAGGAACATTTGGGTTGCATCCTCTAACTAAATTTCCAAGCTGTTGGTAACGGACTGAAGAAAATGTGGTCTGCACTGAATACTAAAGAGCTGCAAATGTAAGAGCCTTGAAGGTTATGTGTAAATATTGACATTTTTATTTTATTTAGCATACAAAAATGAACTTGCAATGTTGCTTATCTGATCATACAGCAGTGACTGCATCTGCATCATCTGAGATGTATTCCTCACACTTCTGACTTTCATAGGTGTTCCAGAGTTTTCCCTCTGAGGATGTTATTGATGTCCCTGATTAGAGAACAGATATCTGGGGACTGAGTGTCCATATAGGAACATGTCAACCAAGAGGCAACAAATGGAAGCAGAGAAAGAAAAAATCCTTTCATCTTCAAAGGCCATGTTATATGTGCAGATATGGGTCCCAATAAAACCATTAAGGTTCTTTCCTGAGATGTGTAATGGGACTTTAGGGCACTCAGCATCCAGCAAAACAAGGTCTTTGGTTCATCCTAGAGGAAGTACAGAAAAATAACTGTAACATTACACATACCCCAGCTGTTCTTTGCACTTAGCCATACTGTCCTTTCCCCTTGAGTGTGAGTCTGTTGTCATTTCTTTTTAACCAGAGGTTTCTGTGGAAACCTCAGGGTCTTCATATTCACATGCTTTTTTCTTAAAACACTAAAAAAGACTCTGACGTGCATATAACAAAGCTTGCAGTTCTACAGGGCTGTTATTTGTACTAAATTAATTTATATGTTAAGTATTAAGATGGTCACTGCACAGTTTGTAATTCCAGGGCATGAAACATGAGGGCCCTACAGCAGTTCCCTTAAAATCTAGTCAGAAAGCCATGAAATCTTGGCTGTTCACACAGCAGATCTGGGTAACTGCTTCATGAATGGCACTACAGTCACCAAAAATCCACAGTAATGATTTGAGAACACATTAGTTCTCTCCCTGGTCAGCCTAACCTGAACACCAACACTATCAGGAATTTTTCTAAAGTATCTGCTTCTCCTTTTTAATACTTCTAGTTCCTGCATAAAACCCTGACATGCTGTTTGCATCAGCTGGCTGCCTCTTGTGCTCCTCTGGGGGTGTCTAGAAGATTATTATTTTTTTTTTATTTCCACATGTGAGAGAAGGATTTAATAAATTGCAGAATCATAAATTTCATTAAGGGAGCAGGAGGAAGAACAGTAACTTCTTTGTGCTACATGGAGTCTGTGTAATTTACATAAATATTGCCTATCTCTTTACCAGATAGAGTAATTAAGAAATGACCAGCATGAGTGTTGTTTGGTCATCCTCCTTGTTCTTCTATAAACTTAATATATTCTTCCTTTTACTAATTTGCTAAAATGTTTCTGACTCTCCCAGTCACCTGTTTTTATTGGACACAGTGGTGAGCCTTAGCAAGAGGTGCAGTACTCTGCCTACAGAGCTACTTTGCCCAAATCAGAGAGTTTGTCCCTGATCCACTTGACTTGAAGAAAGCCAGGCAGGAAGGTAAGCAGGCCAGTATGCATTTGGCAGCTCCTGTACAGTGTGGAGAACACGTTATTTGTCCTTTTTAATTCATTTTTCTCTGCCCTGCAGTAGAGTAAGTAGCCACACTCTGTATTAGTCAAAGCTTCTGAGAAGGCTCCTTCTGTGCTTCCAGAGTAGTGCTCCTGTAGTGGCAGTGGAGCACTGTGGAAATAAAAGACAAGAGATCTATGCCAAGGATGCAGTGTGTTCTGGGAAGGGTGAACCCATGTCCCTCACCCCCAGATGTGACCAAGGGTGATCCTATGGTGCCTGGTAGCTACATGTGTCTGTCTGTCCAGTTTGTGGCATCTAGCTGGGCTCATGGAAAGGCTGCAGTGCAGAACTGACAGGGAAATGTACCATGCCAGCCACATGAGTGACAGTGCTAGAGTATTAACCTTGATGCTCATCTAGTCCAATGGGCTGAGAGAATTAATTCCTCCTGCTTCTTCATTTGGGAGAAGCAGGGAGAAAGTGGGCAGTGGAAATTTCTGCAAGGACTAAGGAAAGACTAAAAGGAGCAATAAAGACTCAAGCTTTTGGAAGAATCAGCAGCTTTGGACATGAGAGTGGATCAGGACAGAATGCTTTATAGCAGAAAGGTTCCACTTAATGGTGGGACTAAAAGAAAAACTGGTGTGATGGAAGGGAAGATCAACAGTTAAGAGGAGAGCTCTGAATTGCAGGGAAAAAAAGATGGACAATTTAGAGGAATCTGATGTTACCCAAAACATCAAATATTGCTGAGAATTTGGAGTATGAGAGTAGAATTTATTTTGTTGGCATTGTCCTGTGTGTCTCTGTGCTATCTAAGTGTAGTTTTGTTTGGGGAGCTGAGTGCATATTATCATATTGCAGAAAAGATAACAAGCAAAGATCCTCCACCTAGTAAATATGTCAGAAGGGCCTGGAGCAGAAATGCTGCTACTGCCTACCTCTATTTAATAGAAGCTTAAAATATCACTTGATTTACTGTGACCTCTGTTTGGGGCTTGCATTTCAAGAAATACAGTCCAGCTGGAGAAGAGAGCAAAAAGAATATTCAGAAGTCTAAAAAAAAATTGCTCTGTGAGGAAAGATTGAATGATCTGGGATTGTCTAACCTAAGCAAGGGTCTTAAAGAAGATAATGTGGCTTTTCAAGTACACGAGAAACACTGCTCCAAAGAAAAGGATATCAAGGAAATCCTTTCATATGTTCCTGTGGAAATAAGTACCAACAGGCTTCAGTTAAGGTAAGAAAGATGTCAGTTAATCATTAGTAAATATCTGGTATTCCCACAGGAATCTGGTGGCATGCAACAGTAGATCAGGAAGGCACAGGGTCCTTATCACTGGACATCTTTATGAATGGGCTAGACAGTGTCTGAAAGTAATGCCAAAGGTGTAACAGAGCCTTTATTGACCTTGTGTGCCTGGCCAACACAGAGTGATCAACTGAAACCCAGTGAGCACCTAGTGAGTAAAATCTAGCAAGAAACACAAAGATTTGGGTCACTTTTGCCACTGGGACTTCAGGATTAGGTAGGAGGCAGTGCATTTTGACAATGGGAATCTCCCTCAACTTTGGAAGCAGATTTTTGTCAACTCAAAACACTTTTCCCTTGCCAAACCCATATACTACCTTCATCTTATCTAGAGAAAGCTTCAGCCAACTGGCTTTCATCCATGTCTTATCTCTGCCAGACACAAGGAAGCTGTAACATATGGCTTCAATGAAAAGGAGACGTAGAGCTTGGTGTCATCAGGATATTGATGACATTGTAGCCTATGCCATTTCACAATATCCTCAAGTGGTTTCATATGGGTTTTGAATAAGAAAAGTAACAGCAGTGAACCCTCTGGTACTTTAGGCTGTGAGTTCTGGGAGAGAAAAAAAAACATTTATCCATGCTTTTGGGATCTTCTTGACAGAAATTGTCAGAACACTTCAAAGACTTTCTTCTCTCCTGTCAGCCATTTTGCCACAAAAGCAATGTGAAACAGCAACAGGAAGCAGACATCATGTCTGGACTTTGGTCTGACTCAGATGCAGTGGCAAAGCACAGAAAGAATTAGCAATATTAAGTTAAAATAATGTATGTATGTGTGTGTGTATGTGGGTCTGATGAAGTCATGTAACCAGACCATGATAGAAATTTCCTACCTTTGCTGTAAAATTGCTAATGTCACCAATCCACACCTATAATCTGACTATTAAGTGGAAGAATAAACTTATACGTAGTTTAGGAATTTGAGTCCCAAGAGCTATAAAATTAGAACATTCAGCACAGCTGATTGTCTGCAGAGGTCTCTCAATGAGACTTGCCTTAGTAGATCATGAACAGGATGAACAGGTAATTGCTTAGTTGGTTTAATCAACCAGTAAAAGTAACAGGTGAAGTGATGTGACCCTTGCATGAAAAAGGGAAGTTAGATCCCACTGATGAAATGGGAGAAGAAGATATAAAATCTCACATCAGTATTAGCAGTTACTCTGTAGGCAGATGTGTATTTCCCCCCAGGCTTACATCCATCTGGAGTTCCAACCTGCACTGTGCCAAACAAGATTAACTTAAATGCCCAGCCATTTTGTTTGGAGTGTATCATTGGTATCCATCTTTGGTTGGTATACAGATTTACTGATATCCATGGTATCCAGTCTTGAAAGGTCTTTGCTTCTTATTTTAAAAAGGCATCAGGGTATTATTCACGTGTCACATTCTCTGTCATCAGTGATGACAAAACTGCCCTGAAATGACTATATATGCTTGTCACACGCCTCAGCTCTAATAATAGAAATAAAATAAATACTCCAGAATCTAGTTAGCTCACCTTCCTCAACCATTTCAGCATAACCACAAGGAGGGTGTCCTGGAGGCCCCAGGTGCTCCACTGGAAGACTTCTCAAAATAAAGGCCTATTAGTAAGGCCATCTGACCTTTCTCCCTTCCCTGCTGTAATATTTGGTGAACAAGACATAAACCATTCCAGTGAAATGTTCAGGCCTGAAAAATGGTGCATTTTGCACCAAAAACATGGAGGCTGACAGGTGCCTGAGCAGAGAAGGAGATGGATGAGTGAGGTGTTGAAGTTGGCCCACCACTATCCCACTGTTACAGAAAGAAAAGCAGTTCTATGTACAGGAATTGATGTAGGGTAGATGTGAAGCAAAGGAGTGAAATCCATCTTGTTTTCTTCTAAGAGATGCCAGCTGAGCTGGAGTGATGCTGTGCAGTAGATTGCAATGAAAACATGCAGTTTGTGGTAAGCTGACAGGAGCTGGACTGAGCATAAATAGCTTAGAAACATCAGTGGGTAAAGGCAAAGCTTTTGCTTTTGTGTTTTAAAAGGACATATTTGCTATGCTTTGCTTTTTTAGAATATAACACATTGTGTTAATGCCAGCAACTGTATTTATAACACCTCACACTTCCCATGTGTCAAATTTTTGTCCTTATGTATGCATGTTCTCATTTTTTGAGCTATGGAACCATTATAATTATCGTTAGAACTTTGTGACTGAGGATATTAGACTTTCTCAGCATGACTAACTGTTTTCTCAAGACATCCTGGCTGCAGTGGTGTAACTGTGCTGACATTTGCACAGAGGGCAGATGGTGCCTGGGACATGTCTGGTTGCAGTGCAGACCTGAAGATCCTAGATGAAGGAGCCTAGCCACTGTGTTTTGGCCTGATTTATAAGAAAACTGCTCCTCAGCAAATGTAGCCTGTGTTATCCTTTCTGCTAATGGAAAAAATGGTGAGCCATAGCAAAACAAGCCCAGAGCTAAAACATATGTTTTGGCCAAAGGTCATAATGATTTATATCAGATATCTGTGTGTGTTTGTTTCATACCAACTAAAAACATTTAATGGCCTTGAGTAATACAGAAGAGGGCAAACATCCACAAGTCTGATTGACTATGGGAGATTGTAAGATATGTCATAATTGGTAAATTGTGCTTCAAAACCATGCAGGATGAGAACAAAATGGTGTAACTGGGAAACGGTCTTGTAGAGATGGAATCTGAATTTTGATTTCTCGTTATGTGGAATAGTTTCCTCACTCTCAAGAGAGAAATTTTGCACCAAGGAAGCCAGTGGGTGCTGTTGGGTTCACTGAGAAACACAATCCTTCAGATAGAAGGAGAGGGAGAGTAGGCATGGCGTGCTTTGGCATACTCGGGACAACAAACTGATTCAGTGACATCTAGTTGTTTCCTAATTCCAGTTCTGAGAATGAATCACATAATTTGTTACAGATAACTGGCTAATGTCCCCTAGCTGCTGACAAGAATTTTCTGTCCTACTTTGTGATTGACAGATAAGTAATTTGAATGGGTTTGAGCTGAGGGAGTTGTTGTGGCCTGGCCTGCTGATCTTGGTGCCAGGTCTCTTGCCATACTCTTTGCAGCTTTGTTACCAACTTCCTGCTGTGGACTTTTGTGTTTAACTTCCATTATTTCACTTGAACCTATTTGGGAAAAACTCCTCATTGTAACACCATTTTAGAAGTGGCTTTTCATGGATACAGCTAATGGAATTTATGCAGTAAAATGCTACTACAGAAGTCTTCTGATAAGCCACACAGACTAGAAAATTGCTGATTTAGGGTATAAGTGGATAGGATGGTAAATATTATCATGTGTTTGAAACTGGTTTATGCATATACCACTCTATTTTTTTTAACAGTCCAGAGAATCACAGAAGCCTTCAACAAATACAGCTCTCTGTTTTAAGCACCAACATCATAATGGGTTTTTATATTCTTGCTCTGCTCTGCACTCATGTAGTCCTGGAAGAGCTCCATGGACTTCAAGAGTCAAGGCAATACTGCAATTACATAGAGTTAGAATGCCTTTTCTTCAGCAAAGAGATTAGGTAATGTAACAAAACCAATGAACCAAGGCCAGCTGTGGCGTAAACTCAAGCCAAATTCTTAAATGGTGCCAATGAACCTGCTGTGTTCTAACAACCCCTTTTTTTTATCTCCTTTGTGTTAGTAGCATAGACAAAAGGGTTGGAGTTGCAGCAAAAAAAAAAACCTATTAAATATCCTTTATGTGGCACAATTCTTCTACTTCATCTTTTCTTTGTTGTAGCTTTTCCTGCTTCATGCCCATTTCTGCACCTACTGATGTGGGAGCTGAACATGGCCAAAGACTGACTGTACTGATGGTTTGTATCAAGATCCATATATAAAAGGGCATTTGAATTAGTTATCTCTTCACCTATAGATTTCAGAAGTCTAGATCTCCAGCTAGGGCAGATGTAAACTTCTTCAAAGTGTATAGGTAGCTCAGGCAGGTGGGTTCAACGAGTTGCATGTAGCAACTGGGAGCAAAGCACTGAGATAAACACACATGTGCTGATTCTTGTGATTAGGCCAGAAAAGCCTCTCAGTGTTGTCCTGTGCTGTAGAGATATGTTTTGTAATCAAGAACTAAACGTTTAAGGCTTCAAACACTTACTTCTGTAATGAAACATCTAACAGGTGGGATTGCTGGGCCTGCAACCAGGCTTTCTTTTTCTGTGACTTTCTGGGGTCAGCAAATATCTGTATGATGCCTGGGGAGCAAATTCTCAGCTGCTGAAGCTCCACCGTTGCAGGCTGGTGTTGTTCAGGACTGTGAAGGAGTCCCAGCTCAATCCCATTCTGGAAGCAATGCCCAGGAACTGCCCTAAGCCTCACACTGTCACGTGTCACTGCACTGGTGTGTGCCAAGAGGTGAAGTAAGCAACACAGAGGGCATCTGGAAAGAGAGAGGACAGGAGAAGCTCAATTTGGCAGATGCTGGAGCACAGCAGGCTTCCAGCAGTTTATTTTGAATGTATTTGTTTGCTAAATAACCATGCTTTACTGCAGTGGAGTATCTTCAGCTTCAGCAATATTTTGCTATGATTATCACAGACCAAAGTGGACAGCAGTTATAGGACCATGGTGGTGCTCCTGACTAAGACTCACTGTTCATTAACCTTTCAGACACTGTGATTTTAGAAGGGCTGTTTTTTCCTAATTTTTTCTAATTCTTGTAGTTCTCAAACATGCCTGTTTTAATAGCAAGAAGTTAAACTGCAGAAAGGTCATGTTATCTGGTTTGTGCATAGGCTGCCTCCACCACACTTGTGTGTAATCAAAGAAAATATAATTACAGCTCTGCAAATTTGAGGCCAAATCCTGCAGTTTAGTCTGCTCATCCTCAGCCCACATAAATGGGTAAGTCCTTGGGTTTTGCTTGGCTAACAAGTACCATCCTGTATTAACAGAGAGGAAATCTTTTCTAGGATTTAGAGCAGCTGGCTTATTAAATCCAGTAGACCAACTGAAACTTTGGTATCAGGCAGCAATGATTCTTCAGAAATGACTGGAGCTGTACCAATCTTACATTTCAGGACTGAGATCAGAACCAGACCCAGTCTGCTGAAAAATAAAGCAGTTCTGTCATTTGCTGGTAATGAGCAATCACTTACCCAAATCATAAATCTATGTCCAGGCTGAAGTTGTACACTATAAATATGTTACATGGGCTCCATGGGGTGCTCTTCTAAATAAGCTCCACAGTGTTTACTAATAAGTCTCTTTTTTCTTCTTCATGCAGCTTGTCTTCTAAGGGTGATAGATGTTTCTGCACTAGCATTTTCATCCAATCCTATTAAAACCATTTTAAGTTCCAGGAAAATTTTTGATCTTTTTTGTCTTCCAAAACTATTACAAATATTCACAAATTCAGGGTCATGATGTCTGTAACCACATACCTTTAAATCCAGATACTTGAGTTGGGATTTATAGGAGGGAGTGGTTTACAGCAGGGCTTCCCAAAACAGGGTATGAAGAGCTGAGAGGGAGAGGTGAAAAAGCAAATGATTAATTCTGCTTCCAACATTAGTACAATTTTGTATGTGGGAGGGGAGAGGATGAATAGAAGAGTTCACCAGGGAGAGAGGCACAGGGCAGACTCATTTGCAAAGTTCTGGTTTACAGAATTTTAAAAAATAAATGCACTTATTCCTAGGCTGTAGATTAAGGTGCATTGTTCAGCATCAGCTGGCTCCTAGTTATCCCTGACTTCACAATATTTACAACATTCTCCACTCTGGTAGTGATGCCTCAGAAACCCCTCTGCCCTGTGTGAAAATGCTGTGCACTTCTTGCTTACCAAGGGACTTAAGTTAATATAAGAGCGCTCAATGTTCTAATGTTAAATGCCAAAGGACCAATACCTGAAAGGTCTAAGACTAAAAGCATCAGACTACACAATTTCCTATTTACTATAGATGGTATATTTAGTAACTAATCATCCAACCTAATAATATAAAACAGTATTTGACAAAAAGGTCAAGTGTTTAATATTAGGGCTAGGAGAGTCATAAAAATCTATGAGGGGAATGCTCTGTGGAACAGCCAGCCAGCTGCAGCTCCCGGCTCTGTCACTGTATCTCTCAGTTCCTCCTTTCATTCTATAAAAATGTCACAGTCTCTTAAGCTCAAGTGATTCCATACGTTTCCTGCTTCTGGAGGATGGAACTCTACAGTAGGCTCAGTTCCCAGTTGCCAGGCCAAACAGCTCTGTCTCTGGAAGTTTCCTCTCTTTAAGTCTTCTAGAGCTCTTCAAAAATTGTCATAGTTTATGGTGTAAACAAAAGTTCCCTGGATATTGTGGAGGACTCTGTATTTTATGGAAATCCCATTAGAATGCAATGAAAGGGACTTTTTAAATTAAATAATTGCTTTTTAAAACCTAGCAGACTATGTTCCAGGTTTGTCAGCCAAATGGTCCTCAGCCAGAGGAGTGAGAGGGAGTCAACCAAACTGAGAGCTGGTGTAAATGGGCCCAACTTTCACACTCCTTTTGAACTTGAGAACACATGCAGGGACTAGAAGGAGCCACTGTTGCTGCTGATCTGTAGAGCATCAGCCAGGTTTTAGAACCTCATTTTCACTGTAAAACATGAAAACAAAACACAGAAAGAGCAGCTGAGATTAAATGCTGTACTCAGATCCAGGAGGACACACGTGCAAGATTTTATTGTTAATACTGTCCTTCCTTAACTCCCATCTCTCTGATATTTTCCCCACACTGTTATTCATGACTCCATGACTGTTGGAAGTTTGGATTTTTTTATCATCTTCTATTTGCCTGCAGGGACCTCAGTTATTTTACTTCTGCCCATGGGACCCCACTTCAATTGCAGCTGTTTGAATTAACATGTTTCCTTGCTGCATCTCCTGGCTGAGGAAAGTGCAAGAAGCACTGTCATGGCCAGCAGAACAAACAGGTGATCCATCCTGTAACTCATTTCTGTGTCATTTTTGTGAATTCACGTGGTTTAATAGCAAGTGGGGGGTTTGGGTTTTGGTTTTTTTTGATCAGCAACTACATAGTATGGGGGGATGGTATTTGGAAATAAAAAGGGGACACACCTTTTAATTCTCATGAAAGCATTTTCATGGGAAGCCGTCTTACAACAACAGAGTGAGAACAAGTTAAATATTTTGTTTCAAAGGGATTATCCCTACCCAGCAGGGAACAGCTGGCATAAAACGCTGATCCACCTCCCATTGCAAACAAGAGCCAAACTCCCGTTGATTTCGTTGGTACAGAATCAAGCTCTTATTAAGTCCATGGCCAGCTTTGCACAACTTCTGTCCCTGTCTGCTTCTCTTACATATAGGCCTGACTCTCTGTGGCCATGGAGAACCCAAGCTCAGTTGTGGCTGTAGAGAAATTTAAAGCATTTTAAGATGTAAATTAGTGTAACAGCATTTTCCAAATGCATTCAGTTGTGGAGTACATCACAAGTAGCCCCACTGCCTTCAGTCTAGCCCATCTGTCCAGATAGCCAAATGACAAGCAGCAAGGTGTATCCAGGATCTTGACTCACTAAAATGAGCCAGTTCCTTTTTTTTCTCCCCTGAGTTAACATGGCTTCTCTCTAGATTGTGCTTCATTCCTGTGTTCAGCCACTTGAAAAGAAGCATTTCAAGTTTTGTGTACAGTTATATTGCAATATATTTAGTAAAAGAGCACCAGTTACTGAAATGTGTTGAAAGACATCACTCCCAGATCTAAGAGCAGCCACAGACATCTTATTTCCTCTCCAGAGCATTCACAGCAAGGCATAGATGTATGTAGAACTGTTTAGAGAACATACATTAATTACAAAAAGAACTAGACAATTTTAGCATCCTAATCTCTGATATTGATAGGCTTCCTGTTACCCACATCCAGTCCTTCTTTGGTTATATTGTTTGAATGTGTTTCTGCCAAGTGGCAGAGCCAGCTGAAACTATTAGTGCCTGAAAATTGGCAAAAAGTAATAACAAGTCATTGGGTTATTAAGAGCCTCATTGTATGTGACAATGAAAAAACTGGGCCTGTACTGTCATATGTCATCTAAAAGCACTATGAACAAGATGTTTTCATATCCTTTCTAATACTTTGGGATAGGCCAAAATTTATCATTACTACTTTCATTTTACTCAGTTAATAATGAATGATCAGTGAAACATTTTGAAATAAGAAAGCTAGATGATTCATGTAACCTCTGCTGTGAAAGGTTTTCAAAGTTTAAAATATACAAAAAGAAAGTAAAGGTAGCTGTGTCTTTTAAAGACCAAAAAAATATGGAGGAGAGATGAGAAGTTTTAATGGAGTAACAGTTTGTGAGATCATCATCCAGGTTTGATTTTTTGATAATCAGATTGAGTTTCATTCGTGTTCAACATTTGCATGAGTTCTCAAACAATGAAATTGTCTTTGCAGACCTTTCTTTGACTTCATGACCATCATGACTTTCAGTGATGAAAGTCATGCTTTGATGACAGTGTGATTGTGTGAGTGCTGTATGAACTGCAGTTTTTAACTGCTGGGGAAGGTGCTCTGTGTGTAAAAAGCTGTGTTTCTTCTTCTTTATTAGAACTGATCCAAGATGCAAAGAGTCCAAAGTCTTGCTCAACTGTTTATGGATAACAAGGTATCCAAAAGTTTTGCTGTAGCATTCCTGTTATGCACACAGCTCTGATAAGTCTGCACTAGGAAAAAAGGGCCAAATTCTCTTCTGGAATAAAAATCACAATTTTTTTGGTGTCTGTTGTTTGGTGTCTGTCTGTTCATTTAAAGAGACAGATCCTTCCAAATTTTGCTGTCAATGTTTGGAGACTTCTTTTATCTTTGTGCCAGTGCACAGAAAGAACTATAATAGGATGCACGCATGACTTCATCATAAAACTTCAACTTATGGAGCCTGTGGGTGGGGAATTAAGTGTTCCATTTAGGTAGTCTGTAATAATAATTGCCATTCCTCTTGCATCATATTCACAGGTGTATACAGATCCTGTTTGTGAAAGACTGGACATGCTGGACCAATGTTCTGGACTAGTATTTTAGTCCCAGTGCTTTTGTATGGTTAGAGCTACTTCATTTGAACTTTATGGCTGGCTAAAAATTCAATGTATTCTAGGTTGTACTAATTATGAGGAGAAAGTGTCATGAGAGTCACAACTGCTTTTATGTAACTTTGTGTATCTACAAAAAAAGTACAGAGATCTGTTTTTCTGACTGCAGGGCAAGTCAAACAGCTATAAAAATAAAATAAGTTCATCCAATTGCTCGTGGGACCTCTTTCAGCCAGAGCCCACTTCTTATGTTCACCCTTGGTCTCTCATAGGGATGCAGTGGCTGCATGTCCTTCCACCTCTTTTCATTTCTGCAGTGCCAGTGTGGCTTTTCTTCCCACCTGGTCTGGTGGTCTCTCAGTGCAATATTCAGGAACTGTGCTTCTCTCAGAGTTCATGTTTCTGGTCAGACTGGCCTTGTTTTGCTGTGTGCAGTGACATGAGCCTGCACTTAGCTTGAAGACCGAGTATCTTCACCAAGGAGTTGAGTTGCTCCTTCCCAGCTAACTCAGCTGAAGGGCAATGACTACAACCAGCCCTGACATTTCATCCATACACTTCTGTGTCTGGTTTATATCAAAATTATTCCCATAATTCCTGTCATCATAAAAAAGCAAGCCTGAAAAGAAGAGGAATAAACATAGAGTGGTTTAAAATTGTATACTAGAAATAATTAAATTCTTAGTAAGAGACTTCTGTCATTTCTCTATTTTCACTCACCATGAGGAGGACAGCATGTTCTCATCTCTGTAGAGTCACATAAATTACTTGACTAAAGTGCATGTTGCAGAGCTTAATCTGGGCATTTGGAACCTCCTTGCTGTTTTCTCAAGGTATTTGTATGATAGATGAGGAAAAAAAAATCCTGTGCTTAGTTCATCTTGTTATGTTGTAGATATATTTTCCAGACATTTGCAAATAGAGTGAAGAACAAGAGTTCTTCAGCTATTTAAAGTCTTTGAAAGAAGAAAGGCAGTTTAGATTACCAGCAGCCTACAATGTGCGTGGCACAAAAATGTCAGTTTTAATGGCAAAGTTCAGGATAAAACTGTGTCAGCTAATTTAATCATTTACCATGAAATACCAGTTATCTTAATCTTACATGCAGTCCTTAAGTCTGCTGCATATTTTTGTGTAATTGAATCCTGTCCCTAAAAGGGACAAAGCAGGGAATTTGCTTTTTAGTGAAAAGTTAGGCTCTAAATGTTCCTGTTTATAAATTGTATTTGTGGCATTGTCAGATATTTTACTAGTGAGCAGCTAATATTTCTGATGAGTCTATTTTTTCTCTGTTTCATATTTGTCTTCCATGCTACAGAAATCATATTAGTATTCAGTTTCTATGGAACTTAACTGAATTCTCTGGAAAAACTGCAGATATTGTTCCCAGAACTTAAGGCAAATAAATTAGTATCTAACCCAGATGACACATTTTATTCATGTGGTTTGCTTTCTGTCTAGATACCTGATGTATTACTTCATCAGCAAATTCAACAAGGCCAAGATGTCTTCATTTTCCTTCAGAGCAAGAGCTGTAAGAGCAGTGTGGTGGAAGGATTGGTCTTCTGTGGCCAGCCAGTGAGAGCCATCAACAGCTGTGATGAGCAGAGCAGACATGGGAGACAGGAGGCAGCTGAAGCCAACGAGGACCCACGCCTGGAGCTGTGTCTGTGTGATTGGAGCAGAGTGAGGCCAGGACCCAAGGAAATCCCAGCAGCAAGGGAAAAAAACAGATTGACTCTCAGTGACTCATTTAGCTCCTGGATTGGACAGATCTCTCCCCTGCTGGCAATTTGGCTGAGCATCAATGGACAGATACCAGGATGAATAGCTTAAAATAATTAGGGGTTGGGAATTTGCAAAACTGCTAGCCATCCAATTCTTTACTGTGCAATGCGAGGCAGAAAAAAGAAATTACATTTAGGTTATTAAATATTAAGTCAGTGGATTTACTTCCATTTGGTGCAGAACAGGAAACTGGCTAAAATTCAACATTTATATCATTGTGTTGATGGTCTGTTTATCACTGAGCAAGTAAGTGCCTTTTGGCAGGTCAAGCTCTTTGACACATGGGGCAAATGTGTGCTTAATTTCTCCCAAACAGAAGAATTAATATAATAGTAATTAACACAGATGAGAACAGAATTAAAATCAAGTACAGTCAGGAGTTCAGTTTAATGCCAGGTGTCTCACATTCTAGGTGTTCTGGGGCCAGATTTTTCCTGTTGAAGGTAGCAAGGATTTTGCCTTTGGCACTTATGGGAGCTGAAGAGGGTCTTGGATGTAGAGAGACAGGATTCCCTGTACTTTCTATTTAATGCACAAAACCAGAAGCAACAGGCTCATCTAGTATCAGTAAAGGTCAGTTAAAATTATAGAGACATCCTTTGGAGCAAATCCTCTGCCTTGTATTTGCATATTTATGAATTAGAGATTACGACAGGCTATTTCATTTATTAGAGCAGCACTGCTATAGTTAATAGTCTGTCACTATTTCCATTATAAACCCCGTTTTTCAGTGTTTAATATCTCAGCCATTTAAAATCACATCAGGAAGCAAGTTGGTCTTATGTTGCTGGCCAGGTGCAATTTTTTCATATGGATTATTTTCAATAATGAAGTACTGCTCATCATATATGCAGATAAGCCTCAGCATTTCTGTTGCAGGGATGTAGCAAGGTGTGTAGATTCATTGTGGCTTTGTTTTTCTTTAGGAAAGAAGGGAAAAGAGGTATTTGACCAGTCATGTCAACTGCAGCCTTATGTTTGAAGAACAGTTTTTCAAGCAACTGCTCTCAGAGGAAACACTGGTTCTCAGTAGGAAATCAGCTTCCTGTTTGGTTGCCAGTGGTGACCAAGGCAAACAGGTGAGGATGGTTACCCTGTCCCTCTGAAATTTCTTGTCTACCAGTCATGGGTGAAGCACCCCAGGGAAGAAAGCAGTGAACATAAAAGAAGAGCCTTTAGAAGTAACAGGAGCCCTAATTACAAATTCAAAAAGCTGGCCTCTTTTTATGTGTCTGTCAGCTGCAGAGATGTGCAGTACTGTCCTGACTTTATTACTGATATTTGGGTAGAGGAGTTGCTAGGGCTTTAGGGGCAGTTATGAAGCTACTTGCACATGTCCCTAAACTGAGCAGTGTCACTTATTTCAGCAGTCTCACATCATTCTCATTCCAAACAGCCCTACTTTGCTTTCATACAAGTGTTAATTCACTAAAAAATAACTAACTGGCAAGGGCAAATGTTCAGACTAAAATACCAATTTTTAACTTCCTAGGGCAGCAAAAAGTTACTCTTCAGAGTAGCTGAAAGAAGCTGGTCTTGCACTATAACCTCTTGCCCTATGAAAAGAGAAACAGGCTAAATAGAAAATCCTGGGGAGTGGTTTGTTTTTAAGTCTTGAAAAATCATTTGCTGCCTCAGTAACTGACAAGCTAGAAATCAAATTCATGGAGAAAAAATGAAGCTATATGCAAAATGTCTTTTGCTCTTTTGCCTCACAAACACATAGCTGGAGGTGGGCACATAGTCCATATTTTCCATCATAGAGGCCTATGTGCCCAACTGTGGGTTCCAGGGAAACTAGCAGTGGCAGGCCAGAAACACTCTGAAACATCATATTTGATCCACTTGGTGCATTGCAGCTAATCAGACTGTGCCTGAGGCAGGACCCAGGGCTTGGCCTCTGCCACCTTCTGTAAATTTTGACTGAATTAAGATTAACAGCAAGTTTAGAAGTTACATTACACAAAAATTTTTTAAGCACATCTAAGACAAGAATGCAACAAAAAGTCTCTGATCTTAAATCCCTCAAATCCAAGTGGTGAGCCAGACTTTGCATCCAGTCTCTCATCAACATCATGAGAAACAAGAGACCAGATCAAGACACTCCACTCAGGCTTATGGAAAATCTGTTCCAAATCCAAGTGGTGAGGGCTAATCAGTAGTGCTTTCTTAAAACAACAATATTTGGGATATTTTGTAAGTAATTGCATTTTCCAGACTCCTTCCAGAGTTGCCATTGTAAAGAACAATCTTCCTTCCCTAGGCACACCACAGTGCTTTTTCAGCCAAAAATTATCTCTTGTCATGATAAGTGATCATAACTCAGAAGGAGGCAGACTACAGAAATTCTAACTGCTTTGAATACAAAATTTCTTCAACAGTTTTGTAAAAAAAGTATAACCCAAAGTAAGAGGGTGGGAGGGGGTTTCTGCCAAACATGTAGAAAATGTCATATATTTTAAAATATATAAAATATATAAAATATATAAAATATATAAAATATATAAAATATATAAAATATATAAAATATAGTATGAAGTATTACGTGCTGTCTGCTGGAAGCTCTGTCCAGGCTCAGTAAGCTATTTATACAGCCTTGTTTACTAAATACATTTGTTATGCTTTGTCTTTAATTTGCAATGACATAAAATCTTGCACAACTGACTTGAGTGTATCTTTGAATGTTAAAAATACTAATTATTATGTAATTAGTCAACAGGATGTCTGTAATTGTGCAATACCAGCATTCCTGGGTGTGGTTAAGTACCTAGGTAGAATGCCAACATTCATCTAGATGTAGTACTATAAAATTACACAACAACATACACCCTGGGTGGATACTCTAATTATATTTTACATTTAAACAAGAGCTACATTAGCAAAATAGAACTTATTATTTCTAAAAATATCTTCCTACAGGCATGGATCATAGTAGATGATGGTAATAATATTGCCCAAATAGAGTATCTTCCATCTCCCAAGGGACTCAGGCTTCTTCATAAAGATACATATAGGAGACAGGCATAAAGAGCCCTTCATTCACTCATGGAATAAATCCACCCCAAAACAGGCACATGACAATTGCTGAGTCATGCACCAGAATAATTGAAGGCAGAGAATGAACAGGAAGAACTTTCTATCTCATGAAGAATCACATGAGATTAACCAGAAATGTGACTTGAACTCTTACATTTTTATGACTTAACAGACATCAGGACTATCCTTAAACCATGGTGGAAACAGAACCACACAGTGAGTCAGATTCTTCTTTGAACTTTGAAGATCTAGGTAAGAGCCATCAAATGTCTTCAGCTTTTGAGTTAATTCTGATCTCTGCTAAGATTTACTGCCAGTGTTGTGCAAAAGTCTGCTGCACTCCCAGCCAAAACTTCCCTGCCTGGTCATCCCTCATTCTTCCTGTGGTACATCTGCAGTGACTGACAGGTAAGCATGTCACTGGGGCCAGCACTACAGAGATGGCAACTTATGCAGAACAAACAGAAAACGTGGCACACCAGTATTTATTCTCTTTTGATATGGTTTCAAGGTGAGAAATCCAGGAGAAGAATGGAAAGGTGAAAATTCCAACACTAAAAAAAACCCCAACACCAAAAAACACTAAGCTGTGACTCATCATTAATATAAAATGTCAGAGCCTAAAGCTGTCTTTTTTTTCATGTGCCTGGGTGCAGAAGGGTGAGGTGCCCTCTGAGGATGATTTTATCTTTTACTTTTGAGTCTGAAGATCTTGGATGTGGTTTGGCAAGTTCATAAAAATATTGTGATGAAGTTGAGCTGCCATCTGGAAATGATACATACAGAGATGTAAGAAAGCTTGAGGAGAAAACTGCAGATGCTGGAAGAAGAATCAGCAGTGCACATGAATGAGGTTTAAAATTGCAGACAATTAGCTATGAGATGACTCCTACTAAATAAATCATCAAAGACTTGACTACTGCTTCCAGGTTTCTACAGTGATATTAGCTCATTGGAACAGTCAAATATATGTTAATTTGGCCAAAGTTTTAGAAATCTGCTATTCTTGTTTGAATTAACAAATCAACCAACAAGGCCAATCTATACTGTCTTGCCAAGGCTGTAAAGCTTCTAGGGAAGCTATTATATTTAATGCTCAGGATCAAGGGCCTCATGATATGCAAAATAAGCTTCTTTGTGTTAAATGAAAGCTACACAGGAAAGAAAACCTGAGCTTGTCATGGAATTTCACATCTCGTTTCAGCATTCAATAAAGTCCTTTGGATGTCCAATTTAATAGAGAAGCACAGTTTCTTTTTTCTGTATGCCTCCACAGATCGAGCCTAGCTCTGTTCTCACTTAGAGTTTAATCCACTACTCAAAGTAAAAAGAAAATATTCCAATTGCTTCCAACAGGCATCCAAGTCAGTCTTGTGCCATGGTTTTACTTAAATGTAAATTCAGTGCTAAGTTCCTCCCAAGAAAAAGAGGGGCAAGTGATAGGAGTCTGCACACCTAACTTTCCACCCTCCTGTTACTTGCTGCTGACAGAACCTATCCTTTGGCTTGGCAAAAACTTCTTAATTTGTCTGATCTTTCTGCAGGGTTGACTGGTATAAAAAAAATGCTCACCTCGACCTTCTTTATTGCTACATCGAGGCAGCTCACTACAGTTGTACTCTTTTCTACTGCTTGAGATTTACTTGTGTCCCTGGTGTGTTGTGATAAGCCTCTGAATGTCACTGCTGTGAAGGTTTTGTTCTTCCCAAAGACTCTCCTGAGGTTCAGTGAAGGCAAGAAGAGTTTGCTTGGGTTTAAAGGTAAATTTTATATGTCAGTATAATAAAGGGAAATATGCAAAGTGTTGGTTGAATTTAATAGGAATTTGGAATGTTTGACTTGTCACAAGGCCAGTTTGTATTATGTGGACTTCTGACACTGCTCATAGCAGGAGGACCTCGCCCCATGGGGAGTGCCAGGTCAAGGCCTAGTTATCACATACATGGAATTTAAATCATCTTCAGAATTAGTCTTAAGTCTTACTATCAGTTAGTAGTATAAAATAAGAAACATAATCTGAAAAACACTAGAGAGAAATACTGAAGTTTTGCACATCAAAAAGGCTAATTAGAAACTCTTTTCTTTTATAACAAATAAGCCAAGCATATTGACATTAATTATAGGAAACACTCAAGGTTTGGAATAATCTGTTGAAGAGCACAGATGTATACCAAATCCTATGTAAATGAGTGTGTGCAACTGTTCTTCAGGTAACACATTTATTTATAAAAATAAGCTGTGTGTTCAGGTTTCTCTTTAAGGGGTAGATCATCATAAAAGGTTTTTCTCTCTTCCTTGCTCTCACTCAACATAGTGAGATAGTTATTTCTGTAGTTATATCTGTTCATCACAGCCTGACATGCATTCCAGGGGCTTGGAGCAGATTCTTCCTGTACCTGAAGTAGCAGTAGCTCTGTTTGCCTTAGTACTAGTAATTCTGTAGTTGTTCTGTCAGCTTTACTGCAACTGGATCACTGTAACTAGCAGCAGAATTTGTTCTCCTCCAGTGGTAAAATTCCTTTGGTTTCAAAAAAGCTAATGGAATTCCAAACTGCTTTTGTATTTTTCCATCTGTGCCCCAGAGCTGACTAGTGGCATTAGTTTTTTTAAAAAATACTATGACTACAATTTGCTGTATTGCCCATTAGTTTTGCCAGTAGAGATTCTTAACAACCCTGGGAAGAAAACTTCACACATCCCTTCTTTTACCCTGTCTGGCTGCAAAGAAATCCTCTTAACTTTTGATAGCTTTACTTCACGGGGGAAGGGTTCTTCTCTGTCAGGGCCATGACAGGTGGACTCAGGAGGCTGAATCACTCCACCCCAAATGCTCCTTCCATCTTACTCCCTGCCTCTATACAGATGAAAGATGCTGTGCTTTCCAGGTCAAATTTCATTAATGAATCTCCCAAATACTTGTCTAAGCGTACTCCTTAAATTAGATGAGATGTCTACCTGCACTGTGGCCACTGTAGATTATCACCCAGCTGGGACTGGTAAACTTCCTGAAGCCTGCTCCACAATCTCCAAACCATTCTACAAATGCCAGGACTTAGCACTTTTGCTCTTAGAAACACCCATCTGCAAAGGCATATGTTGGTAGTGAATGGTTGCTCTCTCCCATCACTAGTAGAGAATATTGATGTTGGCATTGCTGGTTCAACTTCTTTAATTTTCCCAATTTTCCTAACAGTTCTCTTAACATTTCCCAGGTGTGTCCAGAGCTACTGTGTCAGCACAAGTTCCAAAAAGCTCATGGTGAAGTGTCTGCTTTCACCTCTCAGATTCAAGCTGATTAAAGGATTTGAGGAAAAGTGCTGAGGGCAATGAAGAACAATGAAGATTATTTAGATGACCTGCAGGTATCATTTCAGATCACTAAAAAGTAGGAAAAAATATTTGTACTCTAACATTAAAACAGTAATCTCTAGATAGTCTCAACAATTGTCAACAACTGGTGTCCAGTCTAGCTTGAAGATTTTGGTAACCTCACCACATGCTGCCCAAGTCTGAACAAGATTGCCTAGGCCACAGATTACTGGGAGGGTACAAAACACTGGCCAGACTTCAGTCTTTGGCCTGTTCTTACACTTCTGCTTCTGAACATCAAGTACTGGTAATTATCAGACAAAACATTGCAATAGTTGGACTTTTTTCGGCCTTGTGTTCTTGGTCTTGGGTTTTTATGTTTACCTCATCTGAAAAGGAGACAGCTTCTGTCCTAATTGCACTGTCACAAGGAAAAGCAGGAATTTTTACTGACCCTGGTCACCCAAGGGCATCCTTTTACAAAGAGATACCTCTGACACATGGATCCATGTTGACTGACATGATAGATGCAGCACTTGTGAAAGAAACCAGCTTGGAGTTGCATATCTTTTAGTGGCAAGTAAATGCAGAAGAGAATTGCAGGAGTGGGAGCAACAGGAGACTGTCAGTTGGTTGTGAAGCCAGAGTGAAAGCTTTTATATATAATTTCAGCTGTTTAAGAGGCAGATGGTTCTGTTACTAAATATTCCTTACATACAGATCAGACTTCTAAAGACCTTCTTACATCTGCTTTGGATAAAAGTATATAAAAAACCTGAACCCATGAGCTTTTGCCTTCAGTGTGCAGTCAGTAGATTAGAAGGAAAAGGAGCTGTTACACCTGTGAAATTAAATTTGACTCAGAGATAGTTTAGGATGATAATGAAGGTGAAAGTTCAAAATAAATCTGTGATATCTGTACAAAGTGTATTGACCTGCTGTCTAACTTTTTTGTTCTTGCTTGAAATCTAAAATTTGGTTTCAAATAAAAATCCCTTCCTACCAGTTCATATAATACAAGTACATTCCTGAATTCTGACTGAGGCAGTGTTGCTCAGAGATGGGGGCTCCAGTCCTGGCCTTGTGGCATGGGGTTGGGAGCATTGTGCAGGATGTGACAGTTTCCAGACCACAGGCAATTCTGAGTTCAGGGAAAGATGAAGGAGATGGGCACCTACCCTAGAGAGAGATTACAGGCAGCAAAAAGCCAAGTCACAAATGAAAACTTTGTATTCCTTTCTAGCACTACTGGTCTTCTGATGAAATCTTCAAAATTTGGGATCAGTGGCAATTTTTTCAGCAAATCCAAGGGCACCAGAATAGGGATGGTCAGCTTTGCAAGAGAAACCAAGGCACCAGGTAAGGTGACAGCCCCATGGGAGGAGATGAAGGGGCAAGGGGAGGGAGGAAGGCAGGCTGGCTCATGGAGGTGATCTGACTGGCAGCAGGGTATGCAGGGGAGGGAGAGACTGCTGCTGGTTAGGATATAGCTGGAAGCCATAAAATTGCTGCTGAGTGGTGAGGTCTGAAGAGGGCAGAGAAGGAGAGCAGTAAAACTTTGGGGTTGACATTGTGGGTGGCAGAGGGAAGAACAGGGCTCCTTCTGCACCCACCCTGCCCACAGGTAGGGTGACCTGACCACAGCTGCAGGAATGAGAGGGGGTCGTTGTCTCTGAGTTTGTGACATTATTTAAAAAAAAAAAAAAAGAAAAAGGAGAGAAGCCTAAATCTCTTACTGTTTGACTGGGGAAACGAGAGCTTAACAATGAAGAAAAAGTCTTTCTGCCTTCCCAAAAGCAGCTAATCTTCAGTCAAAGGCTTTAGCTGGGGCTTTTCTGGAGGCCACCTCTGCCCCGTGGGTGACATCCCTGTCTCTGCTCGAGCCTGGCAGGGCAGTGAGAGTGCCAAGCACCTCTGAGCCATGAGGGGGATATTGAGGAGGGAGGGAGGTTTGTGCCAGTTAATTAGCAGCACTTTGGTGGTTTCTGCAGCCCACAGTAACCTTCACAAGACCTGCAGTGAAGGAGAGGTATTTGGGGATCTGTGGTTGAGGCTGGAAGTCGATTTATTTGAGCTCTTCTTTCTTTGAGCATCGAGTTCATTGTTCTCCCAGCTCCCCTTAGAGACCATGCCATCATCTGTCCAGGCTGGGCAGCCCAGAGTCAAAAGGAAAAGAGCTTTTTGCCCATCACTGTCACATAAATCAGGGCCCAAATCTGTAAAATGTGAGAAAATGAGAGATTCGATTATCCATATGGATCACTCTGGATTTATTCCAGATTGCTTCATTAATAGCAATGAAAGACATCACTTTAATGGATTTTTTTATCCTCAAAATTATGATCATGGGGAATTTGTTCTGGCTATTGGTTTTGAAAAGGCTTTTGATTCTCTTCAATAGCCTTAACTTATTTCAGATTTAGGTAACAGTAGGATTTGGTCTTAAATATGTTAGATAGGTCAATCTCCTTTATTCAAATCCACTGTTATGTTAAAACTAATGACCACAGTTTGAAGATGATTTATATACTGAGCCTCAGACATGAGAGTCTTTTTTCTCTGATACTTTTGCTGTTACAGAGGAGCCTTTGTTTTGGGAGAGGTCCTTGTTTTTAAGGGAAAAGTCAGTGATGTTTTCTATTTTGCCCTTAGTTGGAAGATATGTTATTTTTTTAATGAAGATTTTCTTTAATGAAGATTATGCTGGAAGTCACTGAATGATGTTCATGTTTCTTCTTTGTTAATTGGGGTAAAACTCTTAAAGCCATTAGGTGATTTAAATGTAGCTCTATTTGAGCAATATCCTTTATTGGATCCCCCATTATCCTTTAAACATCTTGGTGTGCAAGGGGATAAAATTAGAATGAATTTGTTTGCTTTAAATTGCCAGCCTCTGCTTGATAAAACTATTAGCTATTTAGCTAATTGGGCTGCTCTTCCATTATCATTAATTGGCAGAATTGATACAATTAAAATGGGGGGTTTATCTAAAGTGTATGTGTTTTTTCCTAGGTATTCCTATCAAGTTTCCTAACATGTTCAGGGAGTCTTACATTCTTCAATTAGTTTTGTTTTCAAGGTTAGAGGTAAATTTAAGATTAATTTTGAAACTCTGAAGCTTCTTACAGAGTCAGCTGGACTGACTCCTGCTAATTTTGTTGTTACTTTTGGCTGCCTCGGTGCAGCATGTTCTGTGATTTAGACAGTGCCCGGCGTTGTGGGGCTGCGGGGCGGTGCAAGCACGGGCTGAGCACACCCGCTTTGCAGAAGGTCTGGGCGAGGCTTGTCCAGGGCTGTGCCCAGCAAGGTGCTAAACACCCATTATTCCCCGGCCCGCCAAGAATTTTAACACAGCCACAACTTTTAAGCACACAAGCCCAGTGACGCCAATTAGCTTAGTCATACTAGTAAAGTTAAACAAAGACTGCACTTGGTTGGGGCCACGGTAATCATCACCTTGTCAGTTTGAGACTCCCACAGAATCCATTGCAAAATTGCTCCACTTTCCGCTGGCACTCTCAGCTGATGCTGCCCTCCCTGTGTTTGGAGGAGTCGCTCTGCCAATCCTCTTGTCGTGTGTCCAAAGCATCAAGAAACTGCACCCTCTGCTCCTGCCATCCCTGGTGGACATGCCATCTCTTTTAGGCTGCTAGTACAAATTGTGCTTCTCCCTTCTAACGCTGTGATTCATGTCAGCCATTAGCCTCAAATAAATGAATGGGCTGAAAGAAAATTAAAACCAAATCATGCTTCTATCAAAGGGAGGTCTTGTTGACAAGCAGGGCCTCTATTGCCAGAATTAGTCATCTGGGCCTGCCTTTTGCACCAGAGACTAAGAAAACCAGAGGATGATTAATTGGGCAGGACCAGGAGGATGTTGCCCCTCCCATACAGCTAGCCAGTGGGGGCAGTTTCTAAATCATACCAGGAGGGCAGTGGCTACATCACTGAACACCACCACTGCCTCTTCACCACGATTTTATGTAGTGCTGGGGTACCACATTTGTTCTTCACCACCCAAACGTGCCCTTATACTGTGACTTTCTTTACCTTATCTTGCAAGCCATGTAGAGCTGGGTCTATTGCCTTTTAAAGCTGCTTAAAATAATTTCCATTTAGAATATAAAATAGTTTTGTGCAAAATAAATTTTAAAAATGTTTTGTCTGTAAAATATGTGCAAATATAATTATATATAATTTTAACTAAACAAAAGGTCAGGCTCTTTCCTGTAGACATGATCCAGTATGTTCAGACATGTTTGAGCACTGGAGCAAACTTGATGCAATGCTGCCCTTCTCAATTCATTTGAGTCATTGTCGTTTTAGACTATACCAAAGTCATTTCATGAAACACATCATGCTTCATGGGTTAATCCTGATTTAGCTGTGACGCTTTACTTTTGGGTATTATCTAAATTGTTTTGCCCATCTCTTCTTCATTCATTTTGTCTGTCATGAATACATTCTACATGGATTTCACTCATACATTTATTTGTATTTAAATTATGCATCTCTTTAAGGAGATAGACCCATCAAGTGATACAATACCTGGTGGCACAAAGAATGAGGCATTGTTTACTTTTGCATAAAAAGCCATGAAGATGGAGCACACAGTTTATAGGATACTAATGAATTATTTGGATGGTTGACCTTAAGTCAGACTCAATCCAGCTAAGCTTGGTAGCCAATGCATTTGAAATGTAATGGATAATAGTCCAAGAGCCAAATATATTGTAGGTCTGGCTTGCACAGGCTGTCCCTTATTGACAGCCTTGTGAGGCACCTTTGCTCTGAGTGGCTGGGAAAGTACCTCATCACAGGCTCATGGGCTGCCTTCTTGCCACCCCAGGGACAGAGCATTGCATGGACTAAGGTTGGCCTGCTGCTCTGGGTCTTGGACATTCCTTCTGGGGAGGCAGAGAGCACCTGAGCCTCTGGAGTCACAGCCTGGCATGTTTCATGAGCACTGAATTCACAGGAATGAAAGTCACCTTGGGCTGAGGGGCCTGTTGCAGCTCCCTCAGGAAGAACGAGCACTCCCACAGTGCAGTTAGAAACCCCACACTCCCACAGACTCCCCATGGCTCAGGGAAAAGGAGGAGGGAGCAGAAACAAAACCCTTAGAATAAGGACTACCTGACAGCACTAAATGCACTGATCCTGTGCTGTTTATGTTTCTGAATGAATTGCAGTGAATAAGGAGCCTCACATTGGGTAAAACTCAAGTGAAGGAGATGAGAACCAAGCCCAGGCAGAACAGAGGAACTGCAGTGCAGGAGCCAGTCCTCCCTGTGCAACCTTTAAGGTATATTAGGGCCAAAACCTCCTTCCTGCTAGCATTGCTGTTTATTTGCTTCCATATCAGCTCTGAATTTGGTTTATTGCTACCAGTAAAGAGTCCAGAATAAGGGGCATCCTGGGTTGAAACATTACTGTGGCATACAGTGCTTTCTCCTCATTTGAAAGTAGAGATATAACTCTGCATGTCATTAACTAAGACAATAATAAATTAATACAATAGCTAAGTAATAGTGCTGTAATGCTTTCATGTATGAATTGGAATGTGAATACTGAGCTTTTCATTTCATGGTTGAAAAATACATGAGTTGACCCAAATATTAATTTCTGTATTTCAATCATTTACATATTATGGGTCAATAATCATTTCTTGCACAAATGACTTTTCAAATGAGAAGCAGTATATTGTAATGGTCTATCATATTTACAAACATCTCATTGTTTTCTTAACTTAGTATTTAAAATATACTGGACCAGATATTGTTTGCCAAATACAATACAAAACTGGGTCATGTAAAATTCAGATACTATTTTCTTTTACTATTATCCATAATTTATAATATTCATAAACCATGGAGTGGCAGGCCTCTGCCCCTGTCAGGCTCAGGTTCCCAGTTTGGAATGGGAATCGTTTTCCAGCAATGGTTTAGGAGAACTGACACCTCTTTCTGCTCTTTCCTGACCTTAAAAATCTCACCCCTTTGAGCAGCAATCCCTCTGAAGATCCAGCCCTGTCAGCAGAACTAATGGTGGAGGGTTTGAGAAGTTTATTACATCCCAAGATTTCTTTACAGCATGCAATGACATCCAACAAAATGCCTAGGATGTCTTTTTTCAATTACTTTGCAAAGCTAAAATGGTATAAATAATCTTGGTTTTTACTTACTGGTATTGAACTTAGTCCATCATTTTGGGCTGTTCATTGTTTCATCATATTCTACCCCTTTATTAGCCAACATATCCCAACAGAAACCTTTTGTCTTAGAGCAAATGTGTTCAAGTATTCAAGTACTGAATTAATCAGGGACTAGTGCAACATATATATGCTGCCCAGCAAGATGAATTTACACATCTGCCTTTTCCCCTAATTATAATTCCAGAGGTTGAATGTCAACAGCATATGGGTATATCCTCATAGAGGCATGCAAACACACACATACAGGCACACACACTGTACATTAATCTCTCTTGGCTTATCTGTTGCTGTCTTTAATTTGTATACTTCAAAATTGAGTGGTGAGGTCATTTATTAGACTGTTTCTTTGAATTTTATGTAGTGATAAGAAAGCAGTAACACGCAATTTGTTTTTATAGGACTCACTTTTGTAAGTATGATCTAATATTTTCTTCCTTTAACTGAACAGTGAGGAAGAGGTGATTTCAGAGCTAACTAAGAGTTAACTGGCTACATTTCAACTGTCACCATTGTCTTAAATCTACATAGAGACTGGAGAGAGCCAGAGAGGTGTAAGTACAGCAGGCCACTGGGAAAAAAACTTTTATAAGTCAAAATTTCTCCTCAGAGCAAATTTTCCCAGTTTGTCTTGATTTTTTTCCCCTATTTTTTAAACACAATGTGTGATGGAGACGATTGTTATTATCCAAAGGACCTGACTTGCTGGCTCACTGCATCTCTGTTTATGAAATGCCATAACAAAAGTGAGCTCACGCTTGTGTGCTTCCAATGCGTGATGTTCCTGTGTGCCAGATGGGCACTTTCATGACTGTATGAGCGTGGATTATTTCATTTCCTACATCTGGGACTCCAAATGGCTGCACAGAATGCCACAGGAGAGAGGAACAGATCTTCAGCTGGGGAAACCTACCTTCACAGGGGAACCAGCTACATCAGAGGGGATGAGGCAGAAAAGCCCCCAGTGATATCTGAAAGTTCACATAAACCAGGGCCATAAGGGAAACCTTTAGAACCAGGAACAAGACAAAAATAAACAATAACTAATGCTGGATGTCAGCTGTGCAGAGGGGGGGAGGGAAAATAAACCATAAGCAGTTTCTTGTCTGGCCACAGAAGATGTGTTTGGAATGCTGTTTTGTATTTCAGCTCAGAAACTCTGCTGTGACCTTCAGATATTGCTGGGTATTACAAGTTCTACAGATAGCCAGAGAGAAATATTCCAAGGAGAGATGGCTTATACTGTGCCACACTAGTTAATGTTGTGTGCGTATTGCTCACAGCCCCTTCCGAACTGTGACCAGGCAGCCTTTTTAAAACAGTGCAGAATCCTACAGTAACAGTCAGGAATGCCAGTTAGTCATAAAGCTGTTGCAGGATTTGGGATAATTAGTTGTTTGTTTGTAGGGTAAGAATGCTTCTTTTTTTTTTTTTTTAAAGCCCAAAAGAGTGCAGATCCTCAGTATAGTGAGGATCTGGCTCACTACACTTTTGCAGAGTATGTTGCATTTCAGAGCCAGCAAGCAGGAGGAGATGGTGAGAAGAATTAGCTGTAGCAGAAAAAATTATAGTTAAGTCAGTGACTTTCTTAAGATGAGAGCAAGCCCCCAAAAGAGAATAAATGGAAAAAGTAATGAACAAAAGGAAGTAAGAGCTTGTGACACAAAGTAAGAAAAATAAACAGCAGTTGACTTAACTATTTTGCATAAGATATTTACAAACCACAGCATATTACTGTTTGCTTTATGCATTTTCACATCCTGCTCAGTTTAAAGCAGTAATTTTCTGCAAGGACAACAGAGGGAAAAAAAATGCTTTACACTGCTTATATTAATTACATTTTTTCATTACCCGTCATGTTTTCTACAGGCTTGTGTATTATTACTGTAAAATGTAATGAAACAGAAAAAGAAAAAAAGAATGGACTTCTGGGAAATTTTCCAATTCTTGAAATGCAATGTTAATTGAGTGCTATTTTTAGGTCATCACAGATAGAACTGAACCCATTGCCATCAGAGCACAGAATGGGGACAGCCCAGGTGCAACACAAACTGGGTGAGGGAATCAGTTTCTACTAATGGAGAAAAGGAGAGAAACTAACTCCCCAGAGGGGTGGGTTTGGGGCAGTTTCTATTTCTTGATGTAAAGTTCTCAAAGCAGAAATGAAAGGGAAGGGTGCAAAGCTGGCAGGGGTCCAGAACCCACCATGTCCAACCACGGTCACTCCTGAAGGAGATCCACTGACTCCTGCATCAGGAGGGCACAGTAAATGAGAGGCCCTGTCTGGTTTTGTGGCTGACTTTCAGCTCTGGGAGGGAGGGCACTCTGAAAGCCGACATGAAATAAAGGCCCCCAAAATGTATCAGAAATCCCTTTAATTTATAGATCTCTTAAAAGGCTGCCAAAAAAATCAATTATTTTAATTTGTATATAGTGCAGCCACAGACTGATTCAAGTTCTTTTGAAGTATTTTTAAACAGTCATTGCACAAAGGCATCGTCTTTCCCATATGCAAAAAAAAAAAAAAGAATTGAAAATCAGAATTTCCCGTGATCACTTTGATCTGAAGAGTACTGCAATTCACACAGGATTCTGCAAGCAAATCTGAGTCCCCTCGTTCAGTCTGTTAACTGGGTAGCTTTAATGTCAGTCCCAAGAATCAGTGTAGCTCTACTACTCCCGTTATTATCTGCCCCTTCTCCCAAAGAGTGTAGGGAAACTGAGTCTGGAACAGAGGAAGTAGGTACTGGCACTTGGGAGTGGCTGGAGATTCCCTTTGAAACAGAAGTGGGAAATCTTCAATGTGCACTTAGCAAAGCCAAAGTCACAGAATCACAGAATGGGCTGGGTTGAAAGGATCATCAAGTCCAACTCCTGACTCTGCACAAGACTCACAAGGGTTCACACCATGTGCCTCAGACTATTGTCCAAACACTTCTTCAAGTCTGTCAGGCTGCTGCTGTCTGACCACTTCCCTGGGGAGCTCTTCCAGTGCCCACCACCCAGTCACCTTCTGGGTGAAGACACTTCTCCTCTCATGAAACAACTTGAGGTCATTCCCTCAGCTCCTGTCACTGGTCACCAGAAAGCAGAGATCAATGTCTGCCCCTCCTCTTCCCGTCAGGAGGACACTGCAACTGCAATGAGGTCTTCCCTCAGTGTCCTCCTGCCCAGGCTGACCTCAGCTGCCCTTCATATGACTTCCCCTCCAGACACTTCACCATCTTCGTAGCTCTCCTTTGGATGATCCCTAATAGTTTTATATCCTTTTCTGTTGTGGCACCCAAACCTGTACACATCTGTACACACACTGGGGCCACAGCAGTGACCTCTGTGGAGGAGGAGAGAGCATCCCACTTGAGGGAAGCCAATCTCCATAAAGCTGTTCATTCTCAGTATGGCACAGCACTGCTATAAAAGCAAGAGTGTAGCATGTTTTGAAACAACTGAGATTAACCCAGATTTCTACCTGCTTTGGTCCCCTGCATGTAAGGATCTCAAAAAACAGTCACGATTAGGTGGTCGAATTACCAAGGCAGTTCTCTTTGTTTTAGTGTTAGTGCAGACTTGCTAACCAGCCTCTAGGTATGAGACAACCCTCCACCCATACCAGCCCAGGTCATCAAAGACATTTGGGGCAGGATCCTAAACAAAGACACTTAATCACCCAAATTCCCAAGATGATCTGGGCTCTTTTACCTTGGTACAAACAGCTTGAATTCCAGCCTTTTCTTTATTCATTAGAAGTCTTTTGTTTTTCTATGGCTCTGTTAGTCACTTTAGGGTCCAGGCTCATTCTTTTTCCAGTCTCAGCTCAAGAATCCTGACTATGCCCGTGGGCCACAAGAAATACAAGGCATCAGTAGTGCTCCCTCAGGTGTGGCTCTCCTTGACCTGTGCAGTAGTATGTGCCTCAGGTACCCATCAAGAGCATGTCTTCACTTCTTGCCTATCTTCAGTTCTCTTCCCTTAAGTAACATAACCTGTGACTTATCAAAAATACCCCCTCAATGTATTTCAGATGTGTCTTCCCACCTGTTCTGCAGCAGATATGGCAATGGCATATAAGTGTTATGGATTTGTCTGGCAAGGCTTAGACAGCTAAAAAAACAAACTGAAGAGTTGGTTTGCTCTCCAAACATCTCTGGTGCTAAGATAGAAGTGATAAGTCATAAATATAAGCCAACATGATTTTCTCTTATCTGACACATTGAATTAAGGCTCTCGTGCTCAAACACTTATAGCAATATTGACAAACACTTCCTTTTAGGAGTGCTGCATCAAAGGTATTCACATGGCACACAGGGCCCTGCACTCACACACAGGGTGTGTGAACTGTGATACTCTTACTGCAAATCAAGAAAGAAACCCTGCTCCTTTTGACTCTGCTTGTCCTGCCTCCAGCAGTGGTGCCAGCATTTGGACTTCATTCAGTCAAGCCAAGTGGCCCCAGCTCATTGCAGCCTCACCATGGGCCTTAGCTCATTATTGGCTTGTCAGCACTAATACTTCATCAAGACCAATCTCAAACCTGGCAGCTACCCCTACATTTTTGTATCTCACCATGACAGACTCCTTTTTATTTTTAGATTAGAGTTATTCCTCTTTGCTAAGAAAATTGATCTGGATCCACAGCCCTCCAATTGGGAGTCACAATATTTTTCCATAAAGGACCCAGTTTTGTTCTTTCAGAATGATTCATTTTTCCTTAGCACCCAAAGGAAGTTGTTCTTATAGGCTGCAGTCCAAAAATAGCAGGGTTTCTTTTCAGGACAGAGCAGGTAAACTTTTTTTTTGTAGTGGGATGACAGGAGCAAGTGTTGGAGAGTATAGAGGGAGCAAAGGGAGTCCTGAAACCACAAAGTCTCCTGAAGCATGGGCAGCCTGACCCAACTGGCTGGATCCCACTACACCACCCCTAGGGAATGACTCCTATGTGAGCCAGCCCCTTCACTGCTCCAGCTGGTGAGGAAAGGACAATAAATTTGTTAATTCCAAGTTAAAACTCATTGCATAAATCAGGGAGTCAATATTCCAATGGCAATTCAGACTTGAGATAATGTCTTAAGATACAAGTAGCCACTGGTTTCCATGGAAATTTTGCCATATCTTTCACCAGGACTAGGATTTAATCTATGGGAGTTTTCTTTTTTTCAACTTGATTAGCTGGCACCTCTCCTCTACTGAAAGACACAGTGCACCTGAAGAATTGTGGTAATAAGCCAGTCAAGGAGGCTTTGCAGGATGGACCTAAGGAGGCTGCAGTCATTTGACTGCATCAATAGGTGGGATTTCATCAGAGAGAAGGGCTTCAGATGTCACTTTGAGAATTCCACTGCAATGTGTTCATTTTCTGTTTCAGCTGTGTTGGGAATGGCCTGTAGATTTAAACTGTGACTCAGAGCAGGAGAAATGAGGAGCCATTAATTCTTACTAAAAAAATGCTATTCCAGGCCATAGCCCTAAGATAAATGAATTTGGCATGTTCAGGAGTGAACCATCACTTCCATGATGAAATCAATGGATATAAATTCAGCTTTGGTCAGATGAGGCCTCAAGCTTGCAGATCATGCACCAAATGTTTATTACTGTTCAGAAGATCAGATAGATACTCACTGCAGCCCAGTGCTTTCAAAGAGTTCAGTTGTCTTGATCCAAGGAAGCAATAGGCAACAGTGCTTAAATATGTTTCAGGCACTGGGATTTTCAAAAACCCATGTGCTCTCAACTGCCAATGACAGCATAGAGCCTGGAAGCTTTAAAAATCTGAAGCAGGTACTGATCTGCATCAGGGGAGCTCATGTATGTGTAGAAATCTGCCTCTAATTTATCCAGCAGCCCTGTCCTTCTGGGTCACAGAAGGGACCATGAACACTTCACCTGGCACTGCTCTGCAAACTCTGCTCCTTTGCATGGCTGTGGGTGAAGCAGGAAGAAAGATGTATTATGGCCCTCAGCTAACAGGAAGATGCCATCAGCAATGATGTGTTAGCCAGGATGTTAGAAGATGCCATTGTATACATCAGATGCAGAACCCAATTAGCTGGGGTAATTACAGTTTCTGATTTAAAGGTTTTTGAAGCTTGTGAAACTTCTCAGCCTCTATGTCCCCCCTGCTGAGGATGTGCTCTGCTGCAGGTGAAGGAGCCCATCTAGACAAACATGGCCTGCATGCACAGGCTCACGGGCTTTGGCTGCTACAGTACTGGCACCCAGCTTACATCACAGCCAGGACGACTCAGATGCTGAACTGGCTGTCCATACTCACACATGAGCCTTGGGAATGAAAATGTACGTGGACCAGATCCTGAATACTTTTGTGGATATGCCAGCACATGACCTGTGTGGTCCCTTTGCAGTCCTACTTAGACTAAATTTGAGAGTAGGCAGTGTTCTCACCCAGCAGGATGGACATTTGTGATCTAATTGATTAAATGTGTGTTACCCAAGAGGGTGTTCCCAGCCAAACAGTGAAATGCTTCTAAAGCATTCCAAAACAAATCCCAGAATGACCTGTGCTGCACCCACAAAGGGTTCCCTCTGATCCTGCACTCCTGCCAGTCTGTGAAGTGACATGGGCTTCAGACCAATCAGCTCTGGGCATCAGGGATTTTGTAGTACTAGAAAAAGGTGGCTAACTCTCCACTCCCTTTTCCTGGCTCTGTGATGTGAAATGCTGCTGAAGTCAGTGGAGTTGCACAGATACAACAGAGCAGGTAAATATCTCGATATAGCTAATGTTGATAAAGTTAATAATGTCAATGCCAACAGAGTCCAGAGCAGGACTGGCCTCTTGGATTTGCCTTACTAGATTGCACTTTAGCACTATTATTTTCATCAGGTTTTTGTTACTTTGTCCTCTTCCTCGATGTCATCAGAATGAAGTTCATCTCCCAACTCCTCAAACCCAAGCATAGCCCTCTAAGCTTTGGGGTTGGGATAAAGAGTACCATGCTTCAATGGTATCCTTTGAAATGGGGCACCATGCACAAAAGACCTACCAGGTTCCCAGTTGAAGACTAGGGGACTGGAAACACTGGCTGCAGCCAATTTCTTTTTTTCTATTTATTAATACACTTTGTCCAAACACTATGAACATTTGGTGCATTCAGCTCTAAATATGTCAAATGCTCCTTTAGGGAAGAACTTCAAAAACCTAAAATCTCTTAAGATCAAATTCATTGCCTGAGCTCAAAATTACTCTTCTCTACACAAATAAACCACACACACATAGTTGTGTGCTTTGTCTGCACTGCAGGAATTGTCCTGGGATAGCACTGTGCTGTCTGTGGAGCCCTGCTAAAAAGCCTGGCTTTCTGATACTGAGAGAGAGCTGCAGGTATTAACACATCATCGTGGGCAGTGGGAAGCAAGAATGATTATCCCAGAATATAACAAATCTAAAAATAAATTGCCTTCATTTTCACCTATTGCACACCGATGGGGGTAAAACAACTTTAATTAGTGTAACAGGACAATAGCAATGGAATTGGCTTGGTCACAAGATTTTTGCAGGATGACACTGATGATATTACTATCCAACTTCAAAGATTTGGAAAGATGTGGCTGCTAACACTGGAGAATAGAAACCTGTTTTTCATCAACTAGGCTGGCCTGACAAATTAAGTCTGTGGAGTCATTAGATTAAGATAAGAGCTTATCTCCTAGACTGACATTTATTCAGAGGTTTTTATGCTGCTCAGCTAGTAATTAGTGCAGTTGAATTTTTAACACTGCTTTGTCCAGTCATTTGACAAATTTGAAATATATACAGTTTTGATTAAAAAAAAAACCTAACTAAAATCCAAGAATGCAATATTATTAGCTTGGAAAGGTTTTAATAAGAGTTGAGATGATGTTAAAAACTTCAAGGAGGTCAGAAGTGCTTCTGCTGTTGACTCATTTCCATATACAGATTGAGAGGCTCCTTAAACTAAATTTTTAGGCAATAAGCAGCAGATATCTGTAGCAAATCTGTAATTTCTTTCATGCCCATCCATTTTGTAATTCTGCTGCGTTAGAGGGGCAGGAATACAGTGCAGGCTGCAGTCCTGCTCATTAACGCTTGTCTGCCTCCTTCAGCACTCAGGATTTCAGGTGGGGGCAGTTTCAAAAGGAATCTTCTCTCATATGGCTGATTTCATGGGATAAGGTTTATTTTTCCTGTCCTAATTTTCTTGTAATAACAGATGGATTGTTCCACAGTACACTAATGCATTACTTTTGGACACGTTTTTAAATTGCTTTAGACTAACAAGTATCACTTTTTTTAAACAGTTCATTTTGAGTAACTGAAGATCAGAATTGGATTAATAATTAGTGATTAAATGGATGATGATTTGTTTATGAGCTCTGACAGGTTTGTTACAGCTACATCCTGTTACAGCATTCATTTTGTCCAAAGTGCAGCCATCTCAGCATCTATGGTTGTTACCTTTAGAAAAACACAGACAGCATGAGTTCATGGTGGTAAATTACAGTTCATCCAACTGCTTTAGCTCTGTGATTACTGGCTTTCACAAAACCAAAAAACAACAACAACAAGGAGTGCTTGTTCACATTTTACACCGAACTGCCAAGACCCCTGAACTCTGCGACTCAGGGCCAGGGCCATCAGCTGCAGAGGCTGGCACCTTGTCACTCACCTGCACTCCTGAGCTTGAAGCAGCAGTGGTAGGGTAGGACACAGGCTCTCAGGCTGACTGGGACCAGGGTCTGCATGCTGGGTTTCCATGTCCATTTCTGTGGGTTTTCATGGCATTTGTATAAGCCCAAAGCATGAGAGGAGTTTAGCATCCCGTAAGTACAACAGCTTTTCCATGGTTGGAATGCCATGGATGGGAAGTAAGGCATGAGGCTGGGAGTGATTTCAGATCTTTTCACAGCCAGGAATGAAACCCCACTGCTCTTTACTTTCTGAGCCAGACCCTTGACCTAGACCTGCCCTGACTCCTGTTTCAATGCAGATGCTTTCAGCCCTCTGTGTCTGCTAAAGCCCTTGATACTTCCCACTGGAGATGTGAAACCCTATATATTTTGTATATATTTCATATATGTGTATATGCCATTGGACACCCCATCATTCCTGGTCTGTAGGTGAGATCTCAGCTTGTTGTCAGGAGTGCCTAGGGGCAGAGATGGAGACAATATTTTTGCTCATAAAATGTCCTGGAAAGAAATTTGCATCAAGCTGAACCACTTGCATCAGTACCCCCAAAAGCTTGAAGTACTGTTTTGCTGTCTGAATTTCAGCTGTTAATGCTGCCTGTGCTGTCAACCAGGTCAAAAATCCTGCATAATTCCCAATATATAATTCACTTCTCAGCAGAGAGAAATGATACCCCTTCCTGGACCCTGGGTGCGTGTGAGGGAAAGACCCAATTTCTGATGCCTCTAGGGAGGAGCATGGCCTCAACAGAGGAAGGGGGAGGGATTTAAATTCAAACTTCCCAGGACTTGTGGCAGCAGCATCCCTATTTTCCTATATTGTTTTGCTTTCCTGTGTTGTGCACTGCTTCAGAGGCTGGACAGTGTCAGCACTACCCTGGCAAGCTTCATCTGTTGGGCTGTTAGACTAAAGAGGAAAAGTTGCCATCACCCAGACACAGCAACAGAGAACCAAGGAAAGACCTCACCTCTGGGACAAAACCTCAGCTGGGTGAAACTATTACCATCTTTTGATGGGCTGGAAATTGAAGCATAGAGGTGTCTTGATGTTGTCTGTCACAGCTGTCTGTCAACAGTGCTGGTTCATGGGGCCATTCTCTGGCCCCACAGCCTTTCAGCCCTACCCTGCTGCCACCATCCTCGTGCTTCCATGAGAGAGAGCCTGACCTGCCCTTTTGCCTTCAGCCAACAATTTAAACACGATTGCTGTTCGATGGTGCACGCAAATAAATTAATAGTGTTGGTTCTGGCCGAAGTGTCCAGAGTCTGAGACCTTCACTGGCCCCACACAGAAAGCCAAGGATTGACAGAAGCACTAGCAAAAGAGAAGTCCAAACAGGTCAAGGGAAGGGGCATTGCAGACTAATAAAACCTGTTACTACAGGGAGAACTTTGCTCAGCTTCTGATGCCAGAAAAGACAGCCTAGACTGGCAGATAAATCTCCCTGAAAATAGCAGAAATCAAGGTTAGAGCAACATATTTATCCTAGGTTATTTAGTAAGTATGGAAATACTGTAAAAAGATAATTAGAGATTTTACAGAAGGAAGGTATCGTTGAATGGCAGTAACAGTACAACCATGCTTTACTCTGCCCTCCATTTTTCAGTGTACCACTCTCAGGTGGATGGTTGGTCTTCAGCATTTGGCCAAGGTCAGACAGGTGAGAGAGAATTTTTTCTCAAGTTTCTAGTGTTTCTAATCAATTTTTAAAATTGATTAGGAAGGGCAATACCTTTTTTTAACTGGCAAATACATTTTCAGTGTCACCAGAAAATGGTGCCTGTGACCTTGTATGTTACTCTGATTTTTTATGATTGCTTTTGGCTTCTAAGTTTGGTGCAAGGGATAGCCATGCCCCAGAAAAAATATGCTTGCTCTTTTTAACTGAATTCCATAGGCTGAAATTTATCCATGGTGAATGTTTCACAGCGCAGTAAATTATGCAGCAGGTTCCACACAAACATCCTTTACTCTCAGAAATGAAGGTGAGCACTCAGTAGCACAAGTACATGGTATAGCCATCCAGTTGTTTGTGTTTTCCCCAGGAATTCCAACACTTTTCACAAATAACTACACTTTGCAGTTCCATAACACACATCCTGTGACCCCACAGGACAACTACAAAGTCAAGGTAAACACCTCTCGTTCTATTTTATAGGTACTTAGCACTTAGGGAATGCAAGCTCAAGGCAGGCTGTGAGGAACATCTACACTTAGAGAAGTCTTTCTGGAAAGCCAATGGAAATTATTTGCTCAAATGTTAATGGTAAGTCAAGTGGTCAGTGGTCAATGCAGCTGTTGGGTTTGTGGGTTCCCTTGCACCACATGAAAGTCCCTCTGCAACAGCCCAGCCTCTCCCCAGTCTGTTTTTCTGTTGTATGTTATTCATTAAACCCTTTTCTGTGACATGCCATTGCCAGTGTGCCAAATCCTGAGCAAATCATATCCTCTGTTCTTCTGTTGCAGATTTGTGAGATAATCTATTATAGATTAATCATTTCAGTCTTATGGTGCAATGTCAAAAATAAATTGGGGTTAGGAAGCTGGAGGGGAGCCACTTGGGGGTGGTGTGTTCTCATTGACACTCCTTATTTGACTTTGAAAACAGTGTCATGACGAGATTTTTGAAGCTGGTTGTTACCCCATGGAATCCAAATCACAAGGTAAAAATGCTGTGGAGCAAGTTTTCATCTTCACATATCAGCTCAATGTTGAAGTGTAAATGATTTTCAGGCTATTTCCTTCCCTCTCCTCACAACATGAAACATATCTGGGCTGATCCATTACATCTCTTTAGAATATAAGATGGCAGAAAAATAAATAGAATAAAATAAAAGCCAACCTCTTTTAAAGACTGAATATCTGCTGGAGATGGAGGTATCCAACACAGAAAAATAATACAGGCCAGGAACACAGCCAAATATACTGTAAGAAAATACTAATTTGCATAATTTAAAATATTCTCTAACATTTCATAAGATCCCAAATGTCAAACAGTGAGTAATTTGTCTAATACTGCAGTTCTTGTTGCCCTTCCAGCTGAATCACTGTAA